>NC_051165.1:216520779-216859361 GCF_013339725.1 Rhipicephalus microplus
GTACACAGCAATGCAGCAGTTGCGATGGCAACGACTCCTCTCCCACCTGCGGCACGCAGCGCACCTCGTCCACGGGAACCGACAGCTACCTATCTGCCCCCAGGAGCACGTAGCACACATCACTATGTGGAGCGTAGGCCCAGGAAAAGTGACGTCTGGCGTGATCACGAGCGCAGGCCTCTGTGTTTTCATTGTGGGGAAGCGGGTCATCTGTACAGATTCTGTCCTTACCGACAGGCTGGATTAAGAGGCTTCCCGTCATATGCACCGTGCCCCCGAAACGGCGAACGACCAGCGGAGATTGAGGAGTACTTGTCGACGCGCCAGAACTCGCCAACTCTACGCCAACACCGGTCACGGTCACCATCGCCTATGCGCTACCGGTCATCCAGCCCACAAACACCTTCAAGGCTGCCTGGTCATCGCTCTCCAAGTCCACACCCGGAAAACTGAAGCAAGCGACCTGTGGAGGTGAGGCCGCTGATAACGTCAGTTACAAAGATCCTCCAATTTGGTTTGAGGGTGATGACGGTGTATTTCCGGTAGATGGGTGCAGCAACGAAAACGTTACTTCAGATTTGCGGTTGAGAATGGAAGGATGGGAGCTGAATGCCTTAGTCGACACCGGTGCTGATTATTCAGTGATAAGTCACAAGATGGTGAAAAAGCTAAACAAAGTTGTGACACAGTGGAGTGGATCGCAGATACGCACGGCAGGCGGTCACATTATTACGCCCCTTGGCAGATGCACTGCAAGACTTGAAATACGGGGCTTTATTTACGTGGCCGATTTCATTGTGCTGCCAGAATGTTCAAGAGAACTCATTATAGGAATGGATTTTTTGCGAGCTAATGGCGCCGTAATTAACCTGCGTAGGCCCAGCGTGTCGTTTTCGACTGAACGAGCTATACCTGTGGAGGAATCTGAGGAACGACGCCTAACTGCTCTACGCGTTGTTCATGATGACGTAACTGTGCCGCCACGCTGCAGTATAATGGTGCTCGTAGAAAATGATGCATTGTACAACCGCGAAGGCATAGCGGATACAAATGTAGGACTGTTTTGAACAAAGGTGTCTGCGTAGCTAGGGGTCTTGTTCACTTGACGAATAGCCGTGCAGATGTCTTACTCACAAATTTCTCCAATGAGCTTCAACACATCGCTCAAGGCACGGCTATCGCCTATTTACACGACTTCTGTATGGCGACCGAACTATGCAGCTTAACGACATCAACCACTCGACCAGTGGCCTGCAACATCGACACATCCGTGACCGTCAATCAGAGCCTTCCGGACAGTCAGAAGAAACAGATTTACGCCTTGGTAAAAGAATTCTCTGATTGCTTTTCAAGTACCTCGAAGGTCCAGCGCACGTCAATCACGAAACACAGAATTATAACGCAAGACGACACGAGGCCTATATGCCAGCATCCATATCGGGTGTCACAGAAAGATTGATTTGATTGATATGTGGGGTTTAACGTCCCAAAACCACTATATGATTATGAGAGACGCCGTAGTGGAGGGCTCCGGAAATTTAGACCACCTGGGGTTCTTTAACGTGCACCCAAATCTGAGCACACGGGCCTACAACATTTCCGCCTCCATCGGAAATGCAGCCGCCGCAGCCGGGATTCGAACCCGCGCCCTGCGGGTCAGCAGCCGAGTACCTTAGCCACTAGACCACCGCGGCGGGGCTGTCACAGAAAGAACGGGAAATTATCAAGAAGCAAGTGGAGGAGATGCTTTCTGATGATGTCATCCAGCCTTCGAATAGTCCATGGGCGTCTCCCGTAGTGCTCGTTAAGAAGAAAGACAACACACTTAGATTCTGCGTCGACTACAGAAAACTGAACAGTGTGACTAAACGAGATGTCTACCCCTTGCCACGTATCGACGATACACTAGATCGGTTGCGATCCGCAAAGTTTTTCTCCTCCTTAGATCTGAAAAGCGGATATTGGCAAATAGAGGTCGACGAGCGGGACCGTGAAAAAACGGCATTCGTAACACCAGATGGCCTCTACGAATTCAAAGCGCTTCCATTCGGCCTCTGTTCCGCACCAGCGACGTTCCAGCGAATGATGGACACTGTCCTCGCCGGACTGAAATGGCAGTCATGCCTAGTGTATTTGGATGACGTGGTGGTATTCTCTGCAACGTTCGACAAACATCTAGAGCGACTACGCACAGTATTGGAAGCCATCCGGTCAGCGAAATTGACGATCAAACCCAAAAAATGCCACTTCGGCTTCGAAGAGCTGCGATTCCTTGGACATGTCATTAGTTCCGAGGGTGTTCGTCCCGATCCCGAAAAGACAGCCGCTGTTCAGAGGTTCCCTACACCCAGAGACAAAAAGTCAGTGCGTCGATTTTTGGGTTTATGTGCCTATTATAGACGATTTGTCGAAAACTTCTCAAAGATTGCGGAACCTCTTACAAAACTGACAAAAGACGACGTGCCCTTCACGTGGGAAAGCGAACAACAGAAAGCTTTTGACGAATTAAGGAAACGACTACAGGGTTCACCAATACTTGCCCATTTTGATGAGACAGCCGACACAGAAGTCCATACCGATGCCAGCAATGTCGGCCTCGGCGCCATCCTTGTCCAGTGGCAAAATGGTCAAGAGAAAGTGTTAGCCTATGCCAGCCGCAAACTATCAAAAGCTGAGGCAAACTACTCTGCAACTGAAAAAGAGTGCCTCGCAGTCATCTGGGCCATAAACAAGTTTCGACCCTACCTTTATGGTAGACTGTTCAGAGCTGTCAGTGACCACCATGCTCTATGCTGGCTGGCAAATCTCAAGGACCCGTCAGGTCGACTAGCAAGATGGAGCCTTAGGCTGCAGGAGTATGATATTACGGTCGTGTACAAATCGGGAAGGAAACACAGCGATGCCGACTGCCTGTCACGCTCTCCTGTCGATCCAAGTGTACCTGAAGAGGAAGACTTTCCGTTTCTAGGCGTTGTCGACACATCCAAAATCGCTCAACTACAACGAGATGACCCGGATTTGCTGGCACTTATACAACACCTGCAGGGTCTCGACGTTCAAGTCCCTCGCATATTCTCCAGAGGGCTCTCCGCGTTCTGCCTTCGAGGAAGTGTCCTTTACAGGAGGAACTTCGAACCTAATGGTGAAACGTTTTTACTAGTCGTGCCCACAGCCATGCGAGAGGAAATTCTGCACGCATGCCACGACAAGCCAACATCTGGACACATGGGTGTGAGCCGAACATTCGCCAGGATTCGCCTGAAATACTATTGGCCTAAGTTGCTCGCATCAGTGCAGCGCTACGTGAAAACTTGTCGTCAATGTCAACGGCGCAAAACTCCACCCGTAAAACCAGCCGGCCTTCTCCAGCCAATAGACCCTCCAGATGCCCCATTCCAACAAGTCGGCATGGACTTCCTAGGACCTTTGCCGACATCGCGTGCAGGCAAGAAATGGATAGTCGTAGCCACAGACTATCTCACCCGTTATGCTGAAACGGACTCTCTATACAGTGCGACAGCTGCCGAAGTCGCCAAGTTCTTTGTGAACAACATAGTGCTCAGACATGGTGCGCCAATCGTCGTTATTACGGATCGGGGCACCGCATTTACTGCAGACCTAATGCAATGCCTGATGCGCATGACAAATACCGATCACAGAAGAACAACGGCGTATCACCCTCAGTCAAATGGCTTAACCGAACGCCTCAACAGAACTCTGACCGACATGCTATCAATGTATGTTGATGTTGAACATAAACAGTGGGACGAAATATTACCCTACGTAACATTCGCATATAATACAGCCGTTCAAGAAACAACCCACGTTGCCCCTTTCGAACTAGTATTCGGCCGAAGAGTGACCACCCCGCTGGATGCCATGTTACCACTACATGACGAAAGCAGCTATCCACCTGACTTAGATGACTTCTTGCAAAGAGCCGAAGAAGCACGGCAAATGGCAAGATACCGAATACGCCACCAACAGCACGTCGATTCTAGTCGCTACAACAAGCGACGCAGTGACACACTTTATCATCCCGGTGACAAAGTGTGGATATGGATACCAGTGCGCCGCCGCGGACTCTCTGAAAAGCTTCTTTGCCGATACTTCGGCCCTTATGAAGTACTCAACCGTATCAGCAACGTCACTTATGAAGTTAGATCCGCTGGACACGTGAGTTCAAGACGCCGCAATCCCACGGAAGTGGTCCACGTAGTCCGCATGAAGCCCTATCATGACAGATCGTCGAAAAACGAGTGAGAGTGGGCGTGTATCTTTTCACTGTCTTAAGCATCGGGACGATGCGTCTGAGGAGGGGGGCAATGCTGCGACAGGTTCGCCACATTCAAGTAGCCCGCCACAATCATCGTCACCAGCACCAGCAAGACCCGGCTCGGCTGGCATGCGCCACGCGTTCGGACGTTCAACAACGAGGAAGAGGAAGTTAGTCAGATCTGTGCCACTCGGCTACTCGAACTTGACGACCATAGTTTTTAGAATCGTGGGCACAAGTTCGCCCTAATAAAGTCGCTTGTTTTTTTAACCTGTCGGCGTCAGCATCGCTACAATATATATATATATATATATATATATATATATATATATATATATATATATATATATATATATATATATGGGATATGGCACAACGGGAGTGTTGTCAACAAGGATAAATATATTTATTTCCCAATAGTTTCGGGAGGGGTCCTCCCTTCATCAGGGGATGAGTTATACTGACATGAACTTCCAAACTTCGTTGCTGCCGCGTCCCTCTCGCCTTGAAAAATGTTTGCGAGACTGAGAGGGAATTAAAAAAGAAAAAAAAACAAAAAAGAACAGAAAAGGGGGGAGAAAAAAGACGAAAAAGAAAAAGAAAGAAAAGAAAGAAAGTAAAAAAGAGGAAGAACCACTGTCAACACTGAGAACGAAACCAACTGTCCGTGTACGTCCACATACGGTTCTTATCACGTGCTGTTGAGTTCTCGACGTGTGTCGAGCCACCCAAGATTGTCGCCGCGGTGCCGGGAGGGTCCGTGACGGCGTGCGTAAAAGGGTTTCTTTACGCACGCCGTCACAAACCCTCCCGGCACCGCGGCGACAATCTTGGGTGGCCCGACACACGTCGAGAACTGAACAGCACGTGATAAGAACCGTATGTGGACGTACACGGACAGTTGGTTTCGTTCTCAGTGTTGACAGTGGTTCTTCCTCTTTTTTACTTTGAGGCAGGTAATTTGAAGTGCCCTTAGGAGATGTGGACCATCAAAACGTTATTTTATTTCCATAGAAGCCTTTTCTTGGCACAAGAGCAACACTGCGAGGTTTCTAGACCGCTATTTCAGCAATCAACATCGACTTGATATGTCTTTTGGTGACCTTTAAGGGTTTGATTGCTGGTGTTGCAAGAATGCAAATTAAATAAAGCGAAAAATTGCTAATGTGGGAAAGGGTGGTGAAACTATCATCTCACGCTCAAGTCTAGCTTTTATTAGAAAAGTTGACCATTTCATTCTTGCTGCTAGATGTCAGAAAGGTTTTCTTTATCAACCAATGACTCCATCGCCATAGTGTACTTTCGATACTTTATACAAGAAACTTTTGCGTGTGCCTATTTTATTGCGTAAAGCCCCTGTTTTATTCAGAGGGTTCAGGTTATATTAAGCCATATGCAGGTTGTCCATATTAGCACACGATGTTCATGATCCATTGTTGATGGCGACTGATAATATTGTTTCCTGATGGCACTATATGCTTGGCCGTGCTTGGCGTTTTATATGGGCTGGATTAGATACCGACAAAGGAAAAAGTGTCATTTCTGTCGCCGTCCAATTTCGATAACTTAAGTGGCCTATTTACTTTCTACTGACAATGTCTAATTCAAGGTGGCATGCAGAGCTTTGGGTTTTAACGTGAGATTTCGTTGTAAATGTTGCGGCTTCCTTCGGGAAATTTAAATGCCCACTGACACAGCGCATTCCAAACACGTAGCTCTGAAATCCAAAGTAAGTTCACAGAAACGTTTCACTATATAGCCTAAAATGCTTGTGTCGGTGAGTTCAGAAACCTGCGTTTTTGCGCAACGCTATTCAGAAAAGCTTCAGCATAGCGTAAACGAGGGTGCGCCATAAAACCTTGGAAGCATATTAACATTGCGAACCGACAGTCGATATCGGAAACGACTTTGAGCTATCACTCGTCCTTTAATGTCAAAGTCGGATGAAGCTGGTGCTATCGGAAAGGCCTTTTTTTTTTCAATGTTTAGACGTTCTACAGTCAACAGATGCTTGCAAGTACAAGTATACTATAACTTGCAAACATCTGTACACATTCAATATCTGCCCTGCGACTTCGAATAAATGTATTTCGAGTAAATCTTTTTTATCTTGCTCTAGAAATTTAGAAGCATCCAGGACAACATGCGTCATGTGACGTCAAAGAACAACACGGAGAAGCAGCGAAACGCATACGTCATCCTGGGCGTCCATCTCCGCGTGGCCACCAACAAGGAGCTGTTTGAAGCCCTCGAACACCATGTTCGGTGCGTAGCTCTTGCACAATTGTAAGAGCTCTCTCAAATTGCGAAGTGGAAATAGGGATAAGGCATAAGGTTCTAACTAAGGACGTCAAGTGACCTTTCTCTTATAGACCAAATCGAGCATGACAGTATTAGATTCAAGCTTGAACTACAATGAAGTCACTTTTAAAATATTTTATCTGTGCGTATTGGTATCACCCCTAATGAAGTGTAACTTCCTCGAATGACAAACTTTATAATAGATCAAAGCAAAGAGCGAGCAATCACTCCAGCATCCACAAGTCGCGCACATTTTCAATGCCCTAAAATACTGCATTTTTTTCGCGTATAACCGGCACAAAAATTTTCCTAAAGGTTACAGCTAAAACCAAGAGAAACATCCACACCATCTTCCCAAGGGAACCTTGATAGGATGCGAAGCAGCAGCGTTGCTCAAGGGTTGAACAGCACTATCGCGGGCGCTGCGGTGAGCTCCGGGAGATTCGCGAGCGGCGGTCACGTTAGCGGATCATCTGGCGGTAGCCGCAGCTGTTGCGAGTGAACGGACGAAGGGGCAGCTGTGGGCGCTGCGGTGAGCGCGCAGCAGGCGAGGAAGAGAGTGACGTCAGCGCGCACTACGATGGGAGCGTGACGTTAACGCGCCGCTGTGGCATGACCTACTTGGCACCGCTCCAACACCTGCGGTGAGGAAAGCACGTTGCGGCGCGTTCGTACGGACGCACTAAGGGACAGCGTCACACAGGCTGGTCAAAGAGCTGCTTCGCGTCTAAAGAAAATCAGTTTGGCCTCAAGGGTGATGTAATTGCGCTAGTATATGTGTTCGCAGCGAATTATAAAGTTACACGACGCAAGTCTATTTTGAACCTAGTCTCTACAAATCCCTGGCGTATGGGAATACAGCCGCTCCGGGGACCAAGGCGGTTTTCGTTAACATGTCGTGTCAACGCGAAGCGGTGTGACAATATCACGTAGTATTTAAGCTGCTTGCTGATGCCCGTTGAAATAGCGCGCTCACTGGCACTCGCGACCGCGTTATGTAGGATTCCATAACGGCGTCCACAGAGCCACGTTCGCAGCTTCCGACCGAGCCACGATGTCATTTAGTGCGAGGAGTGGGTGATGCGACGCATGTAATATTGCGTGGCAGATGCGTGGAATCGCATCAGACATCACAAGGAGTTTTTATTGTGAAATTAGTGCTTGATTTAAACGACCACCTATAACAAAGTGCACAGGTATAATTTATTAGAATTTTTAGCAGTAGCATCAACTAAGTACGCACCTGCACATGCGCGCAGCGGCACATGTGCCTTACAAACACGTAGTGAACTAGTAATCATGGCATAGTAGCACTTGGAAACTGTGCTTGCAGTACGCATTCTAGCATATATATCGAACTAGCATGGGTTATACGGCTAGTAGGTACTTGTTCACTTTGACAGGATCTAGCATCTGTGTTTTTTGTACGTGCCATATATATCTTGTCAAAATGAGAATTCTAGGTTATAGTCTGAAAAAACCAGCGCACAGACCTTTTCATTCCTTGATACGTGGTTGACATACTTTACAATGACAATGGAAACGAGGGTGACAGTGGCTTAGCCAGAGAGTGGCACACCGGGCCCTTGCCTCCCCTCCCCCCCTTTTTTGCCATAGCATACATGACAGTCGACCACATCTGCCTGCGCCCCCCCCCCCCTTCAAGTCAAGGTGGGACCACCCCTGCCTCCACGGAAAAAATATAAAAAATTCTACAACAGCGTACAACAAAACTGGGCGAGTTTGTTTAACTACGTGGTTTAAAACGCAGTGCAGAAAAACGATACAGAAGTTGAAGAAGGGCACTGAACAAGCTTTGTCCTGTTCCATCTTGTGTATCGTCTTTTTGCGCTGCGTTTTAAAACCATGACATTTTCCACCTCTTCGCTCCTGGGCTACCGATTGCGAAGGCAGTGCACGCGGAGCCCGATTACGCCTCGCGATAGCGCAATCGCTTCGGGATTACGCTATCGCGTTTTCCGGTGAGACCGGAGCTCAAACACCCCCATGCATTTAATTTGCGACTTACTTGTGGTTATTTTTTGTGACGTGTACAAAATCTGAGTAAAAGATTTGGTGTGCCAACACGGACAAAAGACAGAAGTCAAGACAGCACAATATTTGGTATTTGAGTCCGTCCATCCGTCCATCCGTACGTGCGTGCATCTGTCTGGCTATCCGTCCGTCTATCTAGTGAACACTCCAAGTACTGCCATCTCGCACCTTTTCATCATATATTCATCATATACAAGTACCGCCACCCAGCGGACATTCTAATGACTAAACGAGAGGTGCTATTGCTACAAACACGGGACGTACGACCCATGATGTAAGGAGCTTCGCTCCTAAAAAGAGATCGACTGCTCGCCCTACACAACCGTTCACTGGCCACCCCGTAAATGCAGGCACCGGATTGCTCGTTCGGAATTGAGTGTTGACTCAATTCCGAACGAGCGTCCGAACGAACGAACGAATGCGCCTTGGCTTTCGCTTGACTTGACGCTTTGCTTGACTCGAGTAGATGCAATGGAAGCAACAGTACCTTCAAGCAGTAGCGGGGCATAATCCGAAGTCCATGTCCCACTTTTCGTTGAAGGCAGGCAATACTTCTCTTCATTCAATGAATAAGAATAATAAAGACTAAATTATAAATAAGTATCCCCAAACCAAACCAAACCACGCAATATTCATGCGATGCTCCCACCACATTGCGACACATTTACTCGATTTCTCCCGTGGGAAGATGTAGACAACTTTTTTCGCTTACAATTGATTACATGTTAGTTGAATTACCTGGTATGTAGCAATTTCGAAAATGTAATCAATTATATTACAAAATTACTGGAAAATATTGTTGATTACAAGTAACCAATCACTTGTAACGCGTTAGCGCAACTCTGCTTTTAAAGTTAACTCCGCCTTGCCATTCGAGACTGTTTCATATAAGCCGTGTAGGTGCCCTACTTGCTTTGCTCTTGAAAGTATTATAAATAAAAGAAGCAGGCTCGAGATGTTTTTTTACCGAATCTCGGCTGCTGTTAAATAAAGTCGGTTTGATTATTGAGGAATGTATGCACACGTTTACATCTAAAAGCCGGGTCGCTTACGGTGGCTTCATGTTGTATTGTGCGGTGACTGATTGGTTAGTTGTTCGGCTATATGGATAGCGAGTGAAGGCACTGGTCGATGCCTGCATTGAAACCATAAAAGGGGAGAGTCTACTCGGAATCGTTGAACATTTTCTCTAAACACTCAAGTCTTTGACATCCTCTGTGCTGCTGAAATGCTGTTGATGTATCTGTTTCTTATGTAATAAATTTTCCTGAATACAGCAGCTGCCATTTCCCGCAACGTCGTGTCGACATGGAGTAACATAGTACACTTTTTCTCTATGGTGTCGACTCGTTAGAAGTGGCTTGCTCCTGTCCCGCAGTGCATGGAGTACCTTTTAGATGCGAGGAACCACCGTATCAACACGGGCTTTCGGCGAGTCCTGTCGTCGTAGCACGCGTGACGGTAAAGGAAGTGACGCGTTCGCTTAGGAAAAGCACGGCGGAACACGCTCGCCCGCGAAAAACAGCAGCGCCGCGTTCTCCGAGCGGCTAATATTAAGACGGCGCGTTGGCTCAGGGAAAGCTCATGGTATCAGCGATGGGTGCTGTACGCCGTTCTATGAAGCTCCTTGCCGCAGTGAGAGAATGCTGTCCTCTCCTTGGTGTTGACGCGATACGTGTGGGAAACGTCGGTGCTGCGCGCACCTTCCCAGGTTTTGCGTGTAATGCCTAGTTCACACTGAAACATCCGCTTTGTACAGCGACCGAAATTCCCCTGCCACCGAAACGCAGCGTCGTTCGCACTGGACGCGCCCCGCGCCGCCAAATATGCCATCTACTACGGGGCTAACGCGGGATGGATGTGCTGTCACCCGGTTGTTGTCGCGGCTCGCAAACGCTACTACGCTATCCGGTGGTGTATACTTCGACGATTCTCGTACGCAAGAAGCAAGAAAAGACAGTACTGCTTACTTTGCTGGCAAGTGGCTGTCTTGTAATGCACGAAGAGCAGAAAAACCACCGACGCCAGCGGCGTTGGGGTGTTCGTTTTGCTTTGCAAGACCGCAACAAGCTCGGCCACGCCAACAGCAAGCTCGGTCACGCCAACAGCAAGCTCGGTCACCTCTTTCACGAAATACGGAGGCGAAGTAGGCACAGAGTAGGTTAAACTCCCATTGGTTTCAACATTCAGTTACGTGCACTGCAGCATAACAAGTGAGTAGGGCTTGGCCGCCATTTTTCGAAATTCCTTGACTAGCGCTCCTATTGGTCCGCGGGGACCGATTCGGCGGCAGACGCCGCAGAAATCGGTCTGAGAGCAATCGGCGCGGAGAGGGCCCTTTCGGCGGATCTCGCCGCCGCCGAACCGGATTCGGAGCACTTTCGGCGGCCGGTATGCTCAGTGTGAACGCGGCCTTAGTGAGGCTCTTTTGCCTACACTGCCCAACCACACAAAAAAAACGACAGTGTGAATACGGAAAGAAAGAAGAAAGAAGCAGAAAAAAATATGCACAAAAAAGTTATGGATCATCTCCCTGAAGGGAACCCTGATAGAATGCGAAGCAGAAGCGGCGCGCACGGCGTCGACCCGGTTGAAACGGGCGTTGACGCAGGTGCTGGAAGAACTGTTGAAGCGAAACTCGGTGTCGCATTTACTAGAGTGAAATTTGTTTTAAACGCAAAGATACGGGGGCGGGTTGGGTTTCCTGTAAGTTTCATCGCAGAAAGACTGTTCGCTCAATGTGCGCTCGAAAGTTGCGAGCAGTGGAGAGGGTGAAGCGAGAGAGATGACACGCTGCGAGAGGTGACGGGCTAGGGATAAAGTGCGTAAATGCGCGCACACTGCGAGGGAAGTATTGACCTACTTGGCACCGCCCCAACACCTGTGGCCAGGGGAGCGTGGTGCGGACGCAGGGACAGCGTTACACAGGATAGTCAAAGAGCTGCTTCGCATCTAATAAAGAGGTAGCAAATAAAGGACAGCAAGCACAGTGATGTATATACTGTAGTATAGCAACGGGAGAGATACGAAAGTGATTGTGAGAATGGAAACAATGAGGTGGGAGGATGAACATAATGCAGTCTTGTATAGTACTATATAGCAAGTGGTAGGAAAGGGAAGTGAGGGTGAGGAGGAAGGCAACACCACTTGCTCCTATTCTTCCAGTGGTGCCTATGTCTTTTTATGGGGCATTGCTCTAAAAAGGGATCTACATCTCTTTCTTATTTTTAAACAGTCCTTGCAAAAGCAGCTCCTTTTGACTCTTCTATGTTCTCGGGTATTCATTCCCTTGCAAAAGCAGCTCCTTTTGACTCTTCTATGTTCTCGGGTATTCATTCGTATGATTTGTTAGCGAATAATAGAAGTTCCGTTTTGATGTAGTAGCATTTCTTTGTCTCTGCAAATCTGGCGACAACATTTTACCGAAGGGCAATTTTTGGCTACTTTTAACTTAAATTGTGGCTTCTTTTTGAAATATAGGCAACGGCAACGCTGTCCTGAGCTGACCCGACGTCAATCACTAATGTACATAGGTCAATATTTTTTATTTTGTTTTCCTGCCTAACAGGCTTCGAAAAAGTGATGTCTTTCGCTTTGTTCGGAAAGTGAAATTTATTCAAAGAAGACATTTACAAAACCTGGTTATGCTGTTCAACTCGATCATATAACTTTTTATTAAAGAACACTTGAAGATAAAAAAAAAAACCTCGGCTTACTTGTTCACCTAGGGTTGTTCAGTAGCATTGCGCACATTGTCTCTCTCTCTCTCTCTGTCCACCCGCCGAGGTGGTCGTGTGGTTACAGAGCTCGACTGTTGACCTGAATGTCGCAGTATCGAATTCCAGCTGCAGTGGTCGCATTTCAATGGAGTCGAAGTGGTGGGTATACTCGAGTGCATAGATTTAGGCTCACGTTAAAGAACCACCAGGCGGTCAAAATTCATGGAGACCTGCACTACGACGTCTCTTGTAACCATATTGTGTAATTCTGGGACGTAAAGCCTCAATTATTAATAACGAACTTCGATCGTTATACTGAACGTGTTTGATGCCAACAGGTACTTTCCGATCAGTGGCCTGCTTGTTCGTACTCACGTCAGCCATCGGGAAGCTTCGACGCTCCCTAGCCAATGCAGTATCACCGGCCCTGCGCCCTACAGGTTTAACAACGATCCTCAAGCAGCCGGAATGGTAAGAAGGCATGAATCCGGAGTCCTCCACTACGGTGTCTATCATAATCATATGGTGGTTTTGGGACGTTAAACCCTAAGAAGGCAGGAATAAAATTAATTTACGCTTTTAGGTTTGAAGTTCCTTAAGATCGAGGCTTCTCCGTTGGCGTTGTGCGCCATAGCCACCACTAACGATGATGATGGCGTTGATGTCGATGACGATGAAGAGCAGGCGCGTTCCAGACCACCCATTCTCTTTTTGCCAACACGACACACCTGCATGCAAGGTTCTAATTATACGTCATGATGATGACGATAATGATCACGGACAACGACTGTCTCAGTGTGCAGTAGATCACGTCTGGATATGCTCTGTGATGCATTTCGTATGATTGGAAACAACCAACAACCACCAGAAGAACGCGCCCATACCTCGTCTCTGCCCACTTTGGGCTGCATCATATACCACAAAGCATTGATAATTAAAGCAAAATGAAAAAATGCTCAACTCAACACAACATACTATATAATTACCAATAAACATCGTATATAACTGTACATTGCTTGGCACTCATTGACATGCGTGAGTGGTCAATGTTATGAGTAATTTACAGTACACCCCCTCATTATCATTCACATTGTGTATATACTGTGTTTTTTAATGTGTCGCGAAATCTTACTGTCAGCCCAGTTGAATGTGGGTGAAGCCAACAAGAAGATGTCCATGACATCTCCTTTTTAGCTGACAGGTGCTATCGTTGTTTCGACACGTTATTATCAATCACGCCAGTCAGTCAATGCATCTGTCTGTTAGTAAATATATCAAATAGTTTTGTAATAGTGGAACCAGCATTCGCATTTCACTACAGGCGCTTACAACATTTGTACCTTACCCTCCGTGGTGGTCTATGTATAGTGATTATGGTGCTCGACTAACCATAGAGTTTGCTTAGGTGTCGGAACAGCCCCTGAACAACCCCGCTCGTCTCCATACTTTCCATATGTATTTGGTGATGGTGGTGGTGGTGGTGGTGGAGGAGGAGGACTGACGGATGAACTGATGAACACACGGACGGACGCTTTACCAGATGGAAGCAAGAACGAACGGACAGGCAGAAGCACGGACAGACGGTCCCACGAACGGACTGACAGACGCTTCGCCCCACTCACCGTCATTCACTCGATGTGCTCCGTATTTTCGCGCAGGAAAAATGTCGAATTATGTTCACAGACTGCAGCTTCACCCTTGACCCTATTAGTCATTGTGTCTAACATTTCGATACAAGGTGTATGTATTTCCCGATCGCCTGTAACTGCACCTCTTTCACAATCAGCGAAATGTTTCTTGCGACATTTTGCCTCTCTCTCTTTCCCTCTCTATCTGTGATTGTACTTGTGTGTACGGCTCTGATCAACTTTACTACTTCGACAGGCCAGCACGGTGTCGTACGTAAAGAAATTACCCTGGACATGGCACACGCCTCTGGTCATCTCGTTCACGCTATGCACGCGGCTGTACCAGTCCGAAGCAGAGCTCCGCATCGACGCCAAGTGTCGCAAGAACGCCACCGTGACGACCACTTCATCCATGGTAAAATACATTATCGTGCTATTTGTAGGTCAGGTCACTATTTGCACATTTTATTCTTTCAATATTAGCAAGTTTCGTACAGTAATCAGAATTAGAGACCGAATCGAATAGTGCAAGGAGCGAATAAGTTTCGGTCGGTCGGTCGGTCGGTCGGTCGGTCGGTCGGTCGGTCGGTCGGACGGACGGACGGACGGACGGACGGACGGACGGACGGACGGACGGACGGACGGACGGACGGACGGACGGACGGACGGACGGTGCACACAATAGAGTGAGACTTGGTGTCTCGCGTTACTCTATCGCAACCCCTGTTACAAAATTGTTACAAGTAATACATGCCTGTTGTCCACCTGCCGGCCATCCTACCATATTTCTCACTGCTTAAAACTGTACGATATATTTGTAACTCTTAATTGCATCCTTTGAAATTGGCAGATGTGCAGTGAAAATCCGGGCTTCTACGCAAGCCAGGCGATCGACAAGACTCAGCACACGGCTTACTCGTGGAAGAAGCCGGATCTCCTGGCCACGTACGACACTGCGGACACGATGAAATGGAAGGCAAGCAAACGCGATTGTGTTTGGTCTTGAACCGTAAAGTTCAAGGAAAATATTACGCCGCGTGTGACACGATTGGGTGTGAGTATATGCCACCGTATTGATGAACATGAGTCAAGAAATTCCGTGCATTCCCGATGCATCGTTCGGACAAGAAGACATGCAAGCAGTAGTGAGAGCATAATCACAGAGTGAGCGTGGTATGTTGTCATGTTCTTTCATGACACGCATGTCATGATTATCACGTTAGCACCAGTCATATACCTTCGTCATCCGTTGGCGTCACCTAACACCAAAATTGGTATATGTGAAGCTAGCGAAATGGCCGCGAGCACACTATCAGCGTAGCATGTAGTAATGTTTCACATCACACGTATATCGTGATTATCATGTTTGCACCAGTCATAAACCTTCGCCATCCATTCACATACCGTAACACCAAATTTCGTATATGTGAAGCTAGCAAAACGACTGCGAGCGCTCCATGAGTGCGGCGGGTAGTCATGACTTACACGACGTGCACGTCATGATTTTCACGTTATAGGGTCTGTCACTTACGTTAACCACGCAGTCATGTCGTACCATACCAGTTTTGCAATATGTCATGCGAACGAAACCACTGCAAGAGCAGCAAGACCATGAAATGTAAATCATGACATTCATGATATACATGTCATGATTGTCATGTTATGACTCGTCAATTATGCTCGTCATGCAGTCATGTCATGCCATACCAACTTTGGTATCGACAACATTATCGAGAAGGCCAGGAGAGCTGAAGGTCGTAGGCGGCTAGATAGATAGATAGATAGATAGATAGATAGATAGATAGATAGATAGATAGATAGATAGATAGATAGATAGATAGATAGATAGATAGATAGATAGATAGATAGATAGATAGATAGATAGATAGATAGATAGATAGATAGATAGATAGATAGATAGATAGATAGATAGATAGATAGATAGATAGATAGATAGATAGATACGGTCAAAGTTGCCCAAGTTCACCAGGATATGCTTCGCATTTAAGAGCAATGAAGCATTTATGACGACGTTTCTCGATTGCCCTCTCCCATCTGTAGGTGTGTTCCCTCGAGAGAGAGCATCGTCCTCTTAACCTGAGCGTGGCGCTGTTCAACGTCGAGTGTGACGACTGGCGTGGCAAGTGCGCTAAGCCCAGCACGTCGCATATGAAAGCTTCCGCGAGGACGCGTGCGCTGCGCGCCTACCTGCGCCGGCTGTCCCGGGGGGCCAGCGTGAACGCCAGCGCGGACGGCTGCCCCTGATGACGCACTGTGGGAGCACGCTTCAATGCGCCGCACGGGTGCATTGAGCACACTCCTTTCTGCGTTATGGAACATGCTGGCGTGCCCGAAGAAGCACAGACGCACCGCCGGCATGGGACCTCGTCTGATAGCCAGGTCATTCAATAAACATTTACGAGATTGTCGACGATGGTGTTGCCTGCGGAAGCATGCTGTAACTTGTTCATAAGTGTTTAGGTGGCGTAGTTGGACGCCGCCACCACTGATGTCCATGGCCTCTACTGCATGCAATGAGAGAGAGGGAGAGAAAGTATTTGTTGTATAAAGCCTTGTGAGTGAAGGTGCGAGGATCCCTTATTCCATTAAACCTCTGGCCTGGACCACCCGCCGGGCTCGAGTGACCAGTTGACACTGGTCGAAGAGTTCCGGGTTCCGGCTAAGAGATCACAGCCACCCACACTTCACTAACGAGGTTCGAGCACGAATCTGTTCCTTATGCTTGTAGCCTTGGGACGCTTACTTGAGAAACGAAAATATTCGGGACCGAGTGGGAGATTGGAACCAGAGCCCTCGGCGTGGCAGTCAAAGCATTCTACCGCAGTGCCACGCCGATCGATGCTCGGAAACGCCACGCACAAATATCCCTGTATGGGCGTGATTATACGGGCGAGGAAACACGTTAACAGGGGTGCTATTACAGCGTAGTAGTGCCATTAAACAAGCGAGCAGTCGCTAAATGCGAATAGCGTTACGAACACACTTGTAGCTTAAAGCTTCCTATACCCATATTAGGGAATGCTAAACCTCAATTCTTCATCGGCATAGCCACCGCATAAACAATAGCACACTTAACGTCTTCCGTATCTGGTTCTCATCAATGACAAATGGCATTATTGCTACTTCTCTACTTGGAAAAACGAAGAATGGCGTAGTGTGTACTTGGCAGTTGTGCTTGTACAAGTCGCTGCAAGAAAGTTTTCCGCTGGTTCTCGAAAGGCCGCTCCTTCCTCTTTATGTTTGTGCAGCGTATTCAAGGTATACGCCTCATTTGTGTGTGTTTTTTTTTTGCGCCTAAGCTCTAGTGGTGCAGAGACTGAGGATACAGGCCAGCTGGATGATGATCATGATAAAAATAGCTTACACCCACTCTGGGGAATGGGCCAAGATACGATTATTTAGATAGTGAATGACACAATACTTTTAAATCTAATGAATTTAAAAAAAAAACCTAGAAGAAATGAAATTTTACTTATTGAGGAATTCGCAATGAAAACCGCCTTGATTTGATTAAGAATCTTTGTTCCGCAGAACAGATATCCCGGTGACAATGAACTAACAAAGAGGCTCCGAAGGAGAGAATATTAGAAATAATGAAATCCAATCCAATTCGATTAAAAGTCGCTTTAAGAATGTTTTTCCTGAGGAAGCTGAAGCGAGCACATGATAAAAAATAATGCTCAATTGTTCCATTCTTGTTACAGAATGAGCAAAGAAGGAAAGGAACTAGACCAGCTCTATGCGTGTAGTAATTTAGTTTTGGAGCTCTACAACGTAATTTCATAAAAATAACTTCTTCTTTGTGTGTTGACCAGAAGTTTCTACGCCAAGAAAACAAAAGGTGTCGATATTCATAAGGGTGAGAGATTAATGTTTTCCAGAGTATTCAATTACGGCACGCCTTCGAAATCTCGCACGTATTATGAGTGCCGATGTGGGAATAATTGAAAGTACCGGACCACTGAGACAGGCTTTCGCCAGAGCGTCCGCCATTTCATTCCCTTGTGGCCAGCCGGTGGCCTCCTGCCTCTCTTTCCTCCTCTTCAGTGTCGCATCACTTCTTCTACAGCAGACCGGTAGTTAAAACTAGCAAATACAGCCGACCGGTAGTTAAAACTGGGCATGCCATACAAACTAAGCCGTCGAACTTATCGCATCGCAGCAAAGGGTTCCGATGATTCAGGTAAGTTGTCCTGCAAGAAACCCGATGTCGCGTGTCTTTGCAACGCGTCAAGAACTGTCTCCTGTTTGGAAAATCCGCCGCAGTGGAGATTAGCCATCGATGAGGAATCGACAAGAACAAGAACACAGCCTCGAAGACAAAGACGTCAGAGCGCGGGCATCGTTGCTTCTTGTGCCTTGTAGCGGTTCTCGACGCTCGATTTTTCTAATATTCTAGAGTCACTGCAGTGCGACTGCGCCTGACGACTTATGACAGGTAACCGCACGCCCACTCAGGCACAACTACCTGCCTGCAATGACGAACGCGAGTATGGCATCGACGAAGGTGAGAGCGATGTTACAGTGCTATAATTTCCGCAGTGTCAATTCTCCCGGCAACCCGGAAAATTTTTCAAAAAATTTCTACCGGCGATCGCCTCCCATTGGCTCTCATATGTCACGTGACTAACTGCCGTGGGGAGAAGAGGAAAAAACTGGCTGCTGCGGGACATTATATAGCCCACCTAGAGATAAGCAATATCATAGCGACTGATGCGTCTGTGTCAAAAGAAAAGGCTGGGGTTGGCATCTTCTCTCCTTCTTTGGACTGGTCCTTTTCGATTCGACTCCCAGATTGTACCCCGGTATTCATGGCAGAATTATTGGCCATTGTTCTTGCCCTACGCAAATTACCCCCAAGCGAATCATTAGCAGTTATCACTACAGATTCGTTATCAGTTTGTAATGCACTTTCTGCGGCAGTAAATTCAGAGCTGATGAATACGTTTCGGCATTTAGTACCGAAAAACGTAAAAAAAACTGCATTTGCTATGGGTACCAGGCCACCGCGGATTATATTTGAACGAAATGGCGGACTCTTTAGCAGCAGTATCTCTGGGTGGGCCCACCATCCCAGTTTTGCCAGATACGGCTTACGTAACCGCGCTAAGGTTCCGAAATGCTTGCCTGCAATGGGGAAAAGGTAATTTGGATATATTCAAAGATTTCGAGCATTTGAGCTATTGCTGGAATAAACAGTGGTGTGTATCTCGCCAGTTAGAGGTCACTTATACCAGATTGCGCTGTGCAGTTCCACAACTAAATTATTACCTTAATAAAGCTCAGCTCAAAGCGTCACCGCTATGCATTTGGTGCAACGAAATTGAAACAATTGAACATTTCTTTTTATTCTGTCATCGTTATTCTTATCAGAGAAAAAGATTTTTAGTAGCCCCATTACAAAAGCTAGGAATACAAGTAAATTTACCAATAATTTTATCACTAGGCGGAACTTCATTTGGTTACTGCCACAGGGATGTATGCTCCGCTGTGTTTGAATACATCAACGCTACTAAAAGATTACCATGCTAGTGAACCACTACCTTTTCAGATCTTTAGTTTATAATTCGTAGTTATGTCTTTCAAAAACAAAAGATGGTTTGACCGCTTGCTCAGCACACATTTTTGTTTTTTGGTAGTATTATTTTAAGCTACTTTTTCAGATTGGCTTCATCTTCAGTTTAGTTTCATTTAAGTATCCTGCCGCCCGGTTCTTGGCCCATCCCCCTTTGTGGGTAAGCGCCATCCATCAGAGGTCATCAGCATCAGCGTCAGCATCAGACTGGGCATACGTAGCCTAGCGTGCCTTAGATTAGGTTAGGTTAGGTTAGGCTGCGAGACAGACTGGACAGACGTGGCCCAGCGTGTGTTGGGTTATGTTACGCTACGTTAGGTTATGTTGAATAAGTTAAGTTCTACCAGTTTTTGGGAGAATCGCACAAAAAATTTATCTCGGCAGTTAGTCACGTGACTTATGAGAGCCAATGGGAGGCGACTGCCGGGAGAGATTTTTTCGATCAATTATCCCGGTTGCCGGGAGAATAGACACACCCCAATAATTTGAGTAGCTTGCCTCTGCAGGTGCTCATTTTCATTAGCTTCGACCCCAGTTTATAAAGTTATATAGCTTTTTTTCATATATATGCTTCATAACGTGACGTCAGTGCGAACAAAGCCGCACTATAGCAATTTGCTCTTGTTATCCAGCCGGTTCCACCCCATATGTTGTATAACTGTGTGCGCGTGCATTCCGATGCTGGAAACCACTCAAAGCGTCGGATTTTGCTGCTGCGTCGTTTTTGCTTTTATTTTTTGTTATTAATTCTCTGCGGGGATATCGAAACGAATCCTGGCCCTGTCGTTGATGCGACGCTACAGAAAATTTTGGATGGGCAAAACGCGATTGTTCGAAAGCTTAATACCATTGAAGCGAACCAAGCGGAACATAAGGCTGCTATAAATGACTTGAGTGAACGAGTGTCGTCAATGGAAGGAAAAATGTCAGTGCTGTCAAAATTAGAAGCCGCTATCACTGAGTGTACTGCGCGCTGTAATACCCAGCACGGGGTGATACAGTTGCTTCAAAATAAGATTGATGATCTTGAAAATCGTAGTAGACAGCATAACTTGGTATTCTACGGCATACCTGATACAAGTGTCCGCGAATCTTGGTCACAATCTGAATCGCTTGTGAAAGAAGTATGCTCGACAAAATTACAAGTTAACCCCGAAACGATAGAAAAAGCTCATCGGCTCGGGAAATTTCGAGAGGGAAAAAACGCGGCCCGTGATCGCAAGGTTCGGGTCATTGAAAGAAAAGCACCTGATTTTAGGAAAGGCCAAGAATTTGAAAGATACAGGTATCGGTATGTCGGAAGACTTTTCTGAACCAGTGCGAAAGAAAAGGCGAATTTTGTGGCAGTTTGCTAGAGAAAATAGAAGCGGGGACGCACGAGTACAGCTAAAACACGATACCCTTCACATGGACGGCATCAGGTACACTTACGATGATACCTCAGGCAAGGTTGTGCAGTGCAAGTGACCGACTAAGTTCTTATGCTCTTCACTTTCTTTTTTGTTAGTAAACTGTAGGAGCATTAAAAATAAAGTTGACATATTCGATGACTTAGTGCGCATGACCAAACCAAGTGTAGTTATCGGTACTGAATCATGGCTGAATGAAGACGTGGCAAACACCGAGGTATTTCCAGATAACTTTACTTGTTACAGGAAAGACAGGAACTATCATGGAGGTGGTGTATTTATCTTGGTAGATCAGCGCATTCCGTCTATAGGCATAAGCACTACAGACGATACGAGTGAAGCTGTTTGGTGTCAACTTAAGCTCTCGAATGGCAAATCACTATCAGTCTGCTCTTTTTATCGACCGCCAACTGGTTCAACTAAGGAATTTAGTGAATTCACTGCTACAGCTACAAAAATCGCCTCTGATTACGTCGTTGTAGGTGGGGATTTTAACCTGCCTGATCTCGACTGGAATGAGCAACTAATAGCTTCTGGAAGTTCTCTTAGTTTTAAATCTGAAATGGCTGATTTCATGAACCTCTTGTCTTTAACACAGACAGTGTTGAAACCAACTCGAGGAGGTCATATCCTTGATCTATTTTTCACAAATATGCCAGAAATGGTAGAAAACACTGAAGTATTACCAGGGATAAGTGACCACGAGGTTGTGCTAAGTGAGATAAATATGAAACATACGAGTGCTTACAGTGAAAGGAGTCGGTGCATGTACAATTACGCGAAGGCTAATGTCCAAGGAATCAACACTGCATTGGAGGCATATTTCATTGTTTTCGAAACACTTGCCGATGATTATTCAGTAGAAGAGCTGTGGAATTTGTTTAAAGACAAGATTCTAGAGCTGAGAAACCGATTTGTTCCGACATGGGTGCTAACTAGAAGGCGTAATAAAAGTAAACCATGGTTTTGTAGAGAACTCGACGTTTTGGTCAAGCGTAGGCAGAGAATTTACCGTTCATTTAAAAGAAATCCCTCGGAAGAGAACTCTTGCAACCTGAAGCTGGCAACGCGTGAAGTAAATAATGCTACAGTCGAAATGAAAGTAGCCTACTTTAAAACAATTGAACGTAAAATAACGCAAAACCCGAAAGAACTTTGGAGGTATATCAAACGAAACAAGAAAGACAACATTTCAATTCCCGCTTTGACCAGCGGTGATATTACCGTGAGCGATACGACAGAAAAGGCTAAGTTGTTCAATTTATATTTTACGTCAGTGTTCTCAGCCGCTACTGACCCCCAAAAAGACTTGAAATTGTTGGTACACGAATCCACATCCATGCCTGATGTAGTACTTGACGCTCGTGGCATTGAACTACTACTTAGAGATCTAGATTGTGCGAAAGCAGTGGGTCCTGATTGCTTGCCTAATTTTATGTTGAAGTCTTCTTCCCATGCAGTGTCTATGTACTTGAAAATTATTTTTGAAAAATCGTTAAAACAGAGTTCTCTCCCAACTGATTGGAAAATGGCGTCTGTTGCTCCTATACATAAATCTGGCCCGCGCAATGCTGTGAATAATTACCGCCCTATCTCACTCACTTCTGTGTGCAGTAAAATTCTTGAACATATTTTATATACTGCGATTGTAAAGCACATAGATAGTAATTCCCTATTCAACTCTAACCAGCATGGATTTAGGCAGGGGCTATCATGCGTCACACAACTGGTAGAGTTCACCCATGTTTTAGCAGCAGCACTGGACGACAAATTTTCGGTCGACTGTATTTTCCTCGACTTTCAAAAAGCGTTCGACACTGTATCACACTTCTTATTGCTGAAAAAACTAACCAGCTTTAATATTAATCACCAAGTTATTGCATGGATTGCTGAATATCTACATGAGAGGCGACAATATGTAGTTGTAAACGGCGAACAGTCTGAAATAACTAGTGTTACGTCAGGGGTACCTCAGGGATCAGTTCTGGGACCATTACTTTTCTTATTATATATAAATGACATTAACGAAAACGTACAATCCCATATTAGGCTATTTGCAGACGACTGCATTTTATATCGTCAGATTACCTCTGAAACTGACTGTTCCGTAATCCAAAACGACCTATGTGCAATATACGCGTGGTGCCAGCGATGGGAAATGAAACTGAACCTTAAGAAAACTGTATGCATGAGGTTTTCCAGAAAAAGAAACCCAGGTGAATTTGAATACACAATAAACAGCTCTCCGGTAAAAATGGTGCGCGAATACAAATACCTAGGTGTTTTCTTTTGCCCCTCTCTATCATGGAATCGGCATGTGGATTACACTGTAAATAAAGCTTGTCGGAGCTTAGGATTCTTAAAAAGAAACACACGTGCTTTTCCACAGCAAACCCGAGAGGTACTATACAAAACATACGTGAGATCAGTACTGGAGTACGCATGTTGTGTGTGGGACCCTGCAACATCATCAAATAAAGAAAGATTAGAAAAAGTTCAGTCTATGGCGGCGAGATATGTGTTTAATGCACCTATGTACGACAGACAATTCAGTGCGACGGAAGCTAAGCTGAAGTTAAAATGGAAGTCTCTGCAGCACCGAAGGGCATCGTTTCGACTGAAGCTATTGCACAGCATATTTTATTCTCATACTCGAATTCCCTGTGACGTATACATAAGCCGGTCTCACTACATTTCAGCCCGCAAAGATCATGAACACAAGATAAGAGAATATAAATGTAATACATCGTCCTTCAGCAACTCTTTTTTTCCGAGAACTATCAGTCAGTGGAATCGACTTCCTCCCACAATTGTAGAAATTTCTTCAACGGATGCGTTCTTTTCTGCAATAAAAATGATTGAATCTTTGGACCGCTAAGCCCTGTAGACTACGTGTGTGCGCCTGGCAGTCGCCATGATCTGTACGGTATCTTGGTTGTAAGCTATGTTGTTTTGTTTTGGTGTTAATTTGCCCTTGTGCTAGACGAATGCTGCACTTTGTTTTAATTATCATGAGATTTTCATCAATGACTTTTCTGACGCATCTGTGCTCGGTGCAACTGGTATGTTTTTGTATTTTGGAAAACTACTTCTTTTCTCTTTTTTACTTATGTGAATGCAATTATGTGAACTTATGTGAACCTGCAATTTTCATGTTCTTTTCTGTACCCCCCCCCACTATAATGCCTGTATGGGCGCTGTGGGTACTAAATTAAATAAATTAAATAAATAAATAGCATAATATGTCTTGTGGTCTATAGCCAGGAATTTTTTTCGGAGGTTGGTGGCACTTTTAGAAGGCCTTAGAACACCTGTTTTTATTATTCGTCCTCGGTAAAGGAACCCCCTCCAACAGAAATGAAAAATTGATCTGCTGCACAAACTTGAAGGAAAACAAGGGAGACAGGAAAGAGCGCAGACTACCATGCAATAAAATTGTTATTTTATTGTTTTATTCGGTGCTAAGTGCTATTTTAAGTGTTTTTTAAACAAAAGCCTCTAGAGTACGTTTTTATATTTTCACGCCTTTGTTGATGCTTGGTCAATAAATAATAAAAGATAAGTTTTAGATTAAATAAGAGCGCACACCTTGGGAATACGCAGTTTAGATTGTGGTGGGTATCACTTTTGTATTTTGCCATTTTTCGCTTTTGTCATTGTGGTGGCAGTCACTTTTGAATTGATTTGTTTTGAGACGGCTTTGTTTGCGGCATCTTTGGTTTTGTGCGCATCGTGGAAGCGCAGCGTAGCATGCGTATATGTGTGTTTAGAAAAAGTTGTTAACGATTAAGAGTACGATGTACTCAATTATGGGAGAGCAGAAAGCCGTCCCGTGTAGTGCAGAAATCAAATAACGAGGACTTCCTTCAATCTCGTATATATTGGCTCCAAGACACGACAATAAACAGTTGGTAGTCTGCGCTCTTTCTTGTCTCCCTTGTTTTCCTTCATGTTTGTGCAGCAGATCAATTTTTCAAGTATGAACCAACTAATCTGCAGAAAAATATTGCCCCTCCAACAGAATACAGCTATGGCGTCTCGCTGCTTATTGACCTAATGATTTTTAACATAATATTTTTAAACTGGCGTCCACCTGGAATGAACACACCTCATTTCCCTTACGGAAATGACGTCATTAAAACGGCAGGCAGGAAGCTTAGAGAGAGAGACACTGATTAATTAAGTTTGGATTGTATGCCTGACCTGGCAATCAAGTATGTGACTTCACTAGTTCCGAGTAAAAAGGCCTGACGTGCTGTACACTGTGCAACAAGAAGAACTTGAGGCAGCTCCAGTACTGCAAAGCCTGGGAAAATGCGTCACTCTAAAAGAAAAAAATGACGGCATGTCCATGGAATGAATGATGATGAATGGTGAAAAATCATGAGAACATTCTTTCAATTTCCACATGGTGCATGTGGACATGTCGAAGTCGAAACGATGGTTCTCACACTGTAGAATCCTGGGAGGCCCTGCTCTGCAGCCGAGATCCCAACGTCCAGCGCGACATCATCAGTCAAGCCCTTGCTGCTGCCGCGTCCCAAGGGATTCCGGCCGACAGCTAGGGGCGACAGGCCATGCCTGAACAATTGACTGACTTTTTAATAAAGTTTTCTCTCTCTCTCTCTCTCGACGTTACGAGCTGGTAAATGAAGTGACCGGAAGTGTTTTTGTGGGGCACAACGCTTGCAATCTTGAAACCATCTATATGGTTTCACCTGTACTAGTAGAATCTTGTTTAAAACATTGGCCCCGGATCTGCATGTTACACTGCAAATGTCGTCGAAAGACGACACTATTGCGTCTGGAGTGAGTGAACAAAGAAACTTTTCAGCCATTTTAGCTCATTATTGTGATGAATTTATGGTTATTACTGTTATTATATACTTTGTTCGTTAATTTTAACTCGGTTTCAAGCATTGCTACTGCCTTGTTATGGCTTGTATTAAGCGCTTTACTGCGAGCGTGACCACGCCCCATGAGATGCATAGATGGATGACAAGCCGGAAACTCTGAAGTCTGCCGTACTTCAGAAATAGATTTATTTGCATGACTGCACCATATATGCTACCTGCTTTGGCAAGGATGTAGACCGCCATCTCGAAGTGGTGTATAGTACGTCATAGAAGCTTTTCAGGAGCGTTTAGGCGGTGCGCGGTGCAGTCACGAGGGCTGCGACTAGTGTATTGAAACAATGTGACGCACGAAGGTGATGAAGCCCTACACTGTCGCATATTTGAGGTGGACACTCAGAACTGTGACTCTGACATAGCACTTCGCAGCACTGCAATCTGTTGATTGATATGTGGGGTTCAACGTCCCAAAACGACCATATGATTGTAAGAGACGTCGTAGTGGAGGGCTCCAGAAATTTCGACCACCTGGGGTTCCTTAGCGTGCCCCCAAAGCAGCACTGCAATCAACCCGAATGTTCTAAAACTATTAACCACTACCAACACTACCACCGCCACCACCACCACTACTACTACTATAGGCTCACATTTAGGCGCACGCTATAACGTAAGGTACACGAGGTAGTCGACATTTTCGGAGGCATTCACTACGGCGTCTCTCATAACCATGGTTTAGAGACGCTAAACTTGAATAATATTATTTCTAATGCTTTGCTCACTTCACAGGTGAGCGGCACGTGGAAGCCGACGGGCGACGGCCCCGTTCTGGGCGGTCCTATCAGCGGCCAGCGACGCCCATGTCCGTGGGCCAAGAGCAACGGGAAGAGTGTCGAAACCTCTCTCACCTGGGGTTGTTCATGCCATTCTACCTGCTGCCACTGCTATTCTTAGGCCACAAGGTATTCGGAAGACAGGTCAACATGAATTTACTACTAGCGAAGAAATGTCTCGTGTTTAAAAGGAAAATAAAGAGAACAAGGAATCAAAAGTATACGAACAGCGCAACCTAGAAGTAGTTACAGCGTAACAATAGGAAGCGAGGAACGCAGGCAAACGCGTGAGATAATTGAAGCCTATCACATAAGTACGTTTGACGGTACATGTGTAAGTTCCCCATAAGTTGCCCTATGGCAGAAAGAGATTGAGTACCTCGATCATTTTTAAGATGTGTATTTGTTTCCAGCTCAATCAACAGGAGACAAGACATTGTATCGCAGTGGTCGTAAACTGCACCCTTCTACGCATGCCCATTCTCTTCTTTTTTCGCCTACATACACAAAACGAAAATGACCTGAAATTACCTCAAAAACTGGGTAAAACCATTTGTCCTCTAGCGCACTACCTTTCCTGGGTTTTTTTTACCACCTACTACCGAGGTAAAAATTTACTCTCGTGCTGAGTTTTTGAACGTAGCGAGGGTAGTAATTATTTACCCCAGTGAGGTTTTCAGCGAGTATAGAGAGAGTAAATTTTTACTGCCTTCACAGGGTTTTTGAGGTGGTTTCTGAGAGTTATTTCCGGTGGTAACAAATAAAAATTGACGGGTGCATTCGCCCAGAGTTGACAAATTTATTAGATAGCAGAATTGATTGAATTTATTAAACGGCAGAATTGGTGACACATAGATTCACATACAGGCAAACACGGACACACAACAAATGCAGGATAATACACCACTCGGACGGACTGCAAGCGTTGCTCGACTAGACTTGGACAATCCAGAATATATAGGCACGATTTTTTGACCGGCCGTGTAGTACCGGTAGGAGAGCTCTTTTTTCGCATCGATTAACAACAACGGTTGAATGTGCAAGCGTAAGCTTAAGGTGGGCTTCAGGGCACTAAATGCTACACCGACCTTTTATTATAAATATACACGATCTCACCTTTTTGATTATCCAATACTTACTTGGCACATCGGGCTCATGGCCCCACGCGTGTTAGCACTGCTGATGCACAAGTCCACAAAATATACCTAAGTACGCACAAACCATGGTAGCTCAATGATTTCCATTGAGCGACGGTGCACAGACACAGTAGCAGCACGTATTCATCACAACGGGCGTGGAAGAGCGGTCCACGCTTGCATTCAAGCTGCTCACCAACGGCGTTCTAGGCCTTTTCGAGGAGCACGGCTATCCGATGAAACACAGCTGGCGATCACAGAACACATATCCTGTGCGAATTTCGTCGTCATTTCAGACACAAATGAACACGTGACCGCTATCTTACGGGGACGGGGCGGTGTATGCATACTTCCAACGAAAGACCACCGTCCGGGCAGGTCCGGGTTTTCTTCGTGCTCACCGACAGCCGCTTGTTGGTTCCGTCTGCCTCTTATCGGCTTCGTGCTACATGTTTGAGAGCAGTTGGTGCATGAGGTGGGCAATTCGGGCAGCACTTTACTCATGCAGACATCGCCTACTGTGGAACGAAATATATGCGATGCTTCTTTCACCTGCCCCGGCGACACACTCCCGCTGGTCACTGGCGGCCGCGGCTCGGTGCCGACGACAGAGTGAAGCATTTTGCTTATTGCTTCTCCAGTAGGCAAGCACGGACGATGACACCAGATTGATTTTGTTACCACTGGCATATCTTCGCGATTCGGCTCGGAAGCGAGATATCCGCGATGTGCAGGTTCGGAGGCGCTCGGACGAGCACGGTCATTTGACGATGTAGGAAACACGTGAGATCCATCAGCCCAACCACACACACAGATACCGAGCTTCTTGCACCGTCTGTCTCCAAGGCCACCGCCAAGCAAAAGCCAACGATTTGCGAAAATATGCAGGACAACTTTCCACAGCAGGTTTTCTTTCTTTTTAGGGGCGAAGCTCCTTATGGCGTGGCTTGTGCGTCTCTCGCAGTACGTAACCACCAGTGGCACATACCCGAAATAGGTATAACATTTGACCTCCAAGGGGGTGCCGGTGAGAGATTTCTTCTGTGCGTTGTTTAACAATGAATGTACATGCCAATGGCTGCTAATGGGAAATGAGAGACAGGAGCATTCGGCTTTTAGTCAACGCGCACGCTGCGATCCCCATTAGCAGCCATTGGCATGTACATTGAGCACTATCGGATTGATTGATTGATTTGTGGGGTTTAACGTCCCAAAACCACCATTTGATTATGAGAGACGCCGTAGTGGAGCACTATCGGACAAGAAAGGGTTGCTACATTATACTCGCTGGGTGTAACCTCCTTAGTTTTAGAAAGGTTTAGCGAGCGTTGAGCCGCAGGGCCATGAATATAATGAACTAGTATATACCACGAATGAATTCGAGGTGGTTAAAGGGGGGAAGCAGATACGAAGCGCAAGCCGTAAGAAATTAAAAGCTGAATCCTCCTGTCTCTCATTTCACATTAGCAGCCACTGGCATGTACATTGAGCACTATCTGACAGGAAAAGGTTGCTACGTTATACTCGCTGGGCATAACCTCCTTGGTTTTAGAAAGGTTTAGCGAGCATTGGGCCGTAGTGCCATGATTACAGTGAACTAGTATATACAGTAGTATGCAGTGAACTAGTATAGTGGTTGAAGGTGGGAAGTAGACCCGAAGCGCAAGCCGTAAGAAAGTGTGCGTGTGCCACCGCTCGTTTAGTCCTTGGAATGTCCACTGAATGGCGGTGCTTCTATATGGGGAATATATGATAAAAAGATGCGAGATGGTGGGACTTGGAGTGTTGAATAGATGGACGAACGGACACACAGACAGATGCATGGATAGACGCATGAACGGACGCAGGCGCGGATGCATGAACGAACGCAGGGACGGGCGCACGAACAGACGCATGGACGGACGAATGCTTCGCCCCACTCTCCATCATTTACTCCGTGGATATGCTGCCATTTTTTTTTTCTTGGGCACTTATCTTCGGTAACCTTTTTACTACGTAAGTTTGCAAGCAGTTAAACGTGGAAAGGTTCTTTTGTGCACTGTTACTAGCTTTTTGCCTTGCATCTATTGAACGAGCATAATAACTCTAAGATCATTTGTATTACTATTTGATTAAAGTCCGACGCTATGCTACCTCCGGCTGCTAATACAATTGTACACTGTGCTGAACAAACAGGCAAATTCAAGATATTTATCCTGAAACATTTGCGCCCACTAGCATCAGTTTTCCAAACTTAGGACGATACCTAGAAGCACGTGCAAACTGAACACGTTAAGCGGACTTATAACAATGCGCGAGAGAAGTTTCCACGCGTAAAGAGATTCACGGGACGGCTCTATGCTCTCCCATAGTAGAGTGTCCAGTACTCTAAATCGTTAACCACTTTTATCTAAACACACAAAGTCGTTGAAGTCCAGGAATTCAAGCTGCCGCGCACTTTTTTTTTTGAGCCTCCCGCCCCCGTCTTTTAGATGCGGAGCATCTAATACTCGAGGCTTGTAGTGCGGCGCCGTCCGCAAGCTTCCTCATCCTTCTTCCAACATCTGTGCATCCCTTCCTCCTCTACACACCGCGCGCGCTTCACTCCTCCACCATCTGTGCACCCTTCCTCCTCTACACACCGCGTTCGACATCTACAACTCTCCTGATTCTCCAGTGGACGCGCATGTGGCGTCGCGCTTCGAGAACATTCAACAGCTGACAGTGCATGCGCCGTCGCGCTGTATATATACTCAAGGTCGGCGCTCGCTCGCTCAGTTGCCGCTCGTCGGTTGGTTTGTACGGCGCGTCGACGTCCAAGGTCGCGGTGAAATGAATTCCAACGAATCCACAAACACAATGATCGACGTCCCTTCGACCAGCGCCGCCCTTTCGCATACGTGTGTACGTGTTCACTCATTTAACACCCCCTCCTACAACCACGTTAACCAATTTAGCCATCGACCCAAGTAAGTCGCAATTTAACACCCCATTTCACAACCACGTTAACCATTTAGCCATCGACCCAGTAAGTCGCCACTTTAACACCCCGTTAACCAATTATATGCTCCGCATCCTCCTCAGTGTTCCCCCGAGGGAAGCTGCGGGCAATTTTTTTCTTTTTTTTTTTTCGTTCACAGAATGCTGTTCTCGCTTGGTGTGCTTATGCTGCCCCCAGTTCCAATAAAAGTCAACACCACCTAGATTTTTTTTTTTTTTTCAAGGCCTCGGCAAGCCACCAGCTCGTCAGCGTGACGTCACCTCTGTGAGATCTGTGAGAAAGCAACGCTCGACTGGCGGAGGTCGCAATGGCTTGCGGCTTCTGTTCGCCAAATAGACAGACAATCTTTTTTGCTTCGAAACAAGTTTTCAGTAGGCAAACTGTAGGAAATTATTACCTACTATCTAACAAAAAAAAAAGCTTAACAATATTTTATCTTTCAAATGATGTACTTATTTACTTGATTTATTCACGCTTTAAACATTTTTGTGCACAGCCGAGCGAAGTTGGCCGTGCATGAGAGTGCGTCAGGCCACATTGATCTTACGTGCTCGCTCGCTCTGCTGGCTGTTGTGGTTGTAGGCTAGTTGCATTTTGTTACCGCTCACGCTGTTTTTTCTTTCTCTTGTGCTGTGTGAGCTGGGTTGGGTAAACTACGCAATGCGCCTGGATGCTGCTGTGCACCGGGGTGCAACTCTAACTATGCTCATGGACCTAAAGCGCGCGTCTATCTGTTTCCGATGGACGCCGACCAAAGAACCGCATGGACGAGAGCGATCCCTCGCAAGGATTTTGCGCGGGGGGGGGGGGGGAGGGGGGAAGGGGGCCTCCTAACCTCTCCCCCTTGGCCAGGGGCCTGCTTCTAGGTGTAAACCTCTGAGGAAAAAAAATGCTACGAGTGGAACTGGGCCGCGGAACGACAAAACGCGAACGTGTGCCGGTCATTTGAGTGAAGCCAGCTTCCAGGCAGATCTCACACTGATGACGTCACGTAGGCTTGCGGAGGCCTGAAAAAAAAGTCTAGGTGGTGTTGATAAAAGTGCGGCCCCGCCGCGGTGGTCTAGTGGCTAAGGTACTCGGCTGCTGACCCGCAGGTCGCGGGTTCAAATCCCGGCTGCGGCGGCTGCATTTCCGATGGAGGCGGAAATGTTGTAGGCCCGTGTGCTCAGATTTGGGTGCACGTTAAAGAACCCCAGGTGGTCGAAATTTCCGGAGCCCTCCACTACGGCGTCTCTCATAATCAAATGGTGGTTTTGGGACGTTAAACCCCACATATCAATCAATCAATTGATAAAAGTGCGTGGACTCGAGGTTAGTCCTGAGGCACGGCGATGAAAAAAAACAAAAAAAAAACATCTGTGGGCCTCGCGTACCTTCAGTATTCACTGAGAGCGTCACAAGGGAGGTGTGGGGCAAAAGGCCCCGAAGCAGCTGCACCTTTCAGTCACGTGGCGATAAACTCTGAAACGCAGGTTAAAAATCACGTGATAGAAACCTCCCTACGTGGTAAAACTGGATTTTGACATCCTTTTACTACTTGCCTGAGAGGTGGTGGTAAAACTATGTCATGTACCATCTTTTACTCCTACACGAGGTAGTAATCTTAAACGCGAGAGAGTTTTCAGAGGTCATGAGCCGGAAAAACCCCAAACTCGGATAGTTTTTGCTTACAGTACACCACTCCGCTATTAAATCACTGTTGAAAGTCATCGCACTTTTTTATCCCTGTTTTCTCGCTTCCGTGTACTTACGCTGTAACTACTTCTTGGTTGCGCTGTTCGTACTCTGAGTTAAGTAGAACTTGCCCAAGTTTTCACGCTTCACAAGAAACAGCACTTGTAAAACTCCAATCTCGTCAATGTCTCAGTCATTAGTAGACTAAACCCCTTATTCCCAAATGCTTCTTGACTTGAAATACACTTGGCACAGCCTCAAAAAGCGCGCTGGATTGGCACCGACTAAAGACAGCTCATTCAAAATATGTTCGCGCTGCATTGAAGGCGGTGGCAAGTCAAGTAGTCAAATCAAGGACCGTTTCTGAATACGGGGGTAAGAGAGGTGAAAATCGAGGTGTAAGTTCAATTTTCATTGACGGTGTGCGGACGCGCGTCGCATCGGCTCCGCAGATTTTCTATGGTTTTTCGGCGATTTCTGGTTGTTTGAAGTGCATCGGATTCGTGAAAGTACAGCGAACAGTGAACGTCGAATTTCAGCGGTGAGTGGCTGTTTTTCGGTTTTCTGCAAGCTGAAAACTTCGAGGCAGCGACCGTCGCGCCCGGCCAGACGCACCGCCGCATAGCGGCGTCTGCGTCGTGGTCGCGTCTCAAGCGTCGGCGGATGGACGCTCTTCAGGAAACACCGAGGTCTCCTCAGGAGCAGCCACTGGTTCACACAGATGAGGAGTCTGCTACAGAAACCACTCAAATGGACGTTCAGACCTGGTTACCGCAGGGTTCGTCCGAAGAAGTCGACAATGTGTCTGCAGGGGAACGCCACGATGGTGCCGCATGGACGGAGGATGGCTGGCACACGGTTTTGACACGCCGGCAAAAGAAGAACCAGAAGAAAAACCAGAAAAAACGCGTCAGAAGCTGTGGAGTGCAACGCCTCGTCAAGCAGCCCACCGAAGCAGGGAAGTCAGGTGAAGCGCCGACGTCGTACGAGAAGTCGCCGTCCGCTCCCGCCCCTGCCAAAGGACGACATAAAGATCATCCTTAGGCCTCACAAAGGCCTCGCCGTAAAAGACATACTCGGCTATGAACTTTCCACCGCTGTGATAGACGCTTGCCACCGACACTTCGACGGTGGTAGCTTCATGCTGCGCGTCCACCCGGGCTCGAATATTATCATCGTATCGACGCCCCACGAGCATGTAGCCAAAGAGCTGCGAGAGATCACGCATCTGAATATCAGGGGACGAGTGCACTCATTCAACTCGTATGTGGCGGATCCTGAGGACGTCCTACGAGGCATAGTCCATGGTATTCCGTCGGGGACTTCTCAAGCAGAACTCATGGCGAATCTCCGTGTGAGAACACAGGGGGTCAAGATTGAGCGGGCACGCATGCTCGGATCTACGAAGACCGCCATCATTACCTTCACGGGCAGCACACTGCCTAGGTGCGTCTATTTCATGGGAGCGGAAGCCATCTGTTATCCCCACAAGCCTACGAGGCAGGCTTGCAAGGTATGCCACTCCACAGGGCATCGAACTGACGTGTGCCCAACGCCCGACGCCAATGTATGCTCCACGTGTGGAACACGTGAACCCGCACAAGGACACGCGTGTACCCCTAAGTGCGTGATATGTGGTGAGGACCATATGACAGGTGACAAAATGTGCAAGAAGAAGCTTAAACACGTTCCGCCTAGGAGGTCCCGAGTGGATCAGCCAAACGGAGGCACCATCCACGCTGGTTCAGCTCCGAGCGGGACTCGTCAGTGGAATCACGCTCACGTTCAAGATCCAAGTCACGGGCTTCCTCAAAGGGTCGAGCCCAGTCTGCGTCCAGAAAACGACTCAACAAACAGCCGCATCAGCAGCAGCACCAACAGCAGCAACAGCAGCAGCAACAACAACAGCAGCAGCAGCAGCAACAGCAGCAACAGCAACAGCAACAGCAGCAGCAGCAACAGCAGCAGCATCAGCAGCAGAAGAAGAAAGCGCTGGTACAAATCTTGACGCCGCCCAAAGAGGGGACGGAGGCAGCCGCCTGCCAGCCAGCAAACACGGTGAGCTGGACGAGGATTGTGTCTCCATCTGCTCCCTTAATTGAGAATCCCGAATATCAGAAAATGGTTGCCGAGAATAAGCAGCTTGCTTTAGAAAACGAGAAACTTCGATGCCAGATTAAGGAGGAACGCCGGGAGTTCCACAAAATCATATCATCTTTAGAAACCAAACTTGAAGCCAGGCTTAACGCCTTAGAGGCGAACAACAACGCCACTCATGCTATCTCCAGGGCAACCGTAGCCCACTCTTTGGAGGGAGGAACGGCGAAAGTAGACATACCTCAGAGGTTTAGCGAGGAGGCCCACGTTAGCCAGTTACAGATGGGGGAACAGTTGCAGAGCTTGCGAAACTTAATGCGAGAACTCCAATCACAACAGCAACGAGCAGCGTCTGAACTCCGAGAGCAGATGATGCAGCAAATGCATCAAATGTTTTCGGAGTACAGGAAAGAGTTTGCAGCAGAAACGGAACAACAAAGACGATACGTTAATGACTCAGTTGTAGGCATTCAGCGTGCCATCAACAAGCGGGTCAGTGTTACCTCCGCGAGCAGTCCACTACCGAAGGACCGTCGAATCACGGAGAAAGCAGACACCCCCCAATAAAGGCAGTAGTCACCATGGCGCGAACTAATTCCACGCAAAACTCCGACCACCTAGAAATCTGGCAGTGGAATTGTCGCACGTTCCACAAACGAGCGGCGGCACTGCAGAATTACATCCATTCGGCACTAATCCCACCTGATGTAATATGCCTGCAAGAAGTTGGGAACCGTCCCGTCAAATTGCAGGGATATTACACATTATACGATCCAAAATACCCCCGCGTTGCAGCGCTGGTGAGTAACTTCATGACAGTTGCGCTAGACCATTACGATCAGACTGACATTAATCACCAAATTATCGATGTCTTCCCACAAAAACGAGGAAAAGTACGAACGAAAATTTTAAACATATACAGTCCTCCCAAAAACCGGAATGACGACTTCGGCCCACTCCTAAACGAGGCAGTTCGAGCCGTTGGCACCAGAGATCAATTAGTGGTGGTGGGCGACTTTAATGCTCCGAGCACCGCTTGGGGCTACGTCCGGGATTCACCCAAGGGAGTGTTATTAGAGAACACCACGTCTAAATTAGGTTTTACCCTTATCACTCTGCCAACAGCACCCACCAGGCTTGGTAATAGCATTAGCAGGGACACGTACCCTGATTTGACCTTCACCTTCAACATTAAAAATGCCACGTGGTCAAACCTCGATGAAAACCTTGGTAGTGACCATTATATTCTTAGCACCTCTATAGCATCACCAAAAGTTCGTCGTGTCGCTGGTGACGTTGTGATGACAGACTGGGTGACCTTTCGAAAGCGCCCTCTGCCGGAGCAAACGCCCTGTGATGTCAGTGGGTGGGTTGCTTTCATTCGAGAAACGCATGATGCCACCTCTAAGAAAAATAGCGCGCACAGTTGAGGCGCCTGCGATAGACCGGCACCTATTGCACATGTGGGATAGTAGGCGACGCCTGATCAAGAGATGGAAAAAACAACGCCTCAACCGCTGCCTCTACAGGCGAATCGCTGCTCTGTCGGAGGAAGCGAATGAATACGCAACGAAACTTGCCACCGATGGTTGGGTGCAGTTTTGCGGTTCTCTCCGCGGTACACTAGGGACTAGCCAGACGTGGGCGATACTGAGGTCCATGCTGGAGCCGGACAAATCTAAGTCCTCCATGAACCGCATTCTTCAAAGAATAGTACACAGCTACCCCGGCACCGACGGAGAGTTGATCCAGGCGCTTAAAGACCGTTATATCGGTACTGATGTGGTTCCGCCATGTACATTAGAGTACATCGGCAGCGAGAATGCCACATTAGACGCCGCAATCACGAAAGAAGAGGTTTTCGCGGCAGCCCAGGCAGCCAATCGGAACTCTGCGCCGGGGTCGGATGGTATAACAAACGCTATGATAAGAAACCTCAGCACTGAGGTTCTTGAGCAGATAACGCAATTTCTTAACGACCACTGCTGGTCCCAAGGTCACGTTCCTCCGGAGTGGAAGGAAGCCAAAATAATAACTATACCAAAGCCCGGTAAAGCACCATCGCTCGGAGCCCTGCGGCCCATTTCGCTTACTTCGTGCATGGGCAAGCTCTACGAGCGAGTAATACAGACACGGCTTCAAAATTACATTGAAAAAGAAAATCTGTTTCCCGCTACCATGATTGGTTTTCGCTCCGGACTCTCAACCCAGGATGCCTTCCTCCTTTTAAAAGAAGAGGTCATGAGTTGCGTACCCAGGGGAGGCGAACATTTGGTCTTGGCCCTCGACCTCAAAGGGGCCTTTGATAATGTTTCGCACGAGGCCATTCTCTCTGAACTCAACACAATCGGCTGCGGAAAGCGTACATTTAACTACATTAAATCCTTCCTCTCTGGGCGGACGGCAACTATTGGGATAGGCGACACGAGGTCGGTGCCGTTCTCGATGCCAAATAAAGGCACACCGCAAGGGGCAGTCATCTCCCCCTTGCTCTTTAACATAGCTATGCGCAGACTTGCTCACGAGCTCGAAGCAATCCCGCACCTTGGATATACATTGTATGCGGACGACATCACACTCTGGGCTACGAAGGGTTCACTGGCGCTGAAAGAGCAGACCCTCCAGGCTGCTGCGACAGCTGTGGCAGAGTTCGCAAGAAATAGTGGGCTGAGCTGTGCGCCTGAAAAATCTGAACTCATAAGAATACACAGTAAGTATTACAAAAGTAACGGTGCCATAAACTTACAGGTAGACGGCCATGCCATAGCCGAGGTTACTCAGGCCCGTATACTTGGCTTCTGGGTCCAAAGCAATGGCAAAGCCAGTCACACGATAACCACCTTAAAGACTACGGTTAAACAGATAGCTAGAATGATCCGTCGCATCACTTATCATAAAAAAGGCATGAAAGAAAAGGATACTCTCCGGCTTGTCCAGGCCTTAGTTTTGAGCAGAGTGACGTATGGCCTACCGTACCACTCACTCGACAGAAGTGAGGAGAGCCAGGTGGATGTGCTCATTAGAAGCGCTTTTAAGGCAGCACTTGGTCTACCCACCAGCACACCGACCGAGCGGCTCCTAGCTCTCGGTATACATAACACTTATGCTGAGCTCAGTGCCGCAGTCCTCATGTCTCAGAGGAATCGTCCTAAGTGAAACTTCAGCAGGCAGGGCGATACTCACTAGAATAGGAATTTCGCCCCACCCACAGCACATTGATGAGGAGCTGGTCGACGTAGCCCAAGAGGTCCGCAGGCGAATCTCAATCGCACCGGTGCCCAAAAATATGCATCACGACTTTCACGCTGAGCGACGTACTGCGAGGGTAAACTGGCTTCGAAAGCAATTCGGCTCAGCTTCAAATGTCGCGTACGTCGATGCGGCCAGTTTCGATTGGCAGAGACACATAATTACTGTTGTCGACAACAACATGACGCTGCTAACGAGTGCCTCCGTACGCACGACCTCGGCTACAAAGGCGGAGACGATGGCCATAGCCTTAGCCTTAAGGTTTCAGGAGCGTAGAGGGGAGCCATCAGTTATTTTATCCGACTCCCAGGAAGCCTGCCGGCTCTTTTTAAGGGGCCGCCTTCCAGCAATGGGGCTGAGGTTGCTAGGATCCAAACTCACTCACCACCATCGCTTGATCTGGTGCCCGGGACACGCAGGTCTCGAAGGCAATGAAAGGGCGGACGCTCTAGCTCGTGCGTTTTGTAACCGAGCGGAGAATCCATCTCTTTCATTGACCATGCCAATTTTACCTAGGGAGATTCTAGCTCACCAGCGTTTCACGCGTCAAAAATGTGGAACACCTCACAGATCCCTTAATGGGGAAGAGGCCACTGACCTTAGAAAAATTCAAACGGATGTATTTCCGCACCTACTGAAGTTACACGCGATACATCCAACTCTTTACCCGGCTGTATGTCCGTGGTGCGGCGGAAGACCGACTCTCTACCACATATCGTGGGGGTGCGATCGTAAACCAAGTGACATAACCAATTTTCTCGGCGAACCTTTAACACCTAGTATGGAGCAGTGGGAGGCACACCTCGCTAGCTCGGACCCAGGAGTGCAGCTCGCACTACTGGATCAAGTCCGGCGGGCGGCTAAGGCCAGTGGAGCCCTGGACGTAGGGCCCCAACCATAAAGGCTCTAAAACGCCCCTCTCCCTTTCCCCTTCAATAAAGTTTTACTCTCTCAATTTTCATTGTTAGCGCCAGAATCTACCTCCGCTCGAGAAAGTCCTTTCCGGACTTTAAGGATATAGGTTGGAGAGTTGAGCTAAGAGCTAAAAAATGACCTTATTTTACTACATGAAAACGATATGAAATAAAATGTATAAACTGAAAGTGATTTGGCTTAATTCGAGCTAGTTGCAGTTGACCGCGGCTTGAGCACTAAACAATGTCTGCAGAGCGTAGCGCCAGGAAAGCAGCGCACCTAGAATTGCCTTGTTCTTTACTAGGCGTCGACATTCCGTTTGATATGCTGGTCGCAATGTCGGTTGTAGAATCATAGCTTTGTGCGGTTCCGAGAGTTCCTCAGTGCGGGACGGCTTTCAGCACTCCGATAGTAGAGTATCGAGTTCTCTAAATCGTTAACCACTTTTTGTAAACGCAAAATGTTCTGTCGAAATGTTATCGACATCTGTGACAATAACTTTTCTAAACACACAAGTATTAGGGACAGAAGCATGAGCGATAGAATAATAGCGCATCGTTCAGGCAGTCGTCGTCATGGACATGCGTAGTGCTGCCAAACCAGAGTATTGCCTACCTCATCGATGGCCATCACTGAACGGCGCGCCCTATACAATTTCTAATGCTTGCCGCTGTTCAGGTTTCATTTAGCGCCGATATATAGTACTCTAAGTCGTTCCCATTTCGTTTTAAATATGAAATTCCTGTCTTTCGGACGATTGTTTGTCAACACTAGCGACAACTTACAGCTATGTCGTAGTTTGAGTACGATTTTCTAAACAGAATAGCTCTTTGGGGGACATGCATTACTCTAAATCGGCTACGATTTATATCCGTGCGCGTTTGTGTGCCGACTCACTGTGGTTTCAGTGCACGTCAAAGAAACCCATGGGGTTGAAATTTTCGCTGTCCACTACGGCGTCTCTCAACTGTATCGTGGTTTTTTTTGGTACCCTAAACACCACCAGTTATAAGCCATACTACGTGTATATATATATACTTATTATCAAATCAATGAAGTGAGTTTTGAGAGCTCGTTTATTCGTTTGACACAACGGTAATGAAAACCAGCAGATAAGAAAGCCAACGAAGTTATAGAGGACGCTAATTATGGTTAATTACACTGTTTCATTTGCATTGTAGCAATTATGATAAAGATGTGAAGAAAGTAAAGTAGACGAAAAGATAACTTGACACCGGCAGGGACGAAACTTGCAACCTTCGCATAACGCGCCTGCTGCTTTATCAAATTGAGCTGGTCATCCCATCTTTCGCTTTGGGGGGTATATACATGTGCATGCAAATCCGCGAGTGTTACAGGGAGCGCCCCTCGTACAGCCATAACGGCGAGCGGGAAACACTCTTTCTTTGCCAGCTGGCGTCAAGCTGCACGTGAAAGTTGCGTTCTCTCCGGCGGCAAGTTACGCTTTTGTACACTTTACTTTCTTCACACATATAATAAGTTTACTGCGAAAAGACTTGAAACAAGTACACATACACGTCCTTAGCTTTCTTACCTGCTGGTTTTCTATAAGTATCTATTCGCTTATGCTGTTTGCGGCCAATACGTGCAGCAGGCAAGCTGCGCGTACTGCCTCCTGCTGCCGCCGCTGCTGTGGGCCTTCAACTCGCTGCCAAAGCCCGCCACGGCCCTCGCGCACCTGGTCACCGTGCCGCTTCTGGGCCTCATGGATGCAGAACGAGTGGCTCGCCAATACCTCGCTGTGCGTGTCACACTGTGCGCAGCGTGACGAGCTCTATATAAGAATGGGCTATCCAGCATCGTTTCCAAATACACGCGCACTGCCTCAGTCGCGTTAGAGGCAGAAAAAAAGTCTTATTGATGCAATGTGACGAAATAAGGTACCAGTGGCAAACACCACAAGCGTAGACGGCACGTAGTACAGTATACCTTGCGAATTGAAACGTGACTTGACTTCCTAGGAGCGAAGATCTGAAAGCTTTAGGTAAAACCCCTTCGCGCCATTCGCTAGCCGCGCATTGGCCGAAAAGCAGCTACTACCTATAGCCGTGTCAACTAACGGAGACAGCTTGCTCAGACGCTGCGCCGAGTTTGCCATGTGTGGCGTGAGACGAGTACTAGCGACAAAGGTTCTTTTTTCTGCTGGGAATGCCACGGTCAAGTTTGAATGTCAGTTTCTGATGCTGAAGTTTGGAGATTTCTGCGCGTGTCTGTGACAGGTTGTGCTTCAGATCAACTGCCCCAAGCAAAGACCTGGCCTCAGCCAAGAAGGCCACGTTAGGGCCTTAATATTTACAAACTTCGCTGTTTACTAAGCTTTACGCGGCTATAGTGTAAAGTTCTTTTTTAACTATATCGACCTTAACAAGCTAATCATGTCGCCACAAATATCATCATCATCACCACCACCACCACCATCATCATCATCATCATCATCAGCCTGACTACGTCTGCTGCAGGACAAAGGCCTCTCCCATGTTCCGCCATTCAAATCGCTTCTGTGCTTGCTGCTGCCAATTCATACCAGCAAACTTCTTAATCTCATCTGGCAGTCGCTTAAGGTAGTGTTGGCTCCGATGTAACATTTCTAAACAAGAAATGACGCCAGTATGACACGAACTAAAAATACTGGAAACAAAGGTACGTGTATTACACAGCCCTAAAATTTCGAGTTTCAGTACGAGTACTGTGCACACAAGTGCTGAATGCTGAATTTCATTTCCTCTTATTTTCAATTTCTCATGGTCACGCCGTACGCACGATAGCGACTATCACAGTCGTCGGCCGTCCGGGATCTAACCATTGGCAGAACGCGTCGCATTTTACGCGTGAATGAACGAAAGTTCCAGCGTTATCGCTCGGGCTTGCCTTAGCACTGAACCAATCTCGACTAATTATGTCGCGGGCGCAATCTTACCAGAATATTCTAAAGCAGGCGAGAAGTTGGCTTAACATGGTGGCACCATGCACTTGCGCCGAGAGATGGTAACATGTTTTTGTGAATGAAACCCGATCACACCAAAGAAAGAACGAAGTTCGCGTACCAGTATGTTGATTTATACAAGGAAATTGCAAAGAGTGCTTGCGTGCATACTGCAGTGTGACAGTTTCCCAGTATGGAGTTTGTTTCACTTATCATCTACCGTCCCATTACAGCAGCAGGGTCGTTTATACATTTCCCCTAACACGAATGGAAAGTGGAAGCCACCTTCTGTTTCTTCTCAGATGTATCGGCCATCACCCGCCACGCTCTAGCTTTCCTATACAGGTACCTTGGCTTGGCACTGCCTGCAAGATCGTCTGCGCCTCACCTGCTTTTCCTAAGCCTCCGTCACCGGTCCACCTATGACCAAGAGACGATGTCATGTGATGAAGTAATCACGTCACATCGGACTGATATCACACATTTTTTCGACGTGACGTCATACGGTGACGTCATCAAGATATGGTGATTATTTTTGCATCACTTGTATTGACGCTGCCGAGGCGGGACGCCGACGGTAAATTTTCACGCTTGATGAGGCATCTGAAAGGGTTTCGTCTTAGTGTATGAGTACGTACTACGCGACAGCTGTCCGGTAGGGAGTTCCTGTTCCTATTCTCATTCCCGTTCTACGATACCAGTCATTTAATATAACGCCACTGTGGGCCGGCTCTCCCCACGTCGTCTTTCGGCCCAGGTCGACATACTGACGATGGTCCCGCTGCTGTTCCTGGTAGTGGTGATGGACCATTGGAGCCACGTGGTTCCCAGCACGGCGCAGGCTATGTGCGCCCGCTTTGGACTCCGCCGGGGGCAGCTGTTCACCGCCGTGTGCGCCTGCTCGTTCGCCTGTTCCTGGTTCTTCTCAAGCGCCGTCGCGTCAGTGGCCATAATGTACTTCGTGGACCGTATGCTGACCACGACCTTCAGTGGAGGGCATGGACCGAACCGCGCTACGGTGCACTCCCCTGGACACCTTCTCCGCGCAGGCAAGGAAGATGACATCATTGTGCTAAAGGACGCCACTTGAATAAGCTTTAAAGTACCCCTGAGCCACTCCGAGTTCAAACGAAAGAGTGGCTTCTTTCTCATTTTTACAGCCTTTTCTACAGGAGCTATCTTCCCGTCGCCGCGTTTGTCTTCATACAATACGCTCACAATACCCGCGTATGGCTTATCAAATTTTAATGCTTTTCGGTGACATGCAGTTACCTCTGTTTGCGCCGCCAAATATGCACAAAATGAAGGGCAATTTTTTGATCGCGCACTTCATCCATGCGAGACATGGCATAACAACTGTACGGTTGTATTTCGAGGCATCGCAAAGCACGGTAGGGCACGATCTGCAACTGATATCCCCCTTATACGAACCAATCCAGAGCTTATTAAATTTCTTAGCGAACGTCGGCGACATTGAGCGTATCTATCTATCTATCTATCTATCTATCTATCTATCTATCTATCTATCTATCTATCTATCTATCTATCTATCTATCTTCTATCTATCTATCTATCTATCTATCTATCTATCTATCTATCTATCTACCGCTTACGTTTGGGTGCTCTCGTGGTCACCACTTAACTTAGCGAGAACCAAAATTAGCATGGGAGGGTAAAATGGTTTGAAGAATATGACGCGCTGGTCAAGACATGAATAATGTCACCATCCCGTCGCGTATGTAATCAAACACTTCCCGTCAGACAGTTGCATATACCCATGGGCAGGTATGTGCCGCTGGTAAGAGGGTATGTGCCACAGGTGATTGACACTTATAGTGTCTACCCAGGAACGACGAGAACACACATGGGCAATTTTAACACGTGAGCGTTAAGCAATACCCGACATCGGTAGCGTCGACCCAACAAAAGCATAGAATGAATGTCAGTGTTAAAGAAAACCTGACATAGGCAGCGTTGGCCACCCGACGAATGCAAATAATATATTTCATGGTCCCAACAGGAATCGAACTCAAGCATTCTGCGTGGCAGTCCAGCAATCTACCACAGAGCTACGTCAGGTCTCGGAACTACTCATCAAATAGACGCTAATCTTCGTGAAACGTCAATAGTGGTAGCAGTGCTGCCTACCCAATTTTATAAGCATTACATATGTACTCCTTTCATACAGCCGTCACGTCGGGTTAACGTCAATTGTTGTGAGGTGCCATGTGCTGAAATTCGATTTAAGTAGCAGTGTCAAGGGCCAGCATCTTCGCGAGCATCAGCGCTTCATATCAGCTTCTGGTGTTGCTAAAACACATTTCCAGCTGTCATCGTTGTGCAAGGAAAAAACTGGCTATATAAACACCTGCAACTCTTCAACATATGTCTCTGCGTGCAACATTTGTACGTATATTAAGCGTCATTTCATGACGTGTCGCTCTGAAAAAAAAAATGCAACACGGCCAAATTCCCTCCGCGTGCTTCGCATAAAGTTGATTCCTGGGTACGTGGGATCCGCCGAATTTTTTCTTCATAGTGTCACGTGAGGAGATACAGCCATCAGGAATAGGTGACCAGTAAAAGAGCGAGGAATTGTGGGATGCACCGTCTGCTACCGGCTTCCGGTTCGAGAAGAGTAGACGACGGCGAACCGCTTCGCCGCAAGCCTCGTACTATTAAGGACTCGTGCGCGTGGTCACCCGTTTATCTTTGTCCTGCTAAACCATGGTCCGTTGTTCAGCCGTGGCCTGCTCCAACTCGAGCGTGAAAGGCAAACGCATGTATCGATTCCCACAGAACGAAGAAAGAAAAATTACGTGCGCCGCCGCTGTGAAGAGAGCCGCAGTGACAAGTAGCATTTGGGTACCTAACCTTGGATCCAGAGTGTGCGAAGACCATTTGATCACAAGTACGTGTGTATTCTGCACTAGTAAAAAGCTTACGCATGAATGGATGCGAATATTCTAGAAATAAATTGTCGCGCAGGCGCGCCTAGCAAAGATGTGGAAACGCGCGGGCGAAATCTACCTGTCATATGAAATGAGCGCCGGCATTGCACCCATATATATGACAAAAAAAAAACGCGAAAGCTTCACTCAAGAATAAGTTTACACGAAGCACTGGACGAGTCCGTTGGCGTTTATCTTGGTCAAACTGTGCGTCAGGTCGGCACGCAAAGGAAGAAATGCGTTAAACAAGCCCAGGGTTTCGATTCTTCGGCGCCGTCTATGTCTGACTGTATTGTTTATTCGCCGCCGTGCCGCGCAGCTTGACCAAGATCAGCGCTCAAATAAGCATCCGGCTTCGACTAAGAAATGCATCTTATAGCGCACTGAAGGCTAGAAAAAAAAACATATTTCAACGCGCTCGATAAATGTTGTGCTTCATGCCGATCGACCGACGGTGTCGGCTGAAGCAGCGATTCCGAAATCAACTTTTAACACACTGCTGGAGTCATCAACATCCCCTGATATCTTTAAAATTGTGATTTTTTATCTGAAGTAACGTATGATACAATAAAAACTGACAGTACCCCCGAGCAGCATAAAAGAAATGCAGAGCGTTTTGGTGTGATAAAAAGTTTTTTTTTTTTACTGTTCATGGCTTTCATGGCTGTTTATTGTCGCAGTCACGGCTAGCAGAAACAAAAAAAAAAGAACAACTTCTAAAGCATTGACATTGCACGGAAAGGTTTTTTTTCTTTTTGTCAGCAGAGTGGTACAAAAGTACATGCGTGCCGCTGCTAACCCACGTGGTGTGTCGAACCAGAAGCCGTCGTATCCCACAGTTCCCTGCGATTGCCTATTTTACCGGTCACCTATTGCGCCTAAAACACGGTACAGGAGACAATAACGCGCTAGTTCTTTATATTTTAGAGGTTGTTTAGAGGGCTCTTTGATTATTGTTGTTGACGTCACTCTGCCAATTTACGCCGTTAGGCGTACCTTCCGGCAGGACTCTGCTTCCGCGCCTGCTGAGCCACCTCCCGCCAGTGACCAGGTCCTGTTCGAGCAGTTGGCGCAAATGGTTGTCAGCGTGGAGAAGCCCGTGAGCTTCAGGGAACGCTTCAATCGGAAGCAGGCCGCAGAAGACTCCAGTAACCTGGTCTCCCAAAGGCGTGACGATCAAAGTCACTGTTGATTCTCCCCCGTGAGTGTTGAGCGTAACACAATGCATCTGAGAACCGCTGTGTATACTTTACATATCCTACGTTTGACGCGCTATGGATACACTCGGAAAGGTCGAGGAACCAAATATCGTGTCGCAATGCCACTTTCAGCTGAACTGATCGGGAAGGGTAAGAAAGGGGAAGGAAGGGTCTAACTTTGTTCATCTCTAATTGTCCCAGACGTGTGCTACGGCCTCTCTCATTGGTTTAAAAATCCGCCATCACGAAATTTGACAATATGAGGGAATTCGACACTTTCCAAAATAGCCCCCTGCTCCCCCTGATCAGCTTAGAGCCGGCACCAAATTCACAGAGTAGTGGTAGTTAGCTTATTGAAAGGCAATACAGCCACAGTCAATTCGCGCCTTCCTTGGCGAAGTCACGACGCATGCGCCCCTCCCTTGGCGTAAAGGTGGTGAAACGATCCTCACTCTCGGAGACTTTCCATAAAGAATTGTACTTTGGTAAAGTGTGGCCACTCATGCCTTTTCGCGCCCAAATTAGGAATGATGTGTTTAGAAAAAGTGTTTCACGATTTCGAGTACATTGTACTCGATTATGGGAGATCGGTAAACCGTCCCTGTGTCGATCGATTGAAGTATGACTAGAAAAATTACAGCATATTCATGGAGTGAATGATGATGAGTGGGGTGAAGCGTCCGTCCACGTGTCCATTCATCCATGCGCCCGGATGGGCGGACCGACCGACAAATGGACGGATGCATTGATGAACGGACAGACAGACGCAAGGACAGTCCCCCCTCCCCCCCCCCGGACGGACGCACGGTCGGACGGAAGCACGGATGGACTCCTGGACGGTTGTGCTGACGTTGTACACAAGGACAGATGCTTCGCCCCACTCATCGTCATTCACTTCGTTGATGTACTGTTGAAACCAATAACGCCATCTAGATATATTATTCCGAAGGATATATGCACACAACGCCATCTATTGAGCAAGTCATAAACTAGAGGTGGCTATATACATACATAAGGACAGGCATACGGAGGATGGAACGACCCAAGGCCTAAGTAGCTTCGCCCCTAAAAAGTTGTGCACCTTTCAGAGTACTTCGTACTCTGCTACGGGAGGGCAAGAAGGCGTGCCGCACAACAACGCGGGAGAAATCGTGTTTAGAAAAAGGGGTTAACGATTTAAAGTGTTTAGAATAAATTGTGAACGCTTTACAGCACAATACGCGCTCTACTGTGGGAGAGTCATAAGCTGTTCCGTGAAAAATTTTGCCAAGATGGGGGGGGGGGGGGGTGGGGTGTGGAAAAAAGTGGACAACAATTTAGAGTAGTATAGTACTCTACTATGGGAGAGCATGAAGCCGTCCCGTAGGCCTCACACTTGATGAGGCCGTTTTCACAATTCAAAGGCAGATGTGTTTCAAAAATTCGATAAACGATTTAGAGTTCTTGGTACTCTACTATGGGATAAGCTATCCCGGAGAAACGACCGGAACTAAAGAAAAACGCATATTAGTCTGGAAAAGCACACATCTTCACTTTCACTCGTATGCCAAAACATGTAACGGTCGCCTCAGGAGAAGCACCTTAAACGCAAGTTTTGCATTACACTTTTTTTTAAAAAGAAAGCTTTTACTTATTTGTACGATCATCCATACTGGCTCTACATCGTATTGTGCTGAGGACGTTTATTGCGCATTTAAGAAAATCTGTAAAGTCTGCGTAAGAAGTGTTCTGTTTCTATATTTGATTTGCACTCTGGATACAACACATTCATATGGTTTCTATGTTTCATGGTATAAAATGCAGCGCATAAAAACGACACACAGACGAAGGAAGACACAGGACAAAACTTTGAGCGTTTTGCCAGCTTCGTTTCTCGCAGCATGCGCACCACTTCAGACACTTCGATGAAACGCGGACACTTCGATGAGTGTGCAGTGTTGTCGCGGGAATGGATATACGCACGTGTGGTGTGGTACACAGAGGCCTTGCATATCGGCAGCATAGTGGTACCACATGCATCAGCCAGCCGTTGGTTAGCTTGCATAAAACCCGCCTCGATCAGCCGGGGTCTCAAACACGCGACCCGCACATGACTGTCTTATTGGAGATGATTGATATCGACAAGTTGTTGGGAAGGCTGGCACCAAATATCCATAAATGGCCAGCGTATCGGATATGGAACAGACTTTCTATTAAATGGCAACGTCGCTGAATATATTCTCTCATCCCCGCAACCCGGTCCTGCGTCCTTCGCTGTACCGGCCCTTGTGGGACTAAAGTGTGTGATTGTGGCCCGCTGGCTGAGGTGAGCTTGAGACCCCTGGTCCAATGGTTGTGGTGTTCGACTGCTCACCCCAATGTCACGGGTTTAAATCCCAGCTGTGGGGGCCATATTTTGACGGAGGCGACATGCTCCAGGTTCATGTGCCTAAATTTATGTGCCCGTTAAAAAACTCCAGACGGTAAAATGTTCCGAAGTCCTAACAAGTTGTGGCGCCCCTCATAATCATCATGGTTCGGGCACGTAAAAGCCCAGATATTATTATGACGTCAAACCTTAACACTTATTACTAACTTGCATTGAGAAGAAACAATATCCAGTCTAGTTACCTTTCGAGCATGGCGGATTCACTGAATAGCGCTGCATGCCGGCGTAGATAAGTTTTTGTGTCTACCTTCATTTCTGCTGCAGGGGTCTCCATCAGTTATTAGTCTGCGTTGTTCCATTCTCTTCTCTCTAATCGGCACCTGCACGCCGACTTCTATCATCAATCCTTACCAACCATGACTCGACTTTGACATTTAGCGTAATATCGTCTGTTATCTTTTAAAACATGAGCGATCGCCATGCTGCTACGCAGGTCAAGTTGTCCGGTCAGTGGAATGACGGCGCCCAATGGGTCGAGGGCGCTAGTCCATCGCGCAAGCCCGTTAGAAAGCAGCGCAGGGCGTCATATTTTCGTTGCCGTCTGGGCTGGAGGAAGAAGGAAAACGAGCCGCCAGATCCACAGGTCAGTGCAGGTGTGCGTACAACTTACGTGATTACAGTGTGCCAAACTGGCCTAGCGCGTTGTACTGCATATTTGAAGCTGTTCGGACATGTGGTGAGACGTCCTGCCAATGTGTTCGGCAGCGCGTTTACTTGCGCGACAGCGTTAACGGAACTCAACACACAAGGTTCAGCAGATGACTGTAAAGGTAATCACCCATCTAATCTTTGGGGCAGAGCCCCGCCGCGGTGGTCTAGCGGCTAAGGTACTCGGCTGCTGACCTGCAGGTCGCGGGATCGAATCCCGGCTGCGGCGGCTGCATTTCCGATGGAGGCGGAAATGTTGTAGGCCCGTGTGCTCAGATTTGGGTGCATGTTAAAGAACCCCAGGTGGTCAAAATTTCCGGAGCCCTCCACTACGGCATCTCTCATAATCATATGGTGGTTTTGGGACGTTAAACCCCACAAATCAATCAATCAAAGCAAAGCAAATCAGAAGCTTGTGCATTTGAAAGAATGTGATGGACACTATGGTATACACTTTCTTCTAATTAATTATCTTCGGTGAGTAAACCATTATCTAACTTCTGTGAAATCATATTAATATTCGACCTTCTCTGAGCGTGGAGTATAGTTTCATTTATATGAGTGAGCGCTTTAGTAAATTTGTTGCGTTACGTGTGTGACTATTTTTCGCATATGGTTGTTTTCTGTGAAAGTCATAGCGCTACCCCTTCTCAAAATTGAGCCGCTGTTATTTTCGACCCGAGTATTTTTGATTTCGCAAGAGTGTATATACACGCACGCAAATGCGCAAGGGAAGGTCGTGCATGCGTAGCGTGCGTGTAGCGTGCGTAGTGTGTGTCCATGTATCTGCTTGGGATATCAACTACTACCAACACGAACAAGTGTGTGTTCGGAAGCACACGACCTTATTCATTAGAAACCTAATAACATGGATTAGCAAACGAATAGAAAGGAACACTCATATTACAGTCTAGACTACGATTGGCCTTATTTCAAGATAAAGTGTCCCAGGCATAGCTTCATTCTGTAATCATCTTCATCTGTAAACACCTTCGCTCCTTTTTTGTGACGACCGCTCGGGACTGGAATCGTCTGTCTGCAACTACCGTGCACCACTCCGACCCGCATCAATTCAAGATTGCGCTCGAATAATTTTTTTATTCTGTAATTAATACCCAATCATCATGTAATACCCAAGCTGGGGTCTTTGAGGTATTCATAAATAAATAAATAAATAAATAAATAAATAAATAAATAAAGTGAACGGCATCCGTACTGAGCTTTTGATGGGACAAGGGAAATCAATGGGATATATGCAACAGTCAGCACTAATCGCAGCGCAGTTACCTCGAAAACTGATGAAGCCTTACCTAAATCAGTGTCGCAATAAAGCTCTAAAGTGCCAGCACCTATCTAGAGGCCCATACACATGAGCAGTTGACATCTTCAACCACGGGCTTGCTAGACAGGTTCTTCGAGGTAAATAGTATGCGGCTCGCTGAAGAGGCTCAATGTTTGCGCGCACAGAGCATCTATTTGCGCTGTTTCGCCAGTGAAATCATTTATGCCGATGAGAATGAGGAATTCCGCGGCCAGCACATTCTCGCCTTCAACGAAGCAACGAGATCCGACCCCACAGTCGAGAAACTTCTGCACAGCGCCAAGCGAAAGTGCCGCGTTCACCCTGTTGAGCGCAGCCATCTTTGTTTTTTTACCAGTGTTTCCAGCACACGGAGCGTTTTATGAAGTTGCGAATAGCCCCTTAAAGCCTGGACCATCCGGAACACTTCTTCTTTCGGACCCGTCCAAATTGGCCGGTAGGGGGGAGTGGTGGTGGTAGTGGTTAGAAGAAAGTGCCTAATTTCTGAAGCCCGGTTGGGAGCATGGCGTAGCGCCAGCGGGAAGGGGGATTGCGACAAAAGTGGATATAAGAGAAAAAGGTTAGGCGAGCAGTGGCGCAGACGTCTTCAACACGAACAGCAGTCCAGGATAGGAGTGGCAAAGGTCCCATTCTCGGTGGTAGGCAGAGTGGGAGTGCTGTGGCGATATGTGATACTTGTTGCCCCTCCTGCTCTCCCCTTGTGACGAACACACCTAACTATTGTATACGTGCTCTTCGGTGCAGGCTCACCCGCAGATGTCACCAATGGCCACGAGTACGGCGGCATCTGGTCATCCAACGGACGATCGTGAACGCCTAGGCAACACCCTCAGGATGGGCGAGCGTGCTCGAGCGCGTTCTACGCCGTCGTCCGCTGCGCCCGGCAGTCAAGCCTCTTCAAGCAAGGCAGGCAAAATGTCCCGGTCCGGAAAAGGTTTGACCTGTTTTGCAATGAGCACGCGCAAGATAAAGAAAGCAAAGGAAGGAACTTGACGAGAAATATGTCAATGGGAGGCATACAAAAAAATGCGTTATGCATTTACAACAATTTTCAAGGCTACATTTTTTTTTTAAATATCACCACCCAAGCATTCCGTGTGCAAACGGTAAACCAGAGAAACCTGACACATGTGGCCCCGGTGTTTAGCAGTGGATTCAAACAGACGTGGCGCCGAAGCCTTTCGCAATTATTGGTTACATATTCGTGCTTTTTAAAGATGTTAGTTGTACTTTTGGCTTCGTTTATCACAATGTTATTTCACGTGCGGCACATTATGCCTCGCATGCATGGTCATGCTCATGGAAGAGTGTAATGAGCGGTTAAATGCGTTTCGCAATTTGTTAATCAGAGACAGTGGTTGTTCTCGAACCACAGGTGGTTACAGACGTCGCAGACGAAGCCAAAGTGTCGCTCGAAAAACTCCCGCCAAAAGCGGGTGTTCGAAACGTGCTCCCGCAATCATCACGTTGACGCCGCATTGCCACTTCTTCGGCGTATAGGCATTTGATGGTTTATATGTGGGGTTTGACATCCCTAAACCACGATATGATTATGAGAGACGCCGTATTAGAGGGCTCCGGAAATTTCGACCTCCTGGGGTTCTTTAACGTGCCCCCAAATCTGAGCACACGGGCCTACAACATTTCCGCCTCCATCGGAAATGCAGCCACCGCAGCCGGAATTTGATCCTGCGACCTGTGGGTTAACAGCCGAGTACCTTAGCCACTAGACCACCATGCTGGGGCGGATGTGAGCTGTCAAGACGTCAAGAGTTCTGGCTATCTGTGACGTCATGTATGATGTCACCGCGGGATGATTTTATATCTCTCGTATTGACGCCACTGACGTTAAACTTTCGCCTTTCATGAGGCGTGCAAGGTTCTCACCATAACAATTTTTTATTACACCCATAAGCTTAGTCGCAGTAAGTAACGTCATCAATATAATTTCGGTGCGTAAGGAAAGTAAGGAAAGCCCGTTTCTTTGTTTGTTTATTTGTTTGTTTGTTGTAATCTCAATGCCTTAGAGCAATGCACAATGGAGGCACACAGGCGAATTTCATAAAAAAAGCATTTCACAAAAAAAACTGAGAATTTACAAGGAAAAAGACACATTCGAGGATGGAAGCGAAATCAGTGACGTAAAGGTCTTTCTGCTAGGCACACACACACACTAAAAAAATAGATCGAGGACACCTCGTCTTGCGCGCTTTGCAGACGCAGTGAGATTTTAAAAAGGGGGGGGGGGATTCAGGAAGAGATCCAAACGCGGACCAATCGAAAGTATGTATACCGTATTGAGGTCACGTGAATAAATAAATTTAATATAATTTTTATTTTATTTAAGTCATTTTACTAATTTTAATATGTGCGCCAGAAAAGAAAGAAACTGCAAGAGACATGATAGCGTGCCCGCTTATGTATTTTCAAAAGGGGCCCTTTGAATAACGCCTGAACAACTTCGAAAAATGCAGAAAACGAGCGCATTGTTCTCTCGCGACGTTTTTTTTTTTCAAGTTTCAAGTTTTATTATTTCCAAAAACAAGGTACAAAATCTAAGATACACAAACGAGGGTCCCAGAGACAGCGACTTTAGTGGGACCCTCGTCTGTATATATCGGTGACACCAGCAGTCTGCCTATGTTACGTCATGAGGTAATGAGCTCTCGGCTGGTCCATACATTAGCAACATCGGTTATGAATTGTCTCCTACTTTGAATCGCCTTGCAGCCGCACGCCCGTCCTGCCTCGTTTCGTACGACTATCACACGCGGTCAACTGGTTTCAGTTCGTTTCGTGCGACTGCGCGAACGCTGAAAACGGCGTTTATGCGAAAATAGCCAGTCCCGATGAGTTCAACGCTTATTACTGACATTGTGCACGTGTTTAACGAAGAAATAAGTGGCGAGGAGAATATATCACCTGTAAAGGGTTGTGAAGGCGAGAAAGACCACTTGGAGTTTATAAAACAAAAAATTGGCAGATCCCATGGCACATACAGTGGGAATCGATGATATGCAAAGCACGAATGGGAAATGTTGATATGTCACTTTAAAATCAGCACGACGTTAGGAGTTGTGGAGGTAATTGATGCCGTACATGACTTCCGTGTCATGACTAACATGTTTGAATGTGTCGTTTACCTTCGTCATCTATTCACGTCACGTGATACCAGATTAGTATATGTGGACTAGCGAAACGACCGACCACGAGCACCCTATGAGCGTGGTATGTTGTCATGTTCTTAAATGACACGCATATCAGGATTATCATGTTTCCATCAGTCGTATAATTTTGTCATCCATCGACGTCACCTAACAATAAGTTTGCTATACGTAAAGCTAGCGAAACGGCCGCGAGCGCATCATGAAGGGCCCAATATACTCCAATGTAGCGTTGACGCTCGCGCACGCTGGGTACAGCGACGCTACGTTAGCAAAACGCGAGCACTCTATAGTCTGAGGCCAGGCATGACCGACGCGACCAGCGTCCGCGGGTGCGGCCAGACGGCAGCCGGCGTGAAATGTGACATGCTGCATTTCGCGCCGATGCGTTAAGAGCAAACCTCATAAGCGCGAAAATGCACGCGACAGCGACGAGCGATGCTATGAAACAGGGCGTTCGCGAGACGTGTTGCGTGCTCGTTTTCGCGCGATCGCTCGGTTCTCCAGATTTGGAAACCGTCGCTCATCGCCCGGAAGAGCTGGGCCATAGCCTCCTATATTTTTTTGTGCCCGCGCATTAGCGCTAAATACATACGCGCCATCCGTCCCTTATAGTTTTGGCGCTCGCCGCCAGATGCCGCACCGATCCCATAATAACAGCAGACGACGCGGCCTATGCACGCTTGCGTTTATGACGGTCTAGAAACCGTCTACATTGCATTGGATTATGCGTATACGTTAAGAAGTGCGCACACACCAAATTTTTAACACAAGCACTGTATGCAGAATGCAATGTGAGCTTTGTTATTTGATTTCGCGCTCAAAGCTTGAGCACTTTTCGAGACAATGGTTTGACATGAAAATCTTTTGCCAAGTCGTGTTTGTCAGTCACACTCGTCGCGAAGTTCAGAAAAAGTGGGCGGAGAAACTCCACGAGCACAACCTCCAAAAGTTTTTTATGATGTCCCGGGGTCGAGCACTTGAGTTTGTCACGTTTCTGTAGTATTTGCGCGGCGTTGTCAACGGCAGCCTTCAGTGGCTGATTCATCTTTCTCGCTCTTGCGAGGAAAACTTCCGCGTAATTCTTTAGAGAATTTAGAACCATTACGAGCTCAGTTGACGGATACAGGAGTACACCTGGGTGGATATCTCCACATTCAATCAGAACATGCTCCGCCGTTTCCTTATCTTTCCCGCAGCATGTGCATTGTTCTTCTTCTTTACTGAATCTTGCTTTATAACTACGCGTTCTAAGGCAACCCGATCTCGCTTCAAACAGTAAAGCGCTTCCCCTTGAATTATCGTAAAATGCCTCCCTCCTTATTTCATTTTTGCCCTTTCGGTAGTTACTCAAAGCCGGTTTTTTCTCCATAGCTGCCATCCATTCTCTCGTTTTGCGCCTCGGCGCTCCGCCAGGAGCGCTCGCATCCCATAATAGCTCGGGGGACGGCGCTGAGGGACCGACCGCTCGGGCACAAAGTTATAGAGGAGGCTATGGCTGGGCTCAAGCAGCCAATAGCGAAAAACCGGAAAAGACAAAGACTACATAGGTGCACGTGACCCTGCCCGAGTCACGTATGCGCAACAATAAATAACGCAATGTTTACGCATGTGCATATAAAAAAAGTGCTGCAAGGCACTCATAAACACTTTCCGTTCCATTACACAACAATATATCTTATTTTTAAATTGCATACCGCTCACTACGCAGTTTTCTTGGTGCGAGTAGACGGCCTCATGCCAGCAACAATGGAGTTCGCTCGCCGATGCCGTCGCGTGAATGAGGTTTGCCTGCGCTAGCGACTGATCGCGCGAAGCCGATCTACGTCACGTCGCTTGTCGCTGTCGCGTGCATTTTCGCGCTTATGAGGTTTGGCCCTTACCCAGACAACACTGCATCTCCCTCTCTTCGTGACGGAGGGACGCAGGACGCGCTGAAAGGCGCATGCGTCAAAGCAACGCAGCGCGGTGCGCTCCTGCGAGTATATATGGCAGGACCGGTGCCTGGCGCGGCAACGCCGGAGTGACCCGACGAAATGAACGCCGGTGCGCACGCGCACCGCGTCACGTCGAAATGTAATGGCGCCTTGACTGTGGCATGTAGTCATGTTCTCACATGACACGCATCTCATGATTATCATGTTTGCACCAGTCACATACCTTCGTCAGCTATTGACGTCACGTAATATTGAATTCGGCATATCTAAAGCTAGCGAAACAGCCACGAGCGCATCATGAGTGTGGCATGTAGTCATGTTGTTACATGACACGCAACTCATGATTATCATGTTTGCACCCTTCACGTACCGTAATACCAAATTTGGTATACGTGACGCTAGCGAAACGGCTGCGAGCGCATCATGAGTGTGGCATGTAGTCATTATGTTACATGACACGCATTCGTGATTATCGTGTTTGTATGTGTAATTTACCTATGTCGTCCATTCGCGTCGTGTAATACCGAGTTTGGTACATGTGAAGCTATCGAAACGGCCACGAGCGCATCATGAACGTAGCATGCAGTCATGTTGTTACATGACACGCATTTGATGTTTATCATGTTTGCATCAGTATCATACCTTCGTCATCCATTCACGTCCCGTAATACCAAATTTGGTATAAGTGAAGCTAGCGAAACGCCCGCAAGTGCATCATGAGCTTGGCATGTAGTCATGTTGTTACATGACACGCATATCACGATTTTCATGTCAGGGTCTGTCGCTTGTGTTCGCCATGCAATCATGTCATATCATACCACTTTTGCAACATGCCATGTCAACAAAACCACTGCAAGAGCTGCAGGACCATGAAACGTAAATCATGACATTCATGGCATACATGTCTTGATTTTCATGTTATGACTAGTCAGATAAGTTTTTCATACAGTCATGTTACGCCATACCATGTTTGGTGTCGATACCATTATCGAAACGGCCAGGAGAGCTTAAAGTCGTAGGCGGCTAGATTAATAGATAGATACATGCAAAGTCGCCGAAGTTCGCTGAGCAATGCTTCGCATTTAAAAGTGTTTTTTTCCTCGTCTTTGGTGCCTTCGTGCAAGCTCGCCACTCACTTCTTTTATAAAACACGTGTACAATGTCGGGCCTAAGCATTGAACCCATCGGGACTTGCGCTTTTTGCCTACGCGCTGTTACCTCAATTGGCGCGGAGTCGAAAACAGTTAAGGCGAAGCGATATCCGTTCGTCGCGCGTGGTACTCAAGCCAGCCATAGAAGCGCGGGTGGATGAATGCATGGCAAAGCAAACTACATGAGAACCAATTCACAGCCGACATTTCTAGTATATTGATCATTAAACAGTTTGTACCATAGTTAGGTCGCACGAATCATCTTCAGTTCACCGAAAAGGCCATGCCAGTAGAGAATACCGCACTCATTTGGGAGCCATTAAAAATTACAATAGCATTTATTTATCTTCGCTTACGTCAGGTTCCATCAGCATCGAGACACCGTTCCCATTCGTCGAAAGCAAACAACAAATGCGAAGACATCAGCAACAGCCACAGCAGCATTCATCTTCTAAGCCAGCGTCAGCCGACAGCAAGAGCAACGTCCAGATTCCCGTGCACTCTTCCGAGGTAACCAAGAAGACTACGAGGCAACCACTGCAACTACCTCAACACGATCATCACACTCGTGAACTGAGCAGCAGGCAGCACCGTGATTCTCACCTGGACCAGTATAGCGCCACCGGCAGCACGAGCTCGAACTCCTTACGCTACATGTGGCTGCACAAGCTTCGTGCCTTCTGGTCCACAGCCGGAATCAAGCATGCCACAGAGGAAGAACCACACGAGGGTAACGCGTCGTGTCCGGACCCCGAGACCCGTGCGATGCCTACGAGACCCGAACAAGGGCAGGCCGACCGTGAAGTCCGAGGGACCGGTCTACCTTCGAGCGAGATGAGCGATTGTCCCTTGGGTCGGAATGCGCCAACACATTCGTTGGTACCGACGAACGTTGCCCCAGCTACTAATGACGATCGCAGGGATGGCGGGAAAGATGATGCGGAGGTGGCATTCGTTTTCGATGCGCTGGCGGATCGCTTAGACCACGCCGCGGAGGCATTCGTTGCTGCCGCAGCGGGCGTAGTCACCGAGCTCGCCGTTGCGATCCCGGGCGCAGATTCCGAGGATAACAGTGTCACACCCTCGACAAGCAGTGTCTCTGTGGCGGTTCACGGCGGCCGTGCAATGGCGTCATGTCCTACGGGTGGGGCTGCAGTTGTAACTACGTTTGATGACAACGTCGCAGCGGTGGTTCCCACCAACGTCCCAAAGAAGGGCGACCACCGAAGCGAGAAAGAAGCGCAGGACAACGAGGCCTCTGGCATAACCCAATCCAGAAAACGTGCAGGAAAAAGCAAGGAAAAGAGAGCGAAGAAGAAGCAAGAAATCCGGAAAAGCTTTGGTTCCTCGAGCAGATCTTCGAGAAGGACTTCTGGGCGGTCCTCCGGGCACCAGACTCCACGACTTTCGAACAAGGGCGACCTTCAAGCAGAAGCTTTAGTGCCCATCATTGTTCCTGCAGCGCAGCAAGAACAACACGACTTGAAAGGCGCTGTCTCTAATCCTCTTCGTTCTACACGTGAGTGCGAGGGGCCAGGAGTTAACGATACCGGTGTCATCAACTCCACCACGACTACGAACCTCACGCGCCAAGAATTCAGCGGCCAAATTGTCCCTTTCGAAACGTGCCTTCTCGACAAACCTGAAAAACAGAAAAGAGCAGTCGAACCACGTTGTCCAGTCGTACCGCCGGAACTGAATACCCCGAGAGGATCCGCGGCTCAACCGGAAGGCACAATTAAGAAAGCTCCAGGATTCACGCGTGAGAAGGAGCCGGGCAACTTGCGCAACAAGGGCAGCCAACTCTCGAAATCGTCCCTCCGAAAGAGTCACGTTGCTGACAGGGAGAAGGCTAACAACGCGTCACCTAAGAAGGGGACAGCAAGAGCGACGAAGGCGGAGCCACAAGAACGTTGCGCCAAGAAGAAAACCTCGGACCAGCACGTCGGCAGCCCACGTTCCCTACTCGTAAAGAAAGGTAACTGCAGCAATTACTGCTCCTTGTCACACTGATTACCTTTCGTTTTCTTTTTCATTTAGAGATAGAAATGTCATTCCTACTCCGTGTGCCAGGGTTAGTAGATATTACTAGTTGCGTACGAGCCGATTTAGTAAACGTTACTGCCTCCATCGGCTATGGTTTTTATGCTGTAATCTTGACAATGTTACAAAAAATTTCCGGTCTACTTTAAGCTCTACGAGCCGAGTTGGTAAAAGTTACTGCCTCCATCGGCCGTGGTATGTTATGCTGCAGTCCTGACAATGTTACAAAACATTTGCTACTCTAAGCGAGTATAAAAATCTGGGTCCAGAACTTCAACGCCTGTGTTCATGATTATCTCCCATAAGCCACATCAAAGTAGTGATGTATTCCCCGGTTTTTCTTTTGTGTGTTGCGTAGGAGCTTTAAAATCCTGTGTGGGTCTGTATATGCATGATATTTTTTATGGTTCGTTCATGTCTATGAATATATTGCGGAGTATGTAATTGTGGTGCGTTTCATTTACTATATAGTTATAATTGAATGACGAGACAGTAGCGTAGGGTCTCACTTTGTTGTTTGACTTGTCAGGGTAACAATGCTACTTACTGTATTAATACCACTTTGTTACTATATAGGCAATGATAGTAATTTTACTGTCTCGGCAGTTTCTACCTTCAGTTGCTACGCGTGTAGTAAATGTTTTGACAAGCACTTTCTACCTCAAAGTTAGTAAGTACCACCTCTTTTCTTTCAGAGGGCAAGCCCGTGCCCCCCATCGATGTGAAGGTCCGACTGGAAGAGCCGAAACGCGGCGATGCTGGAGAAGTCACGACCACCAGCATGCCCAGAGTAGTAGCGGAGCACTCGTCGAATATTTCCGAATCTCCGAAGCCAACCGCCGTCACGTCGCTTGTTGAGCGGGAGGACTCCAAGTCTACTGCTAGTGGCACGTCGTTGGTGCAGAGTACCGAAACGCTGGTGGAGTGTCGCCAAGAGAATCTCTCCGCGCCGTCCACCGGTCTTCTAAGGCACAGTTCTGAAGCTCTCTCGTTGGTGACGAGGTCTGAGCCGAGGCGGAGCTTGCAGTCCGTCGTGTCATTCAGGGAGGAGGTTAAGGAAATAGACAACGAGACCACCACCACGGTTAAGGTGCGTGATGTGATGTGTTGTGCTGCATGCGTAAGTGTGTACAGGGTTCCTCATTCAGAGGCGGCAAAGTTTCATCGCAGCACCCCTTCCTCTCCCCGTCGCGTTGGTCGAGTCAAAAACACATGCTTCCTAATGGATAAAGTAAACGAGCAAATGAAAAAGAAGCAATTTCATGCTTCTCGCAATGACCTGCCTTTGGTCCCTGGCTTTTCTCGTAGATTGGATTCCAAAATCTATATGGGAACCGACAGATCGAAACACATAATGGTATAATCAGGACAAACAGTGGAAGTGCCTCAGACAGGCTGGCCGATGTTTCGTTAAGAGGACCTATCTTTGTCAAAGGCACCTTGTCATCCTTGGCCTGCTAGTTTTAAGGGGGTTAATAGTGACGTCATATCCTGGTGGTGGCACGTGTCCCTAATGGCAATAACGCGTTCGATGCTCGCACGCGTTATTCGAAGGTCGTAGATTCGATTCCTGCTCACGGCAAGCTATTTTTTCACCCACTTTTCTTAATTCCGATTTACATTACATTGGTTCTAATAACTTCCTCTATTCATTCCTTGGCATTATTGTCTGTTAGATCTCATATATATATATATATATATATATATATATATATATATATATATATATATATATATATATCCGCGTCGACGGCATCGGAGAACTGACAGCTCTCGTTGATACCGGAGCTCAACGTACGGCGTTGCTTCGCCGCCACGCCTCCGAACCTCTCCAGCCTTGGACTGAGCCACCACTGCGGGGTCTCGGTGGCGACGTACTACCGGTCGGTGCCCTAAACCTGCAACTCAACACCGAGGCCGGCAGCAAGTTTTTGTCCTCGGTGCCCGTCTTCGACGACCTGCCCACAGACATGGTTTTAGGGGCCGACTACCTGCTCTCCGGGGAAGTGCGCCTCACGGTGGAAGGAAGTACCGTCAACCTCCATCCTGTGGCTCCAAGTGTGCCTCCGGCGCAATCCCAAGGTGAGCTGACGACGCCACTTACACTTCCCGCAATACTCGAGAGGCACGCATCGCTCTTCGCTGATACTACTACTCAGCTTCCCGGAACTAGCGTGCTAGTGCACCATATTACTACCGACAATCATCCGCCGGTGTCCATACCGTTACGTAGATATGCCGAACGAGAGCGGATATTAATTGACCAGCAGGTGCAAGAAATGCTTGCCGCAAGCATAATCAGGCCATCTTCTAGCCCGTGGGCAGCACCTGTTGTCCTAGTCCGTAAAAAGGACGGCAATCTCCGATTCTGTGTTGACTACCGAGAGCTGAACAAGCACACCATACCAGACTCGTACCCGCTGCCACGCATTGACGACGCTATTGACGCCGTACGAAAAGCGAGGTTCTTTTCGTCGCTAGATTTAAAAGCAGGGTATTGGCAGATCAACGTGGCTGAAGAAGATAAGTTTAAGACGGCCTTCCGAACACCATCTGGCTTGTACGAGTTTAATCGGATGCCGTTCGGTCTGCGAACTGCTCCAAGCACCTTTCAGCGTGCCATGAACACAGTGTTAGGCACACTGATAGACCGTGCCTGCGTCGTGTACCTCGATGACGTTCTAGTCATCGGGGAAACAGAAAAACAACATCTACAAAATCTCGACACGGTTCTGCAGAGGCTACACAACACCGGCTTTCGACTTAACCGCGAGAAGTGCCAGTTTGGGTTGACGACAATATCTTATCTTGGTTATCAGATATCTCATAATGGCGTACGACCCTTGCCTGAACGCATAGACGCCGTTGCCAAATACCCTGCACCAACATCTATAAAACAGCTCCAGGTATTCCTAGGAATGGCGTCATACTTGCGCAAGTTTGTACCGAGCTTTGCGTCAACTGCTGCTCCACTCACGGACTTACTGAAGAAAAACGCCCAATTTCAGTGGGGTCCTTTGCAGGATAACGCCTTCCAAACCCTCAAACACCAGCTTACACATAGCCCGGTGCTCTGCCACTTTAATGAAGATTGGATGACAGAAGTCCATACTGATGCGAGTCAGATTGGCCTGGGGGCGGTTTTACTTCAACGTGACTCGAGTGGGCGTGGGCACGTCATCTGCTACGCCAGTCGTAAACTATCGGACGCAGAACGGCATTATCATTCGAATGAACTGGAGTGTTTGGCTGTAGTATGGAGTGTGGATGAAAAGTTCCGCCACTACTTGTTTGGCCGACACTTCACGGTAGTAACAGACAACTCCGCGATTGCGTGGATGTTCCAGAAGCAGCACCTCAAGCACAAGTTTGCCCGATGGATTGTTCGGCTCCAAGACTATACGTACGACATCCGTCACCGTGCTGGAGCACAAAATCAGCTTGCGGACGCTTTATCGCGAAATCCGATCGAGGAATTCTCCACACGAAATCGAGAAACCTGGATCCTGTTTTCGCAACAGGACGTGACCAAGGCTCAGCAAGCCGATGGAAGACTCGCATCCGTTATAGACTCCATTGGCGATGCGGGACGCAATGCCAAGTTTGTCTTACGTAATGGAACGCTGTATCGGCGTCACTGGGCCGATAAAAGCACCGAGTGTCATCTCCTGGTCATTCCTGACACCTTAAGATCGAGCGTACTACGCGCCATCCATGACACTCCCGAGGGAGGCCATGTTGGCTACAGAGCCACCTTACGCAAGGCACAAGAACGTTTTTGGTGGCCGAAAATGGATAAAAGCGTGCGTTCATACGTTGCCAGTTGCGAGATTTGTCAGCAACACAAACGACGTCCTGGAGCTCGACATGGACTTCTTACGCCGATCAAGCCTCCAGAGACAATTTTCCACACGTTGGGCATAGATCACATCGGGCCTCTTCCAATGACGACAGCGGGCAATCGTTACATTATACTCGCTGTGGACTACTTGTCCAAGTTCGTAGAGGTCGCGGCCGTGCCTTCGCTTGCTGCTAGCCATGTCATCCGATTCCTGAAAGATCGCTTCGAATGGCGACACGGTCTTCCTAACAAGTTGATCTCAGACCGGTCGACCACCTTTCGCAGTCGCGAGCTCCGCACTTACCTACAACAAGCTGGAGTGGACCATCACTTCGCGTCGGCATACCATCCACAGGCGAACGGACTGACCGAAAGGTCGAACCAGACTATCCAGGCTAGACTCGCACCGTACTGTAAGAATCACAAACGAGGTGAGGCCGACTGGGATGATCATCTCCAAGCAGCTGCGTACGCAGTGAACACGGCGGCACACAGCTCCACAGGAATTTGCCCCTACGAGATTGTCTATGGTCAGCTCCCGCAACTGAATGCTACGTTCGGTTTGGACACTCCCGTTAAAGTAGGGCGTTCCGCTGCACGCCAGACACTTTGTCGCGATATCCGTGTGGAGGCGCGTAGGAGGATTGTGCATGCTCAACAGGCACAAAAGCGATACTACGACCGACGCCACCGTCCCGCGCCGAAATACAGTGTAGGTGATGAGGTGTGGCTACAGCGAGGTGCGCCATCGTCTTCAAACAAACTGCACCCAAAGTACGACGGCCCTTACATTATTTCTGAGCGCTTGGGAGATAACACTTGGCGAGTACGATCCACAGCTTCTGATACGCGCAGAGACAAGAGAAAACGGAATAACTTTACGGTGCATGTGTCGCGGATGAAGAACTGCATACGGCGGCAAACGTGACATTGGTTTGTGTTTTTCTTACAGGAGTAGACCAGCTGCAGCGTGGCCGAGTGTAATGATGACAAAGCGGCGATCGTGCTCGGCGCATACCTGGAAGAGAAGGAGGACGAGGAAGAGGAGGCAGATAAAGAACAGCCGGCCTGCAGCAAAGGCGTTGTCTCTTTGTCTTATTTCTCCTCGTTACAATATATATATATATATATATATATATATATAGGTATGGGATATGGCACAACGGGAGCGTTGTCAACAAGGGTAAATATATTTATTTCCCAACAGTTTCGGGAGGGGACCTCCCTTCATCAGGGGATGAGTTATACTGACATGAACTTCCTTGCTGCCGCGTCCCTCTCGCCTTGAAAGACGTTTGCGAGAGTGAGAGGGAACTGGAAGAAGGAAAAAAAAGAGAGAGAAAAAAGACGAAAAAAGAAAGAAAAGAAAGAACGTAAAAAAGAGGAAGAACCACTGTCAACACTGAGAACGAAGCCAACTGTCCGTCTACATCCACCTACGGCACGTGATATGAACCGTAGGTGGATGTAGACGGACAGTTGGCTTCGTTCTCAGTGTTGACAGTGGTTCTTCCTCTTTTTTACTTTCTTTCTTTTCTTTCTTTTTTCGTCTTTTTTCTCTCTCTTTTTTTTTCCTTCTTCCAGTTCCCTCTCACTCTCGCAAACGTCTTTCAAGGCGAGAGGGACGCGGCAGCAAGGAAGTTCATGTCAGTATAGCTCATCCCCTGATGAAGGGAGGTCCCCTCCCGAAACTGTTGGGAAATAAATATATTTATCCTTGTTGACAACGCTCCCGTTGTGCCATATCCCATACCTTCACGAAGACTAACTGGCCCATTGAATTATTACTCCCACTATATATATATATATATATATATATATATATATATATATATATATATATATATATATATATATATATATATATATATATAGAAAAGCCACAGCAGCCTTACTGCATGAAAAAGAAAGACGACAACAGTTCTTGCTGGTTGTTGGTAACTGGCGCCATCTTGTTCACCGAGCTCTGTGCATCGCATATAGTTTAATAATTAAGTTACGCGTAACATTATTGGTGGAGGTGGACGACTCCCACACCTCGATGGAGACGCGCAGCGGTCGCAACACCGGGGACTCTTCGGCTACTTCAACTGTCAGTACTTCATCACCACCGGCCTGTCCAGCCGAGTTGACAACCTACATCACCCTGCCACCCCTTCGATATCCTGGCACTTTATCCGCTGATGGTAACATCGACGTTGACTCCTGGCTGCACCGGTACGAGCGCGTCAGTGCGTACCCATTGCTGGGATCGCACGCTCATGCTCGCGAATGTGCTGTTCTACCTCGACGGCACGCTGCGGAAATGGTTCAAAATAAATGAAGCCAAGATCACGAGCTGGGATCTCTTAATAACGAAGATCCGTTATCTTTTTGGCTATTCATATAGTCGTCAGCTCGTTGCCAAGAAGACTCTCGCCACTCGCGCACAGACGCCTACTGAGTCGTACGTCTTACACATTCTTGACGTTTTAGCGCTTTGTAGCAAGGTCGACCAGTGCATGTCGAAAGACGAGAAAGTTAATCACGTCCTCAAAAGGATTACTGACGATGCCTTCAGCCTGCTGGTTTTTAATAATGTCACGAGCATCGACACGATCCTGAAAGAATGTCACCGTCTAGAACAGGCTGAAGCCCGCCGTGTCACCCACGGCATCACGTGCCTGCCAAACAAAGTGGCTACATCCTCATGCGATGACGCCTTCCAACAAGTTCCCCGATGTGACATGCTCACCCGCATCATTCTTTGCGAAGTCGAGGCAGCCCAACCAGTAATCGCTCCATTCCCAACGCCTTATCCTTCACGGACCACAATTTCACTGATACAAGCCGTCGTTCGTCAAGAATTATCGAACGTCGGCCTACATCCTGTTCAACCAGTCTGCTCTGCCGAGCCTTTTTATCGTCGTCCCTCCGCTCCTCACTTTGGTTCCAACTACTCTCGACAACGCAATTTCTCCGAATGGCGTACACTGGACGACAAGTCCATATGCTTCAACTGCCGACGCATCGGTCATATCGCTCGCCACTGCCGCAATCACTGCAGGGCTCCGCCGGCACACTATGAGCCTCCCCCCAGGCCACTTCTGTCCATTAGTCGTCCTCCGCATTTGATTTCGATTCCCCTATGCCGACATCATTCTCCGACTTTGCCGCAGCTCTGACGAGACCTCGCTGCGCCCGCTCACCATCTCCTGCTCGCCGTCAATCTCGCTCGCCCCCGTAACGCCGTCCTGCCTCTCCGACCTATTCGCAGCGCCGCCGACCGGAAAACTAGGCAGTGCAGCTTCTGTAGGTGGAGCTGCATTGCCGACGACCTCTGCAAGAAAACCTCGTGTAACATTACTGACCACCCGGAATGTTTCGAACGTTACTTTAGACAATGTACCTGTGCGCGCGTTGATCGATACCGGCGCGCATGTGTCCATCATGAGTGCTGCTCTTCGTCGCCGACTAAAGAAAGTTGTTACACTCGCCTTGAACCGAGCCGTTCGTGTCACCGACGGGGAAACTGCCGCCATTATTGGCATGTGCTCGGCCCGTGTGACTATTGCCGATAGAAGCACTGCTGTAAGTTTTCACCGTTATCGAAAATTGCACTCATGATCTAATTCTAGGTACAGACTTCCTAACCTCTCACTCTGCCCTTATAGACTCTTCAGCTGGCTGTCTCAACCTTGAGATGCTTCTACTTTCCGATCCGACCAACCCACCCCGAAGCCGTCTTTGCTGCATCGATTTCGTACTCCTTTCACCTAATTGTGTTACACATTGACCTCTCCTATACGCCACTTGTACCTGACGGCGATTATATTCTTGCGCCAATTTTTGCCGTGATGCTTACGCATAGCTTCGCTGTTCCGCACACAATTTTTACAATTGTTGGAAACCGCACATGCCTTCCTATTGTCTATTTTGCCCTCACTGCCCAAATTCTTCCCCAATGTATCTCCCTGGCTGAAATTACTGCCCTACAAGACCATGTGGTTGAGCCCTTCAGAGTGGATGATTACTGCAGCTCATACTGTGATCCAACTCTATCACATTTATTGGGTGTCGACGTTGACCACATGGTGCCTTCAGACCTCACTCGTGATCAAGCGGAAGCCCTCCGTCACGTCCTGGAGTCCTATAAAGACATTTTCGACTTTGCCAGCACGTCCTTAAGCCGGAATAGTGTTGTTACTCATCGCATCGATACTGGTGACGCAAGTCCCAGTCACTGACGTCCATATTGTGTTTCCACTTCCGAGCGTACAGTCATACAACAGGAAGTCAAAAGGAGGCTTGCAAAAGACATTATCGAGCCCTCGTGTAGCCTCTGGGCTTCTCCTGTCGTCCTGATAACAAAGAAGGATGGAACGTGGCACATTTGTGTAGATTATCGGTATCTCAACAAAATTACAAAGAAAGATGTCTACCCGTTGCCTAGTATCGATGATGCCTTAGACTGTCTTTACGGTGCTACGTATTTTTCCACAATTGACCTTCGATCTGGCTGTTGGCAGATTGCTGTCGATGCGATGAACCATGAAAAGACCACATTCGTCACTCCTGACGGTCTTTATCATTTCAAATTTATGCCCTTCAGTCTCTCTAATGCGCCGGCCACATTCAAAAGAATGATGGACTCATTGCTCCAAGGGTTCAAATGGTCAACCCGCTTCTGTTAATTAGACAATGTTATCGTTTTCTCGCCCACATTCGACTCCCATCTCGATCGTTTATCGGTGATTCTTGAAGTATTTCATCGAGCCGGACTTCAATTGAACTCGTCGAAATGCCACTTCGCTCGTCGTCAAATAACCGTACTTGGCCACCTCGTCGATGCCCCAGGAGTCCACCCGGATACCGAGAAAATTCGCGCCGTCACGAACTTTTCTGTTCCGAAGTCTACAAAGGACGCTGGCAGTTTTGTAAGATTGTGCTCCTATTTCCGACGCTTTGTTAAAGACTTCGCAAATTGCACGCCCACTCACAGAACTCCTGAAGAAGGACGCCCCGTTTTCCTGGGGCACTGATCAAGCCTCATCTTTTTCCCAGCTGACGACCCTCCTTACAACAGCACCGATTTTCACTCATTTTGATCCATCAGCTTCAACCGAGGTTCGCACTGACGCCAGTGGGCACGGCATAGGAGCAATGCTATTGCAGCGCCAACGTGGACATGACCGTGTTATAGCATTTATGCAAGCCGACTGCTATCTACCGCTGAGCGCAACTATTCAATCACGGAGCCTGAGTGCCTCTCTCTTGTGTGGGCAGTCGCCAAGTTTCGCCCATACTTATACGGGCGTCCATTCTGAGTAGTCACCGATCACCACGCGCTTTGCTGGCTGGCCTCACTCAAGGATCCTACAAGACACCTCGCTCGTTGGGCCCTACCTTTACAAGAATACACATTCACCGTAACGTACAAAACAGGGCGGTTGCATCAAGATGCAGATTGTTTATTCCACTACCCTGTGGAAGAAGCCGCCCATACTGACCTTTCCAGACCTCCTGTCGGTGACGCAGCTACTCAACCTTGGCCAAGAACAACTCCGGGGTGCTTCTCTGCGACCCATCATTGAAAAGCTTGAATTATTGCCTGGAGACGCATCTCTACAAATGTTCCTGGTCAAAAACGGGATCCTGTATCGTCGTAACCTCGATCCATATGGCTATAACTTACTTCCTGTCATACCAGCACATCTTCGTGCGACTGACCTCAACCAACTTCATGACGCTCCTTTGGCGGGCCACTTGGGCGTCGTTTCTTTTGGCCTGGTCTTGCCCGTTCTAATCGGCGATACGTCACCGCTTGTGAGCCCTTCCAGCCCCGTAAAAAGCCATCTTTTCTACCAGCCGGATTCTTTCAGCCGATCGACATACCCAATGAACTTTTTTTTTCGAGTTGGCCTCGACCTACTTGTCCCATTCCCGATCTCCAGCTCGGGCAACAAATGGACTGCTGTCGCCACTGACTATGCGACACGCCATGCTATCACACGAGTACTTCCGACGAGTTGCGCAACTGATGGGGCGGACTTTCTCATATACGATTATATTTTAGTACACGGAACTCCCCGCCAACTCCTCACTGACCGGGGCTGGACCTTCTTGTCAGCTGTCATTGACGAAATCCTGCGCTCTTGCTCTGCCAAGCACAAGTTTGCCACTTCTTACCATCCGCAAATGAACGGTCTTACGGAGCGCCTCAACCGGACCATAACTGACATGCTTTCTAAATACGTAGCGGCCGACCACCAGGACTGGGACGTCCATTTGCCATTTGTGACGTTCGCGTATAATTCGTCCTATATATATATATATATATATATATATATATATATATATATATATATATATATATATATATATATATATATATATATATATATATATATGTGTGTGTGTGTGTGTGTGCTGTGCGGCGGCTGCCTACAGCACCATCAACCGACAAGTGAAGAAAGCACGTTCGCTTTTCGCGTCATCTGTGGCCAAGCAAGATAACGAGTTATGGCTGGTAGACAAGCGCTGCTAGATTACGTTCCGTGATTGCTCGCATGGTGAGTGATATCGGGTGATTACTGTAGCTTGCGCCGTGGTCGCGAACAACGTTTGATATGTTGGCAGTGGACTACGCACTACAGGCGTGAGCAGAGAGTGCAATCTAGCAGCGCTTGTCTATTGGCCATAACTCGTTATTATTTTTTTCGGCAACAGATGACGCTGAAAGCGAACGTGTTTCCTTTTCCTGTCGGTTGATGGTGCTGTCGGCAGCCGCCGCAGAGCGCAGGCCACGCGTTCGCGTGTTCCCTTTCATAAAGGACGACAGCGTACAATTACACAAAAGATGGCAGCTCCCCCCGCGGAACCAGGCGTCGTGCTACCTATTTAGTACTCGAAAACGTAAATGCTATTTCTCGGCTAAGATATATACTATGTATATTAGTAAGGAAATGTTTGTCGTTACTATAGGCTGTTCAGCCGTTCAGTTTTATTGACGATATTTACCAGAAAAAAGCTACCAGTTTATGATATGAAACCGGCGACACACCCGTGGCTCTTTATAGGAAAAATAGCTATCTGAACCACTCAAGAAGGGCATGCCATTAATATTTACATGTAAGTATCTGAGCGTCTTCCACTCTCGCGTAGCCTAGACGGCTTGCTGCTCTCCAGTGGTAGAGTATCAAGTATTGTAACTTGTTAACAACTTTTTTTAAACGCACTGTTCTGAATTCCTAATGACTTCAGGGGCTTTCATGGCTGTGCCACTGTGGCCGAAGCTGAGTAGATTTCACAATGGCATGAACATGGCTTTACAATATGCTGAGACATCGGGGCTAACTTCAATGCCCGCATCTCTCTCTCTCTCTCGCAGCTGACGCCTCTTGCACATCTAGTCGAAATGGCTCCAACATTGGCACAAAAGCGAAAGCTCGCGACGATCCTGAAGGTTCCCGGTACGCTGGCCGCCCGCCGTTTGTCCTCGGTCGACTTTGGTCCTTCGCAGTTCGCCGTCATCAGGTGTGTGCCAAACGAACGCAACAACCACGGCAGTCTGAAAACTGTTGCATTGTCCGACCTAGCTATATCGAAGTAACACAGATACTATACATTAATTCGTTATATGCAACATCAAATGCAACAATAGAGATGAGAAACATCTATAACTAGCCGGCTGTGTGGCTCAGGCGAAAAGTCTAGATACAAGAACGTATTGCTGCAGTCTGCAAACCAATCATAAACGAAGTCATCCTTACCCGTCACCACATCGCATTTAAAGCTGGAGGCCAGGGGTGTTATATAGGCAGGATGGCCTGCGCTACTCGATCTGGCAGGCGCTTTTGATCCGACGAGCTTGCTTTACGGTGGCCACGAAATGCATACGGTGCGGAGCGCGGGACAGCAGCGCTGATAAAAATTACTACAAGAACGCGGGAGGTGTCAGAAACGCCGCATTACGGCGGTTATCAAAGAAACAGCGCGCGTGCGTACACGGCAGCGCAGCCACTCAGTCAACATTCCAACTGTGCAGCGAGGTCAGCATGATTGTCGCGCTATCTTTTTTCCCAACTCAACACACGTATCACACAGGCGCGTTCGTGGGCGTTTGTCCTCTTTTAGGCAGGTTCTTTCATTCCACAGAGTTTCCTAAAATTAGCTAGAGGGCACTCTGGCGCTGCAATCGTTCAGCGACCATGCACAGTAAAAATTTTTACACCCAGAAGGGTGTAACTGAGCTTGTCCCGTAGACGACACCCTAAGGGTGTTAATTCAGCACCTTCCAAAAAGGGTGCTTTTTCATGCACCCTTAGAGTAGGGTGTACATGTAAAAAAACTGTAGGGTGTTACAAAAACACCCTCAAGGAAGGGTGCCTTCGATGTCCATCACTTTTTTAGCACCCTCTGAGGAGGGTGCGAGAAGGGTGCACAAGGGTGTTGAGTGCCCATGGCAGGGGTGCCAGTATTCTTTTAGACTGCACTAATAGATATCGGCATGCACTGATTACACACTACTTGAAGAAAGTGGTCCTGATTATTAATGGTGCGCCACCTGTCGAGCTCCATTCATTGCGTCTGGGCAAAAATATAAACGCGTATTATCGTGTATGAACTTGTGCTGGATCTATATACTTCACAGTATAAGCATAATGCGCGTTACAGAAAATGAAGCCTTGCTGCCCTTGCATATTGCGTTTATTTAATAGGCAAATAAAACATAAACTTTTCTTCTGCCACACAACTTTTTCACCAGATATACGTTCACGTATACGTACACTACACATGCAACACCTGAAATGTTTATTATATTTATTCACTTTCACTTCATTAACAATTCTTTGCAACATACAATTACACTGGTTTCAGTTTAGTATACAGCTTCAAGTACATAAAGACTACAAATGAAATATACGCTAATATATCCCTATAATTCTTTCAAGTATCTACAATCCCAGTGGTTTCCAGTTTAATACTCCTTCATGTACACAATCGGTTAATAGGAATGAAATACAGGCAAATATATACTTATGATTCTTTCAAATATATACAATCACCATGATTTCACTATATACGCCTTCATGTACACAATTGTTCCCAAGAAGTGATGCCAACAAAAATATACATGGATAGTGTTTTCAAATGTATACAATCACAGTGGATTAAGCTTTGTATTCCTAGATATATAACAATTGGTTATGAGAAATGATGTACATGCAAACATATACGGGTTTTTGCACATATAACTTTAGCGAATACTTAAGAAACCAATACAATGATCAGAAACACAATAAGCTAAAAACGAACACAAAACTGAGTCAAAACACACAAAAAACAAAAGAGGTAATGCATAATTATGGCTAATGACACAGCTGGGTCACTTTATGCCAAATGTCCCAGCCATTTTGGCAACCATCTCAAATGTATTCGAAAAACTCGTGCTGCATTGAAAATAGTGAACTTCTGGAATATTTAGGAGAGGAAAAAATATTTGGTCCCGTGGCTGCCCTCTGAACTTCCTGGAATGCCGTCTAGGTGTTGTATGTGAAAAATTTTATTTTAAAAGCACCGCTCCTTCTTTCCATATGAAACTTGGTCTACGTGTTACGTAACAAGAGCTTAATTTGGGAGAGTTGGTTCATCGTGGTTGTGTGCTAGTCACAGCGCGACAACTTTAGGAAGAGACAGAAAGGTCAGGAAAGAGCACCGATTGTCAACTGAATTTAATGAATGTGCTACGAGCACTTTTATATGGAGTACAAGAACCGTGTTCATGCGCAACGACACGTGTGAGCACTACAAAATAATTTTAACTGTGAAAAGAATACTCCCTCTCGGAAAGGATAAGTGAACGTGTAGTGATGCACTGATCATTGGTTTACCTGATAAAAAATACTTCTACAAACATTAAATTGGCATTAAGTAAACCTATTCTCGTGACGAATGGGGCAAGATTGACTATTCCTGTTGCTGTTTAGTACACACACTTTTGAAAGCTTGCAAGGGGTGGAAAACAACACGCTAATATCATATCTGCTGGCTATTTTTTTAATTGTGAGACACATGATGTGGTATAACATGCAAAGGTTTTGGTCATTGTTTTTTGTTGGTCTTGTCTTCTTTAACTTTACTTTCTGCAGGAGGGTTTTGCAAACGGGTGTGATGATTCTGTTGGGATACCCAGTATCTTTTAGTCTTTTAATCTGGTTTTTAAACCTGACCTCACCCTTGTGCTAACATGACTTCTGAAGGGTGGCCTGAGTACATGTGGTATCAATTCCTCTTTCTACTAATTTTGAATGCCCACTATGAAAAGGCAGAACATTCTTAGCACTCCTGGGCTGATAGCACCAGCCATTACCCCAACAGCATCATCACACTTGTTTGCGAAACCCTCCTGCAGAAAGTAAAGTTAAAGGAAACAGGACCAAAAGAAAAAGAGAATGACCAATCACCTTTGCATGTCACACGGTACTACGTACATAAGGTGTCTCACAATTTTAGGAAAAGAGCTAGCAGATATGACATTGTTGTTTTCCACCCCTTGCAAGCTTTCAAAAGTGCATGTACTTACAGCAACAGGAATAGTCAATCTTGCACCATTCCTCACTAGAATAGGTTTACTGAATGCCAATCTAATGTGTATAAGATGCCGCTAACATGTGTAAAAGTAAACATAGGACAAACTGGGCAATGCTTCAATGATCAAGCAAGACAGCATGTTTTAAATGTTAAGAAGGGCTATAGTAGTCTCATGGCCGGGCACCGTAAAGAATGTAAGTGTAGTCCTAGGTTTCATAAAACACGGTTTTTGAAAAAAAAAGCAAGCAGAAAAATGAGAGATTTTAGAACTCTTTATCAGGAAGGCCAAGGATCGACACATCAGTACACCTTCACTTAACTTTTCCGAAAAAGAGTATCCTTTTCTCGGTTAAAATTATTTTGTCATGGTCACGCATGTGTTGTTGCAGATGAGCCCTGGTCTTGTGCTCAGTATAAAAACGCTCGTAGCACCTTCAATAAAATTCAGTTGACAGCGCTCTTTACTGTCCTTGTTGCGATAAGATTTTTATCACAGAAAAAATTTCATTTTCTTACAGTTCAGGTATAATAATAAGTTTTCATTGTATCATAACATGGAGCAAATTGCATCTCAATACGGACAAAATCACAATTTTGTGAAATTCGTGATATTTTCTCGTATATTTCAGCAGCTTGAGAGGTCTAAAGATATTTTTCCCTCAAAATATACCTTCTGTTGAGTAAGTATTCACTGCTCAGATATTCATACAAAGTGCAATATTGCAGTACAAAATGCAAACATAACACATTCTGGCTTTATTCTTGGAAGCGAATGTGGCAAAAAAATTGCGCTATTATTATTGAGCTTCAAATACCTTACAGAAGCACATTTACTTAACAGGTAGACCGAATTTGCTTTAGAAAAAAATAAGCGGTAGTTTTAAAACAAAATTTTTCACAAACAGCACACAGACGGCATTATGCCAGGAAGTTATAAGCCAGCCACATGAACAAAACTTTTTTTTCTCGCTGAAATATTCTAGCAGTTCACTGTTTTCAACGCAGTAAGTCAGCACTTTTTTTTTCAAATACAATTCAGATGGTCGCCAAAGTGGCTGGGACGTTTGGCATGGAATGGTCCAGCTATATTTAAGCAAAATAACTTACACAAATAACAATGTTTGTTCATCTACCATGACCACACTAGAAAAAGTTGTTCAGGCATTGTGACACTAAAATTTTCAGCGTCGTACTGCCTGAACAACTTCTTTGATAAACTCCAAACTCACGCCGAGAAAAAGCCGCTCAATCACGGTGGATGATAAAGGTCTTGCGACCGTAGACAATGTTGAAAATAAAAAAAAAATCAACTCATCAGTGCTGTCACTCCTTCTTCGTCATTACTGACACGGAAGATTTTTCGGTTATCCATGTGGAGGTTCAGGAAGTTGGCTTGCTCTAGGCTGGGGCCGGGGGGTAGATGTGAAAAACAATTCCTAAAGTACAACGCAGGACGTCAGCGGCACCCTCTCATCCTGTAATAAGAGCAAATATGACTTCTCATAAAAGGATGTTCGTGCTGTTCTGGCAGCACCATATATAAAGAATGTGTAGTGTGTATCCTTCGAAATGGCGTGTAATTGACATTACACTGAACTCGAAGCATGCAAACCATATATTCCAATAATTTTGTATGATAAAGATAAGAGTTTTCCAGCATACAGTAAATTCCCGAAATGAGGTGAAGTGTAAGACTACAGCTCAAAAATGGCACTTACGAAAGCCTGAACTCACCTAAGAATCAAATTCCTTCTAGGGTAGTGAGCCGATGTGAAAAACAATTCCTAAAGTACAACGTTCCGAACATGTAACATTAATCAAAATGCACAAGAAACTTACCTCTTCATGTACAAACAGCGAAGACATCTCTGCTTTCTCTTTTACATGAGAACAAATGATCTTGGGCGTGGCACTAGCGAAGAGGTCTGCAAAAAAAAAGTAAAAGATTTACTGACTTTAATCATGCCTCTAACAATCTGAGGAATTGGTACAAGTCACCAATCAGTGCAATTCTGACTGCCTCTATAAGGGCATCAAAAATGAACAATTTTCTCGTTCTTTCTACTCTCACAAGACGCTCCGTCAATGGAATTTAATCTAAATTTGACGCTGCGCTTCCTATTTGCCTGCTTTCTAGACGTAGGGCTGCGAACATGTGTTTTGTGCACCTAATCTAGCACAGAAATTCGTCATCTATAATTCAATCATCTTAATTCATTGTAATTTGATAAAAGATGTGATAGCTCGTCCAGTTTTTAAAGAGTTGCGGGCCTGCAATAGGCACTGCCTTGCACGTATGAAAGTACTTCTTTTTTAAATAAAAATTCAAAGCTTGCTTTCAGAAAAAGCGTCTGGCATATTTCGACAACCAAGCCCATCCTCTAATGGCAATCAGGGGCACGCTATTAGCGATTATTGACTACGGGATTTACAAACGAAACCCATGCCTAAATACTCAGTTAAACACAATCACGCAAGTAAGAGCACTCGAACGACACCAACGCGCGCGGACGCCGACTACGTTGCAGCAGCCATGGCTTATGCTAGAGCTACCGCACATAGCTCCAACAGTCACGTGTACTCTCTCGATTCTGTTATAACGCCGAACATTATCGCAGATGAAAGCGAAGCACGAAAACAGCAAACAGACACGAGGGATAACAACGCACGGCGATGGCCACAACAACGCGCCTTTGGAAGTCTGCTAGATCTTTCCCTGTTGCTGGTGGCACTTGTCCTAAATAGCTTAAAAGACCGAGGCGCGCGTGCTGGGAGCATCGCGGCATATCAGCACCTCCAACTATACCGTCTTTAAGCAAAAAAAAAAAAGCCATTTCGTACAGTGCGTCTCTTTACATAATTTTTGCTTTTTCTTTCTTTTTTTTGCGCTTACACCTACAGAAGCACGTTGCACATTTGAGTATTAATAGAAATGTTATTACGATGTAGCCCAAAGCACATCTTAAAACAATATCAATCACTTTGTGCAGTGTAGAGACAATGTGGGATCAGCAACTAATCCCGCCCTTGTTAAGTGATCACATCACTCACTGTATGAGTGAGTGATGCAGGCACTTACACAACATCGCGCATAGCAGTGTGAACTCGTTAAGTCACACGTTTAATCGGGCATCTGCAACAGGCCCACGAACGCATGCTGTTGTAAATGGCTGGCAGCCTACTTCGGCAGAGCTGCTGCAGGCGACCAGCTAGCGCTGTATGATTACTATTTACGAAAACAGTACACTCACCGTTAACAGGCCCACGTTGTCCGTGTCCGCCACTCCATGAATATTCCTTAATCCGAGCGTCACTTCGAACACGGTGTCGTGCGTGACCACCATTGAATATGCGCCTGTTCGCTAGAACACACACAGCGACCAAGACCCCTGACCAACGCAACGCATTTCAAAGACGATGAGACAGAGAGAGCGACGTTGAGAGAGAGAGAAGGAGGAGGCACTGGCGGCGGCTAAAGCCCCGCGGCGGCGCCGCAGCTGTCGACGCAGGTGTTCGGTGACGCAACTATTCGCTTATCTACGCCGCCGTTGTGGGAGCAACGCTGGCCGGGGTGAGCGGGGGGGAGGAGCGGGAAACCCGCCAGGACGGCGCCGAAGAGCAAACGCTATGGCGCATACGGCGGACGGCCGTTCCTCGCGGAATGACTACTTGTAAATGGCAACTCTCCTTCCAGCCAGTCGCACAGCGACGCAGGTTATTTACCAGCCTCGGGTTCCTTGAGTATTTTGACGGAATGCGATTGCAATGGGCGAAAAATAGTGAAGCAAAACTTGCGGAAAACAAAGTGCACCATGGAATGGCCAGAAACAATAATTATTTCGTCCTCGGTGGCATTAGCGGGAGAGCATCGCTACACCTTTTTCCAGAGGAATTTCTTTTTGCATTGTCTGTGTCTGGCACTTCCGCGTATGGTGCCGCAAACACTGAATGCGTAGTCGAAGCTGGAACAAATTAATCCACAGTCGCGGATGTTTAGAAGGCTTGTCACGCACCACGAAACATGCCGAGGTTGTTATAAAAATTTTTTTGCTGACCACATGATCAGCACATAATTCCATATGGTTACCTAATGAGCTAGCTAAGCACCTGTAGCAAAGGCAGGGCACGTTCTTGTTAAACGTTGTTAATATAAACGATGGTTGCGCATAAGTGCAGTGACAGCTTTCCGTGGGAATTGGTCATAACCCACGTTTTCGAGCGTAGAAGCACCTCAGCGGACCTAATCAGCTACCACAGCAAGTTCGTAAGCAATGATCGGGTACGAAAATGTGCAGCTGTTTTCCATGTACCGAATAGTCCATGTACAGTGCGTTGACAACCGCCATTCCTTAAGCCACCTCCCATATAGACTCCCAGTCTGAACAGGTGTGGGACCTTAAACAATAAGAAGCAGTGCCTCCCCCCCCCGCACACACACACACACGAAATTCGAGGGCGCACGGGCTGATAGACACGCATACTTATTCACAGGCGCACACACATACACGTATACACACATACGGCCACACACACACGCGACCGTAAATGCACGCATGCATGGGCGTACACATGTGCACAGGCACGCTTAACACAAGCACAGACTCGAGCATACACGCGCACGCACACATGCACGGGTGTACACACAATCGCGCTTACACGCACACACACACACCCATACTCGGGCGAACATTATTTGTGTGTATATAATCCATAGCAAACATGCAGCTTATAACCAACGCTAAGGAAAGCTTTCGTAACATGGATTGCAGTTAATTGCCATTATAGATGAAACGCGATTTGCTTCTGCTGACATTCTGCTGTATTCGGAGAGCACCTTCACACATTCTAAGTCAATCAGGCCGTCATTTAACGCAAGGTCTACATATTCGTGCAGTAGCTGCGCTGCTCGGCCGCCAATCCGAAGGTCGCGGGTTCGATGCCGGCCGTGGCAGTCGAATTAAGGCGGAGGCGAAAAGGTAGAATGCACTGTGCGATATGAGCGCTCATTAAAGAACACCACATGGTGAAAATCTCTGCAGCTTTCCACTACGACGACCCTCATAATCATATCGAGGTTTTTGAGACGTAAAATCCCAAGTATTATAATTATGTGCTCTTCTTATGCTGCATATTCCATCTGATGAATCGGCACCTACACCCTTCTCAGGCACAAAAGCACCCTTAGAGCCTATTTTAGGGTGCTATTGAGGCAAGAACCCAAACAAAGGGGTGCTTTTTTTTCAATCGACCATTTATCCATTTATGGGTGTTAAAGGGTGTTGCAAAAGGTGCTTTCTCGTAAAAGCACCCTTTTTACACCCTTTTGGGTGCAAAAATTTTTCCTGTGTGGGAATGATGGGTAGTACACACATTTGCCTAGTCTTCGTACTTGCGGGCGGCGAATCGTACTTGCGGCTTCGTTTATAGCTGTGTTTCGGTTTTATTTGAAAGGAAGATTAAACCCTTCTCAACTTTGTGACCCGATTCGGAAAGGTAAGTTTAAAAGAATGAAATGGTGAAGCGCAACCGCTGAACATTCGCTATTATTTGTTTTGTAAGAAAACAGCTCCAAGCCACACGAACACACGTGGAGCCAAAAGAAGGTCAGAAGTACAAATATTAGACAAATCCGTGTACTACGCATCAATCCCATGCTCGCTGAGGCACCGTGCGTTGCAGTTCCCATAGACACTAGCGACAGAGTTCCCTCTAGTGTATATTAGGAAACTCTATGTTTCATTCCACCTACAGCATAGAAATTTCCATTCTCTAAGGTAAAAAGGGTGCACACGCAGCGCTCTCGTGCTGCTCGTTTCGCTTCTATCAAATATCCAGGATAAATATAAGGACAGGCTGTTACTAGAGGAGCTCGCTTCGTGGCAGCCATAGAGTTTCTTATTATACACTAGAGGGAACTCTGGCGCTAGTGTCTATGAGAGTTGCAACACACGGCGCTTCAGCGAGCATGGGAATGATGGGTAGTACACACGTTTGTCTAATTTTCGTACTTCTGACGTGCTTCTGGCTCCGTCTGTGTTCGTGTCGCTTGGAGCTGTTTTTTCACGAAAACATAAATTAGCAAATGTTCACCGTTCGCGCTTCACAACCTTATTCTTTTAAGCTTACTATTTTGAATCAAGTCACAAAGTTCAAAAGGGCTCGTTATTTCTTTCAAAACAAAACTGTAAACAGCAATAAACGAAGCCGCAAGTACGATTCGCCACCCGCAAATACGAAGACTAGGCAAATCTGTGTACAAGCCACCATTTTCATGGTCGCTGAATGATCGCAGCGCCAGAGTGCCCTCTAGTTAATTTTGGGAAACTCTATGGTGGCAGCAACGTGGCTGTGAGTGGATACGTCGCGAGTACGGTGAAATTTAATGCGAGGCATTGTAGCCACGTGATGATGCAACTTTTACTTCTGCGTGCGCCTGTACATAGTCCGCGCCATAAAGCTTATAGATGAATCGCGCCGCTCGCTGGCGTTGCGGAGTGAGTAGTGTTGCTCGGCAAGAGCAAACGATGGCAGGCAGACCCGATTTTCGCCCCGGACATCTGTCTGTCAAACTGATTGACGCGTGAACTCGGACTCAAGCTCGTTGATTCGGAGAAAGCTTGAGTGCAACTCTTCACTATCACGATGCTGATGTGACTGTCAAGCGTTTGATGCGGTGGACGCTAAGAAGAAGCTTTTTTGCATATCAAATGATTTGGTCAGCTTGCACTACTTGTGCAAGGCTGGAGCCAGAGGAGCTTGTAATAACCTTTAGGTTTTTCCAGTTTTCGATCATCTAATCATTTCATTGGTCTGCCTCGAAGTGAAAACCACACGCCCGCAGAAGGGTGGGGGGGGGGGGGGTGGAGAAATACTTGTGGAAGGTTTTGAAAGGCACCTATCGTTATTATTTTTCCTCGATAAAAATCCCCTGTATCCGAATTTCAGAGGTGGGGGGAGGTCGTAGGGCCCTCCCTTGCTATGGGCCTGAAAGACCGCATCAGCTGTATTTCCGTGAAAAAAACTTTCTTGCTATTGCCAATCTGAGCGCAAATTCCTGCCCAGCTGAATGGCGCCTTGCAGATTGATTGATTGATTGATTGATATGTGGGGTTTAACGTCCCAAAACCACCATATGATTATGAGAGACGCCGTAGTGGAGGGCTCCGGAAATTTCGACCACCTGGGGTTCTTTAACGTGCACCCAAATCTGAGCACACGGGCCTACAACATTTCCACCTTCATCGGAAATGCAGCAGCCGCAGCCGGGATTCCAGCCCGCGACCTGCGGGTCAGCAGCCGAGTACCTTAGCCACTAGACCACCGAGACGGGGCCGGCGTCTTGCAGAAGCGTAGCCACAAATTTTTCGGGGGGGGGGGGGGGGGGTTAGAAATTAGGAGTCGGCGCCCACAATATTTCTTAGCACTTCTTCCTGCTTTAATCAAGCTTAAAAGTTCGTTGTTATGTTTGCTGCATATTTGCACTAAGATACGCCTGGAAATCAGGATAAGGAGTGGAGTTGGAATGACCGGAATATATATATATTTTTTTTTATTTGGAGAGGGAGTGGGGTTTTTCTGGCATCTAAACAAAGCTCCCGGGCTACACCCCCGGCTCTTTGGGTGGGACAATTAGTGAATGTTGTCATTCCGATTTCGAATGGCATTGCGACTCTTGATGGACGCATTTCACGCAGCCCTACGGAACACATCCGTGGTACTCCCATGCCCCGCTTGCTATCCCGGTTTTCGTCCGGTAGCCAGTCCTCGACGGGTGACAGCGAAGCGTGGGACGGGCTCCGGCGTCCCGTCCGGCTGCGCCAAGGGACGAGCAACCGAAGTGTGTCCACCGAAGAGGCGTCCTCGACGCGAAGCGTCGGCAGCCACAGGCTTTCCTCGTTCGGTAAGTGCCGAACCATTTCGTTAAGCCGTACTCACTCGACGAATGAAATCGCGATTCGACCCCGGGGATCATGTTTTACGTCACCGTATACGTCAACCGTTTCCACATCTCCGCTTTGATCCACGCGCAGCGATTCGTGAAACGATGGAAGCCCCAAATCGCAGTTAGGATCCTCTTGGAGTCAATGCTGAAATCTTCCCATGTAGCGGGAATCCTCTCCGGTCGTGTGAATGCTGGTTGCGGAGCGATACGAATCACGTCGCATGTCACGTGAGTGATCCGTCCGCGGTCACGTCCACGACTCTTCGAATCTGAGAGTGGCATGGTTTAATGTCATTGAATGAATCTGGCTCGAAGATTCTCAATGCTCATTGTTTCTAGGCAGATATTTTCGCAGTTTCAGATTAGGAATTCCAGCAGCCCTAGCTAGCACTACCGCGGAAACCGGGAAAGCGAAGCCTGGCGTGTCTAACGTATGTAGTACCTTTCTTTCTGTTCCTGTCACCTTTCAGATAGCCACTTCGGAAGCCAGCTCTCGCTTTCCGCAACAAGATCGAAGACCAACAGGTGAGAGACACTCTCGGCGAAGGAACAACGTGCATTGTCTAATACACTGAAAACGTTGAGCGTGGTCCGATTGGTAATGATATTCGTCCACTGTCGATCGCCATCAAATTCTTTTTTATAGTAGTTACTAGAGAGTTTTTGAATAGGGGCACCAAAAGTTTGCCCCCCCCACCCCACCCCTTAAAAAAAATAGTGCCAAGGCAACTGCGCATGCTCAAAACCCAAACCACATTTGGGTTTTGGATTGGGGACCCTATTTCTCAAATTTAGCGGAAGCCCCAAAGCCTGCCCCAAAAGTTTTGGGTCCAACAAATGTGACGGCACCCGCTGAAGTGACGGTTCTCGGCCAAGACTACAGGGGGAGTATCCAAGGCGCCGCAGAGCCTATTCGAAAACTCATTGCTCCGACTTGACGCAAAGCGCGTATATGCAAAGGGCTTTGGGGCCCCCTATTCGAAAATTCCCTATTAACATGTAGCTAAGTCACACAAATATGAATTATTTGCTACACTGTAGCTTGGCTTTGTATCTAATAACATCGGTTTTAGTACAGATATGGTGGCTGTGGCCTTAAGCATAGAGACGAACGATTTCGTATGACAGCGAAAGCTTGCGAGATCACAAAAGTGCGGTATAGTTCACCAGCACCACCTGTGTCCGTAACCGCTATCACACACAAAAAAAACAGAGAAGAACTTCTCTGGGCGCAGGATGGCCTTTGAACCTGGGTCCTCAGCGTGGCAGTATCCTACGACAAAGCCATGGTGGTGCTTGAAAGTCCTTTTCAAAAAGCCCATATATGCAGGCGTCCTCAGTCGGGCAAGAAACCACGTTAGCACGTAGCATGGCAGAAAAATAAGACAACGGCCAGGTGTGACACAGTGCTAATTGTGCAACGAGCGAGCGAATACCCTCTACGCAGTGGCCCAACCATATTTCTTCATCGTCAGCCACATCACCACCAGAGTTCACATAATGCATTAAAGGCGTGTAGGGCGTACCACGCTTCGCCGCCGCACAATGACGAGTAATGGCACGCTTTCCCACTACGCAAAATTTATGGCGAGATACGGCGTATAGTGAGTGCCTCACAAGTGCACCAGCCAGTTGTCCTAATAGAGTTTACAAACGGCTATACGGAACGGTCGTTCTTCCCGCCTTCGCTGGGACATTGCTGCGCGTGCCAATTAGGCCTGCAGCGTTTGATGTTGAACTGTGCATTTAGAGGTGACGCCATCCCGTGTGCTATACGTATACACTGCGCCCAAAAAAATGACCGATGTGGCTTGCAGCGCTCGGCTGGACGTGCACGATGCGTTCCTCATGGGTCCGTCGCTGATCAGCGTGCTGGGAGGCATCTGCAGCTTCCACACCAGCGGCAACCGGAGAGCGCTGACGATTATCGCTCTTGCGTGAGTCCAGCTCCGTCAATCAAATAATAATAATAATAATAATAATAATAATAATAATAATAATAATAATAATAATAATAATAATAATAATAATAATGAATTTACGTCGCTATACCACGATAGATTATGAAGGAAGCCGCAGTGTAGGGTTCCGAATATTTCGACTACCTTAAACCTAAATTTAAGCACATGGGCCTCTATAGAATTTCGCTTCCACCAAATTGCGACAGCCGCGGCCGGGGTGGAACCCACGACTTTCGGGTCAGCAGCAGAGCGCAACCACTGTACCAATGAGGAGGAAGCGAGTTGATTTCGTTATCACGCATAGTCTGCTATTTTTTTTTTGAAAAACAATATATCATGAAGGGACTTTGTGCGCAAGTTCATGCTTCCGCTTAACTGTGCACACTTGCTTCTGGCGCGAAAGTCAGATCTCGGAAACGCGGCGGGGCTGCGTGAGATACTAATATTGAAGCACCAATTATTTACAAAAGTTGTTAGGAAGAATAAAAATAAATAATCACACTTTTTATATGTATGAAACTAAGCAGAACGGCATGCTGCAATCGCTCCGCCATGGTGGTCTAGTGGCTAAGGTACTCGGCTGCTGACCCGCAGGTCGCGGGATCGAAACGGCGGCTGCATTTCCGATGGAGGCGTAAATGTTGCAGGCCCGTGTGCTCAGATTTGGGTGCACGTTAAAGAAACCCAGGTGGTGGAAATTTCCGGAGCCCTCCACTACGGCGTCTCTCATAATCATAGCATGGTTTTGGGACGTTAAACCTCACAAATCAATGAATAATTGGACCCAGAATATGCGAACCAATGCGAAAATTATTACCGATCGCGAGTAGGGCACGTCGTATTTCACCCAGTCACGTTTGTCATGACGGCGCGCATAGTTTTCTTACAGAACTCAAGTACCGTGAGCACCAAACGAGGCTTAGTTTTAGAGCCATGGAGAGGCTTGAAGCCATAAAATTTTTTTTTTCATGAGAGAACGTTGCTAGAAACAGTGTTTCGGCAAGTTGACTTGTCCTCGTCGGTTCAACAGCGTTGCCTTGACGAAACGTTCTTTACACCGAACGTTGGCTTCAGCTACATTCGCTGTAGTATGCTTAGGAGCATTTAGTCAATGACCTGTATTTCACTGAAGGAAATGGAACTAAAAACTCAAACCCCGGCTACATGAATTTCATGGACAGGAAAGAGCCTCTAATTAGTTGATATTGTTACGGGGAATAAAGTATACACAATGTGTATACTGGCGAGCAAAATGCGTACAACGCTGCTGCAGTCCGAGCACGTTCCCCAGAGCACTTCGTCGTCGTCATCATCAGGCATCTACTTAGCCCGTGACATTACCCGCCGGCGGCAGAAGCACCGTCCCGGTGCGATCAATTCTCGAGGCGTGAGAAGTGTGGTTTAAGCCGTGAGACGTGCACTATATCGGTCGGTACTGAAGCTGGTACTGACGTGGTATGGAGTGGAGCTATCTCATAGGTCACGCTGGTGACCTTGCGTACGACGCGATATGTGCCAACGTAACGGGACATCAGTTTTTCGCAGAGACCAACACGACGCGATGGTAACCACAGCAAGACGAGCGACCCCGGAGAGTACTGTACGTCGCGGTGCCGGCGATCGTAAGCACTCTTTTGGTTAAGCTGCGAGGCACATAAACGATCCCGGGCGACTTGGCGGGCGATGTCAGCTCGGGCCAGGGCATCACGAGCATAAGCGGTCGATGAGGGGGCGGGCGTCAGATTGGAGCATGGTGTCCATGGGCAAAGGCGGGTCATAACCAAACAGTAGGTAAAAAGGTGAAAATCCAGCTGTATCGTGACGTGAACTGTTGTATGCGAAGGTAACGAAAGGTAAGTGGATGTCGCAATCTTTGTGATCCTTGGAGACGTACATCGCTAACATATTCGTCAGGGTACGGTTGAGGCGTCCCGTGAGGCCGTTGGTTTGTGGGTGGTACGCTGTAGTGAACTTGTGGTGAGTAGAGCAGGATCGCAGGAGCTCGTCGACTACTTTAGATAGAAAAGAGCGGCCGTGGTCGGTGATCAACTGACGAGGAGCACCATGACGCAGAATGATGTCATGAAGAAGGAAATCGGCTACATCAGTGGCGCAGCTGGTGGGGAGGGCGCATGTAACGGCATACCGCGTTGCGTAGTCGGTAGCAATAGCAATCCACTTATTACCGGTGGCCGACACGGGAAAAGGTCCTAGAAGATCGAGGCCGACTGGGAAAAATGGCTCATCTGGTACTTCAATGGGCTGAAGCGTACCAGCAGGTCTCAGAGCAGGTGTCTTGCGGCGCTGGCAGAGGTCGCATGCCACAACGTACTGTCGCACAGAACGGTAGAGGTCAGGCCAAAAGAATCGGCGGCGAACGCGGTAATACGTGCGTGACACCCCTAGGTGTCCAGCGGAGGGGGCATCATGGAGCTGGGCCAAAACATCTGAGCGAAGATGCGCAGGAACAACGAGTAAAAGCTCAGCACCATCTGGGCGAGCGTTGTAGCGGTGCAAGATGTCGTTGTGAAGAACGAACAGTTGTAAGGAGTGGTCAGGGGGGGGGGAGTGCAGACCATTGATAATAGCACGCAAAGAGGGGTCGCGGCGTTGTTCAGCAGCTATGTCGGCGAAGTCGGTAATTGAAAGAACGAGTACCTCTTGTCCATCTTCCATCATGTCAGGGGGATCGACTGGGTAACGGGACAAGCAGTCGGCATCCTTGTGAAGTTGTCGGATTTATAGGATACGGAAAAAGTGTACTCTTGTAAGCGCAGCGCCCAGCGACCAAGGCGTCCCGTAGGGTCCTTGAGTGAGGAGAGCCAGCAAAGCGCATGGTGGTCCGTAATAACTACTTAGCATCTACTTAGCCCGTGACAATATTATTTGAACATGCTAAAAGCAAAAGAAGCAAAAACTATTCAGCTGAGCCAACACGAATTCAAGCATTTTATCAAACCCGTTTTGCCGACAGCAACTTGGTTGCCTTTTTGACCAATCAGTCTAGCTATACCGCACTTTTGTCAGTCCAGTCACGCTTGCACAGAACTGGGTTTACTCATGTACTCATGCAAAATCAATAGCTGCTCAAATAATGAATCCAAATAATTGTGCTCACCCGTTGCCACTGGGAAATCTCTAAAACCTTCGCGGATCTGGAAATCCAGGGGTTAACGCACTGTAAAGCAGCGCAGGACATGTGAGGCCCCTATTTTAGCCTTCTTCGTCTGATGCACGGTTGACCTGATTCACCAGGTCTACTGCCACTTCCGTTCGCCGCATGCTTCAACAAATGTCTTATCTTTGCCGTAATAATACTCGGCACACTGACCGAGTGAAACAACCGAGCCCGATTGAACATGTGATATCACTGAGCAAGTGGCAAGGGGCGGGTGGAGGCAAGTGCCAACGCCTCCTCTATTTTATCAATGCCAGGCGAGATGCGCCCGATCCAGCTATTCGCCACTCTCTCCTCTAGCCCTTTCCCGCTCTCTCCCATCTTAGCCTTCGGGTGTGCTTTGCAGTCATGGGGTAGAGTAGCCCCTCATGCAGTTCCTCACGACGGAAACCATATGAAGTAATTTTTTGTTCACTTGTGTACAGATCAGTGGGGCGGCATCTTGCCTTCCTCGGGTTCACAATTGTGGTAGTCATGCTGGCTCTGTGAAATATACGGTGTTTTGAGATAGCGTGTCGTCGTTGGTGGCGCTATGCGGGCAACCAATGGAAAATCGTCACTGCATTGTTTCTGCCTGCGCTGCTCTGCGGCGCGCCGACGGCATTGTCTCGAGGCAGAAAGAAGTAGCATGAAGGTGCGAATCTAACATGCCCATGATATTTGTGTGGGAAACACGTCTATCGCATCTTCGGGGGAAAGCACTCGGACGCACGTGTGACGCGAGCTGCTGCTGCTGCTGATGTAGATCATGATGATGTTTGTGGTCGTCCCCTTTGTATCGGGTGGCCACCTTGCGGTGTCCTGACTGGAACGATAAAGTAAATGAATTATCACAAAAATTGCACATCACAAGGTTACAGCAGGTCCATAAACATTAACACTGTTCACTGTCCCCCTGACCACCACAAAAAAAGTATTGCTTTTGTTATTGATGTTGCTTCCAGGGGGTGCACATTGGTGTCTCAGCTGCTGCTTCGATTCGGTGTGTCGCAGTTATCCACGAAGCCAAGTGCCTCATGTAGTGTGGCGGCCTCTGGTTAATGGGGTGGCAGACGTTTGCACTGGAGAACAATGTGCCCAATGGTTTCATCGTCCTCCCATGCCCTGCACTAAACAGTGCTGTCAGCCAACGACGGGTCAAGTGACGTCGATACTTTAGTTCGGAGCGCTCCAGCACAGGCCTCAAACGGCAGCTTGCTTGCAACAATGTTGTCATATAGACGCTTGGCTGAGATGATCGTCCTGTGCGCTCTGTTCATCTTGTGCGCTTTGCAGCGCGACCCGTAGCGCCGCATCACGACCATTCCCTGAATTAAGGCGGACCGCACGCTTCCGCACGCACGCTTCCGTTGAGAAGCGTGCGTTTGCGCTGGCATTGAAATAAAGGAGGCGTTGCAAGTGCTAAACACAAGTCTTCCCGCGCATCGCCCAATTCGAAATTCATACAGTAGAGAGTAAAAAAGACAAACAAACAAATGATGACTGTTTTATAGTTGATTCAAATTTCTTTATGCGTAAAAACTGGTGAAATACAACAAATGCGAACATCCACGTTAACCCCACTTCGTTCAACCACATCTTAGGATGTCCGGAAACCGCTGCTACGAGCGCACGTGTTCCCGGAACCTAAACTATAGCGCTGAGTTTCCGGGGCCTGATGTTGCTGCCCTTTCATTCCGTTCATCTCTTGTCGAAGTTCGATGATACTCGTGCCACTCGACGAGTGATATGACTAGCTTGTTTTTTTTTTCTTCTCGCGTCCTCTCCGCAGACATGAAATGCATGATCACAGGCTGCTTCCATTGCAGATCGGAGGGGACGGAACAACCGATGACCGGCGTCAAGTGGGCGATTGTGACGCTTCCCGGCGTGGTGCTGGCGTTGGTCATCTGCAGCACTGCCATCTGGCTTCTCTACATCCGACCACAGTGAGCGAGCTCTCCGTCGCTACATCATCTTGGTCAACAACAACGCCATTGTTATCCTCATCATCACCATCAGCCTGACTATGCCCACTGCGGGGCAAAGGCCCCTCCCATGCTGTTCCACCAGCCAACACAGTTCTGTGCTGGCTGCTGCCACGTTATACCAGAAAACTTCTTAGTAATCTCATCTGCCCACTGGCTCCGTCTTCCCCTTCGCGCGTTTGCATTCACTTGGAATCCAGTCACTTGCCCTTCTACCTATGCGCTGCGTGTCCTGCCCATGTTCATTTCTTCTTGATTTCGACCAAGATGTCCTTAACACACATTTGTAGGTTGAGCCACACTGTTCTGTTCCATTCTCATAAAGGGCCCCTAAACCACACTAATTTCAAAGGTGATGCAGTAGTTTCTCGCCTTTGCTATACCTTTCCTACAAGTGCTACCTTCTCCTCGCCACAGATTTCTTCATAGTACGTGAGGAATGTCAGCACTACGCGTTGAGCCAGTCAAGATTTCTAGCTTTTCAACAGCACGCTGCCATGTCCGCTTGCTCAATCGAAAATCGAGGAGACGAAGATGCATCACTTTACCGCACACGATAGCCATGCGAGACGAGGCATGCGACTGCAGGGCAAAACAGGGTAGGCGGCAGTTCACTACAGGTATCTCTCGTGTAGCGACCATTCCAGAGCTTGTGTCATCCTGGCGTCCCGTTAACGAACAGCGGCAGGGTGTCACGAATTGTGCTGCACAGGTGAGATATATGTAGATGCCGGGAGAGACTGAGCACGCTCGTTCTTCGAATTTTCAGAGGTTGTTTCGGTTCCAGAGGTCTCTTTTAAAGACCCATGTTTCCCCTTTAGGCTTACACCTGTCATTTTCCTTCCAATCGCTCGCTGCGTAGTCGACGTTACGCGTTACAGTAAATGCTTACCATTACAAGCACACGTACACACACATACATACTGAAGCACATTCATGTGGATCTCGCATAGTAGTAACCAAATTCGCTTATTTACAGCTAATGCAACCACAAGAACACGCGTGCACCACACTGGCACTCAGCAGACATTAGACTTCACTCCCTCCCCCGCACACGTACATGCGCAAGCACACGAAGGTCAGTAACATGAAAGCAATTCGTCCATCAACTAAAAAAATTGTAAGTTTCAGTTAAAAAATTTTCGGTATTATCATAATTTTGCCCATATATAGACTCGGAAGTCAGCAATATTAGCTTGACTACAGGCTCACTATAGGACTCAACAATATTCTGCGCGACCGGGCTCGTTCGGATTCAATGTCGCATAAATCTTACTCAACTGCGCTCACTGGTATCACTTATTGATCTGAATGAGCCCACTTGAGATTGACTTTGCCGACCTACGCACACATGTATTAATCGTAATTGCTGGTTTTTACGTCCCATGACCACGATGTGATTAGAAAAGCGGTCGTAGTGGAGGGCTCTGGAAATTTCGACCACATGAATTTCTTTAGTGTGCTTAGAACAAGGACCTATGGTAATCTTCCTCCATCGGAAGGAGGCCGCGACCTTCGTGTTATGAGGCGCGAAATGAGGTGTGATCCCGCGACCTACGGCTTAGCTGTTTGCACACATATAACGCAAGGCTTCTACATGAACCTTGATGGTATGACGCTGCCTCCAAAGTGAGGTTTAGTTGGCAAAGTAAAAAAAATAATAAAAAAGAACAATAATTGCATAATCACTAACACGTGGGCTGTAAGATCAGCACACTCTGCATTAAAGAAATCACCGCCCAAGCACTCCGTGCACCTGGTCAACCACTGAAATATGAAACGTGCGACCCCGGTGTTTAGGAGTTGGTTTAACCCTATGCTGCACTAAGCCCTTTCACAACTTTGATTAGCGATTCCTTGCACGACCCACAGACCTGAAACTGACCGACGTCGGAAGCAGCTGGGAACCACCACGTCGGTACCTCCATGAAATTGCTCCGTTGTTGTAAAGAGAGGATCCCGTCGATCGTTGCCAGGTTGTTCTCAAACCACAGTCGGTCACAGACGTCACAGCCGAAGCCAAAGTGTCGCTGGAGAAACGCCTTTAAAAGCTGGTGTTTGCCCCGGCAAACGCGCTCCCGCAATCATCAAGTTGATGCTGCTCTGCCCGTAACGCCGCTTTTTCGGCGCGCCATTGTTGCAAGCTTTTGACATCATGAGCTGAGTGCAGGATCCACCCTCCATCGGCGCTTGCATTCCCGTTATTGTTTTAGCGTAGCTTGGAGGGCTGCCGGAACTTGGCCTCCCGGGCCTGTTTTTGTGCCCGAACTGCAGCATCGGCCCGGCGAATGCGAGCTCTTTCACGTTTCTACTGTCAGCGCTCTTCCAATGTTGTCCGCTGTTCGAGAGTTCGTGGAATCCGTGGCTTACCTGTGTGATTGAAGCTCTCACTAAAACTGATGCGCGCTTGCTTGGCACCACGGCAGCGACGCGATCGACGACGTCACTCATAGCGCAGCCAATGCTGTGCGTGCTTTGGTACGACGCTGACGACTACGTAATTGATAGCACCACTCGTGGCACCGATGCCGAATAGTTATTCGTTTCTCCTAGCCTAATACAGTTTAAAGCAATAGCGCAACAGCATCTGATAAAAACTGACAGTTTTGAGGCATCATCTTAAGCGTGATCTTACGCCTCTGCATGTGCTCAGCAGGTAGTCGTTTTCTTTTTCTTTTCCCGAACTTCATGACAAACACCAACCAACTCGCTCAGCTTACAATCTTAATTTACAGCGCTGACTGATTAACAATATTCACCTGAAGAATAATAAGCTTGCGGTAACTATTGTTTCTTACCAACGTCGCCGATCGCAAGTGTGTTATTTAGATGGTGACGTCGACACTGCCTGGTGCCGCCGTATTGTAACATATAACATCCACTTTTCAGTGAACCGGTACCCCAGTCTGTAGAGAACCTCGCCGTCATCAGAGCTGCTCAGCAGAAGCACACAGGCCAACGTACACATAGGTGAGTTCTTTTGCTTCGTGTATCGTGCCTTTTGAAGCGAAACTTTTGTTCGTTTTCCTCGCGCTAAACTACTTTTGATTAGTTACAACCTCCCAGTAACCACTGCGTGTAAATCAAAAGTGTTCAATGACTCTGAGTAGTACTTGGTACTCTTCTACGCAAGAGTAGCAGTGATGCCATCCTAGAAAGCATTTTATCCCTAGATTGACCACAGAGAAATTCCCTAGATTACAAAAACATCCCTGGAATATTCTTACAGAGATTATTCAGGCTAATTGGCTCTTAACTAAGTAATACAATGGTGCACTCTGGGGCCGAGTTCTTCTGCATCTTGTTAAAAAAAAGCCAGTTTCCACAAAAGGGCGAAACAGTGAATGTGATAGCAACATATTCGAATGTTTTATGAAGCAAGGCTAGCATTTATAGGAGCAATTTTATTTGTAGTAAACATGCGCTTGCTAAGTAACCAAGTCTCCTGCGGCGCGGCCACAGTAGATGAGGCTCGTGCGTAGTGACGGCGTTGAAGCGAGGCTTGCTATGAACTCATTTAGATCCGATCTCACATACAAAACGCTGATGTAAGAGAACACGGTCGCTCCAGGTGTACTTTTCGCACCATTTTTCTTGGTGTGTGTGTGTGTGTGTGTGTGTGTGTGTGTGTGTGTGTGTGTGTGTGTGTGTGAGTGTGTGTGTGTGTGTGTGTGTGTGTGTGTGTGTGTGTGTGTGTGCGCGCGCGCGCGCGCTTTGAGAGCGCAACTCGTAGAAGCTCTGGCCTGCTGCGGGAGCACAAGCTGTGCGCTGATCGTTGCCGTGATAGCGTGGCAACCATATAAGCCCCTCCCCCCTCCTCCCCATTTTAGTTCGCTCGCGAGATAAGCGCACGCGAAGACGACCCCGACCGGAAAGGCGATGTCTGCTCCACAGAAAAAAAGAAGCTGGCACATCCTTCCCCGTATTACACACTTACATTATGCGTGAATGACGGCGGCTCCGGCAGTGGCGGTGAGGACGACGGCTAGGTACGAGTCCTATGGAGGCGCACATGCCACCGGCAGCCGCTCGCTGCTTGACCAAATACATTGCACAACACGTAAACATAGCAACGCCGCCCTTGTGCCCAGTGAATGTGGACACCATGGCGTCATTTCCTCCACACTTCTCACTTAGTGCACCGACTGGCCTCTCCTCTCAGTTCCTCCTACGTGCATGTGGTACAGAGAGTACCAATGAAGCCGATAGTTTCGACAAAAAGCTGTCTCTAGATCGGGGAAGCGACTACGTTCCTTATCAGCGCTTTATGTATGCTTGGTTGGCGGCTGTTGCTGTTGTTGTTTAACAGCAGCAACAAAAACACGCAGGTAGAAGCTGTGGTAAATTTTGCCTGTGGTTTGTGACAAGCATGCTTCCTTCTCAACTTTACAATTAACTTTTTGTGAGGTAATTGTCATCTTTTGTTGCAGGGGAATACGCTATGCCTGTGCTGCGTACGCCGCCATCTTTAGTTTCATGTACGCACTGTCTGTTGTGGTCGGCTTGACTGAAAGGTAAGCCGTGCTCGCCATGGCATCGCTGTTATCACGTGACACAGAGAAACACGAAAAAGAAAAGTTGCAGTGTCTTTTCACTCCGTGCAATGGGGGACGCGCGAGACAATGGGCACTATCCCCACGGGAATTGGCACCTAGGATACCTCTTTACGAGGAGAAGTTGAGGTGCATGAGGAATAAGCTTTACCACGTCTCTTACTTTTGTTTTTCAGTCGATATGTTGACCCCCCCCAGCCTCCTTTCGATAGCTTCGTGCATGCACCTAATATGCAGCATTTGTACTGGCTCCAAGATGAGAGGCATCGTAACTTTTTGAACGCCATCTGCTTTGGCACGACCTGCGTTATTGGCTCTAGTTTGACCAATCAACGATGTAACGTGATGACATCATTATGACGAAGTTATATGACGTTATATTAACGTCATGATGACGTCAGAATTTTTTCGATTAGGTTATCACGTTCATCCCTCGTGTTGACGAACAAAATGCAAAATGAAGAATCCCTACGTAATAATTGGCCTCCGAGTGACAGTATAGAGGCAAAACACAATAATAATTGTGCGTGTGTGTGTGTGTGGGGGGGGGGGGGGTAACGTCTCAAACCCTCAAATTGATTATCAAAGTAGCCATAGTGGAGAGCTCCGGGAATTCGTGCCACCTGGGTTTCTTTAACGTTTACTCTAGTCTAGGCACACGGGCCTCAAACATTACCGCATCTATACCGGAAATGCGGCCGACGCTACTGGCATGAGACCCCACAATCTGCGGGTCAGCAAACTATCACCATAACCAACCACTTGACCACCGTAGCGGGTGGAGATGCAAACGTAATAATAGCTTCAACGTGTCTGCACTTATCTAGATTAGGTGGTTTATGCAAAAGTAATTTTGGAACATTTTATTGAACTTTAAAGCATCAAAGCATCAAAGTAGTTTGTCTATGAAGCCGTGAACCAGTGTCGGACAGTAAAGTTATGCTATGATACCACTCAGGCTTGAATTAGCTACAGCAATATCTGGCTTAAAATTAACAGTCCGCTTTCAACACGTAGCGTATCTTTGTTCTTGTTAAGTTCATTCGAGAATACGCACTAGCGTATTAGAATTCGAAACTGGTGCGCAGAATGAGCATAGATGGCGGGCAGCGTTAGGCCTTTCTTTGCGTGCGCCTAGACTTATACCCCTGTCACACGGCAAATGTGATGTCCTTTACAGCGAATATCATTCGTTTGTAATGTAATTTCTTAACTGTCACACAGCAAACTATTCTCATTTGAGGAAAGGGACATCTTCAGTCGAATGGGTTCCCGAAACACATTCGCATTCGATTTCAGACAGAATGAGTTCGACGCCAGGGGCTTTTAGGGAGATGGCTGTTAACCTATGTGTACGTAACTTTCCTAACTTGTGAATATCTTATTCTTTGCCAGATCGACTCATTACCGGTTTGATGACATAACAGTACGCGTGAAAGTTTCTAAAGAAACGCTACTCTCCAGTATACAGCAGCTGTACGCCGGCCATGCTTCATTTGTGCTCTGTTGTCGTTGTTGCCTGTATGGTGGATGTTGATCGTCCGATTACACGTGTTGTGGTGACCAAGGTGGTGACTACACGAAATCACTGCCGCCGTCTCATTTCTGCATCTGGAAAGTCGTTCGTGAGCCCAGGATATGTTCACTGCACTTGCGCCCAGTCATGTCGTCGGCCGTGTTGGTTTTCGAGTCTGTCGTGCAGCTGTGGCATTTCGTTGTTATCGTTTTGCCCATAAAAGTTATTTTAGTGGATACACGCACGTTACATGCAAGTTTTAATATATTATTTCTCCCAAAGCTACGGCTCAGGAGGGCTAGGGTTGCGGTCATCTATAAAAATGACATTTGTTTTCGTCGTGAGACAGTATACATGTAAATTGATATTATGTCCGCCTGGCGTCATTCGTTATAAATGGCATTAGATTTGCCATGTGAGAGGAGGCTGAACCATATACAGTAACTCTAGTTTCGCCTTTACAGTCACGCCGCTCATTGACATGGTCCCAATGCACACCATTCCGCTGGAGGACATGCGCGCGCATCAGCCAAGTTTGAAGCAATTTGTAGTCTCTGTGTTTATTTGTCCTTGTCTGTGCAAATACCGCGAAAATTGTTCAGTAAGTTTTACAAAACGGTCAGCGTTGCCAAAATGTAGCAACGAAGTCGACCTGATAGCTACGTAGTTCACCTGGTGGCAACCCTGATGTTGACAGCAATTTCGAGTGATATGATGACGCACGTGTCTTGTAACCACTGCACCGATGGGCATGTGCAAGGTTTCCTAAGATTTGGGGGAGTTTCATCACAACGTGGCGGCACGTCACGTTGTGATGTCTGCCCTAAGTAGACATAGTCTTTTACAACTTCAAGTGCACTGTTACGCTTCGAGATAGGTAATAGTGCACTTGAAGTTGTAAAAGACTATGTCTACTTAGGGCAGGTAATAACCGCAGAGCTGAACCACGAGATTGAAGTAACTAGAAGAATAAGAATGGGGTGGAGCACATTCGGCAAGCACTCTCAAATTATGACAGGTAGATTGCCACTATCCCTCAAGAGGAAGGTATATAACAGCTGTATCTTGCCGGTACTTAGCTACGGAGCAGAAACCTGGAGACTTACAAAGAGGGTTCAGCTTAAATTGAGGACGACGCAGCGAGCAATGGAAAGAAAAATGGTAGGTGTAACCTTAAGAGACAAGAAGAGAGCAGAGTGGATTAGGGAACAAACGGGGGTTAAGGATATCATAGCTGAAATCAAGATGAAGAAATGGACATGGGCAGGGCATGTAGCGCGTAGACAGGATAACCGCTGGTCATTAAGGGTAACTGACTGGATTCCCAGAGAAGGGAAGCGGGTTAGGGGGAGACAGAAGGTTAGGTGGGCAGATGAGATTAAGAAGTTTGCGGGTATAAATTGGCAGCAGCAAGCACAGGACCGGGTTAACTGGCGGAACATGGGAGAGGCCTTTGTCCTGCAGTGGACGTAGTCAGGCTGATGATGATGATCACAACGTAGCCCCCACCCCCTCCTTATCCAACGGTCGAGTCGAAAACACTGAGAATTATTCACAGAGGATAAAAAAACGTGGTTGATCCTCCTATCTAGAAATCGAGTTACACGAAAATGAAATGCGTCTTTACATAGGTAGATGAGCGTTTATTGTGTATTGTTTCAGCAACAGCAACAAAGTACAAGGTCTCAAGAAGAATGGCAATCACCTATAAACTCTAAGCGCGCCTCAAACAGAAAGTACGCACGAAGATAGCATACACAGTACCAGCGCGGACTAACAACTGTCATAGCTCGGCACTTGAAGTGCGCTAGCTCTTCGACCAGAAAGAAAGACGCAGGAAAAGAACGCACAAGTATACACAGGGCCAGCGCGAACAATTAACTGCCACAGTTCTTATTTCGTCGCGTGTCCGCAGCGCGTTCCTTTCTTCGTAAACGAGGCTGCGGCAGCGAGCGAAATGACCTTCGTCTTCTCCCTAAGTCATAGTGAGATAAGCGAGCGCACAGGAGAAACCGCGCTCCGTGGATGCAGCGCTCCGTGGAGGATATACGACCTTTGTACGGCCCCCAACGTGGGCCCGTCGCGCCATCTGGCTACTCATAACAAATACGCGCCAAGGTTTCGGAGTTCTGAGGATCGCCAAACGGTGTATGGCGTACATAGATGGTTTACCGTTAGCATTTTCGACAACGTACGTTCCGTGGCATAGTGGTTAGCGTCGCGCGCTGTGAATCGTAAGGTTGCCGTGTCGACGCCACGTGACAGAATCTTTCCTTCTCGTTTTGGTTTTTTTTTCTTTACAGTCTGTTATTGTATATTTTACAACGTCATATCCTTGACGGAAATACGTCAGTGGAGCAGTGGTAGACCCCGGCATAAAACACTTTCGTGTTTAAAAAACTGCCAGGCCTGCGCGGAACGCGCCGCACAGCAGCTTTTCAGAGTCTTTAAAAACTCTATTTGGGTAACTTCTACAAACACACTTGCAGGGTACCCACTAAGCCATTAATCATCATAATTTTTCTGTAGTAAGGAGTCATTCGCTATGCCATTTCTCGGAGAAACGGGGTAACCGCTGCGCACTTAATTGTAAGGAATCTTGCACCATTTTTTTTTTTTGCTGTGGTTAACGACAATGAAGAATTTGGCCTGAAGCTTTGCTAACGGTCTTTAGCATTCGACAGCCCACTCGTTAGGCAATTCACATTGTGGGATGCGTGGTTGTTCCTTTGGTGTTATTATTACTCATGTTAACGCGATTCCTTTTCCTACAACAAGCCTGCTTAAGGCCAGCTTGAACATAGTTGCAAGCACCGGCGTGAGTCAGTGGTAGAATACTGGGCTGTCATGCAGAGGACTCAGATTCGAACCCCAATTTGTCCTTGGTGTTTTTTTTTATTTACTAAGTTTTTTTTCTTATGTTGTGCGATAGTTGTTATGGACAGCCCCGCCGCGGTGGTCTAGTGGCTATGTACTCGGCTGCTGACCCGCAGGTCGCGGGTTCGAATCCCGGCTGCGGCGGCTGCATTTCCGATGGAGGCGGAAATGTTGTAGGCCCGTGTGCTCAGAATTGGGTGCACGTTAAAGAACCCCAGGTGGTCGAAATTTCCGGAGCCCTCCACTACGGCGTCTCTCATAATCAAATGGTGGTTTTGGGACGTTAAACCCCACATATCAATCAAGTTGTTACGGACACCAGCAGCGTTGGCGGTCAACTACGGCGCACGCGACCCTTGTGATATCATAACCGCTTTCGCTGTAAAAAATGAAAAAGTGGTCATGACATGCTCCTCTCCACCGCTTGACTTGGATTCCTTGCTTTCTGTGAGTAGAGATAAGAAGTATAGCACTTCATATATTGCAGTCTAAGAACTGCTTGGATTGATATGCGTCCGTGACGTCACGTTGAAGCTATTGATACAATCGACTGACCGGGTAAAAAAGCACAATGCTTTCGCCTTCGAGTCGTTTAAAGCAAGTGCTTAAGAGACCATTGGACTTAACAGAGCTCGGATGACATCCACTCATGACTTCGATCAGGTTGACTATATAACCAGTTGTACTATACTCAACTGTTTATCTTTTTACACCATCGAAGATAAAAAAGAACAGTGCGAACTCGTCTCGCTTGCGCAGGATGGCGCTGCTGACAGCGATGACGTCGATGATGCTGGCGACGAGCCTGCTGACGTCATTCCTGCAGGCAGCCTTCGACTTCGTGAGACACATCTGGCAAATGATGCCCTGGGGCGTGCTGTTGCTGCTCGGTGCCACGCACGTTGCCTCCGAGCTGCTGCGGGTGATTACGCGTCTGATATATCGTTGCTGTTTGTAGCTTCCCTCAGTTTCAGTCCAATAAGCGACTGATTTCGATGGTAATGAATGATATACTTGCGAGATGTCTTCAACGCGAAGGTGTTTTATACCGTGCTTCTCCAGGAAGTCACCGGCGTCATTTCCGTCACGTAAATGCAGCTAAAAAAAGAGGGGTGGTGTTGATAACCTTGGTATTGTGCTTTTTTTTGTTCTCTCTCTCCATAGAGAAAGAACGTGGTGCCGAGTCCACACGCCACGCGCAGGCGCGTTGTAACGCGTGCTTGTGGTCAAAACCTGACCAGACGCACGGATTGCAGCGTGTCAGCGCATGGCTTTTACGCAGGTTCGCGCCCTCTCCCTATGAAGAGAGAAAGAGTGCGTAGCTCTGCATAGCAGCGTGTCTTCTCTATTCGTTGAAGACGGGTTCCGTGTCGCATTGAAACGCCACGCGCTGATACGCTTCAACGCTTACGTGTGGTCAGGCCTTTACGGAAGCGCGGCCCTGACACCCTTCCCTTTTGTCGTTTGGCAGGCCTATGACTTTCTGCAAAAGGCGCTGGCATCCACGTCGTTCTGGGAGCAGCGCACGCCACTCGAGGCACAGACCGTGCTGGCCTTCGCAACCTCTGTGATGGCCGAGGCTGCGGACAAGCGGGTGTTGGTCGAGATTATGACGCCAGCTGTCGCACGCATTGTGAGTGGTGCGAATCAATGGAATATATAATTAATGTTTTTTTTTTCTTTTTTACATAATCGTGGGTATACTGGTGTATGGGCTGATAACCAGGGAAGCTACTTTATGGTGTATTGTTAAAAATAACACAGGTCAATAGCGTAACTTGAAGGTACTGTTGTGCCGTGGCCTTACCAGTCTCTACCGGAAATCGTCATCCTATGTGGAGCGACATTCCAAGGCAGTTTTAACTACAGTGGTGGTGCGGAGAGTCTGCTGGGCCCGCAGACCGAAAACCCTTTAAAGACACCTTACTACTCGGAGGGACGATTACAGCCTGAGCTACCGCCTCCTCTTCGACTCTCACCAGACAACGGGCCTCGCATCTGGACTTGATCAGCGAGAACATTTTCCACATTCCTGGGCCAGCGGCTGTGCCTTGGGGCATTGTCATCTTCGAGGCCTGCGAGGAGCTAACAGCATCTGATGAGTCAACTTGAAATCGTGCCACCCGGAGGAGTTTCCTCTACGTGAGGAGTTCCAGGTCATGAACTGAGCCAGTGGTACTGCATTGCTCCTACCTGTGCAACAGGGAGCGTGCCCTTGCACATTTCTAGAAACAGGTTTGACTGCCTGCTCGGGGGTGGAATGGAGGAGGACAGTCTTATTGGAGGGACCTGGACTCAATTGTCTTCCCTAGCAGAGAATATTGGGAAGACTTGGAGTGTACAAAACGCGAGCGTATCTGTTTCATGTTATTCCACGTTACTCTAAACATGTAAATACTGTACACAAACGCTTTTCATCTACTCCGGCTCCTCGACTCCTCTTCTCCTGAGACTCGAGTGGCTCCAGCCAGGACCACGCTACCCAAGGTCGCCACAGTCATGGACGTGGTGGCATGTCTTGACTCCTCATTCATAACAGTACTCTAGCACATGTTATTATTTATAAAAACAACTTAATGAATAACCTTCAGTTAACCAATGAAAGTTACAGATGCTGGTTCTAAAGAAATGCTATCCGCTACACTGCTTGAAATTACGTGAGAATAGCGCAAATCTTACGTCTAGAGGAAAATGCCGAATATTGAACTTTTGGAGCAGAACATTTCGTATTTTCGTGCCACTGAATTGAATTACATTGTCGCTTCATCTCACTGAAGTGACAATTGTGACACTTGAGTGAGATGAAGCTACATTTCAAACTATTACCTTCGAGTTGAAAAAAAAAACAAAAGCTTTACGGGAAATATGAAAGTTGGTGCAGCTAATATTATTCACTAAATTTTCTATCTTGTGATTGCATAGTGTCTTCCCCAATAACGTATTTGGAGTTGATCAATGACATTACGTGACATCAGTGTCACGTAATTATTCTAAACACGAACTGATATGGCTATGGCACAACGTATATAGTAAATGGCTTTGGGAATATTTCATGACAGAAATGTGGTCTTGCTTTAATTAGCTAGTAACAACCGTATGTTACCTTCTTGTGCATGCTATGGGAGGGGAGGGGGGATAAGTTTGGGAAGGGTGCCAGAGTCTCGGCTCAGGTCTGTGGTTCGTGGACTTCAAAATCTAGCCCCCGCGCTGCTCCGCCAGTGTCACGGATTGAGCAGTTGCTCACGCGGGTTCACAGCAGTTCAGATAATATGCTTATTCAGCAACCCCTTGTTTGATAATAATGACATTTGCACTTCAACTTCCTGGACAATATCACTTTCTTCTGCCCCTCTGAGCCTCCTTAGTCTTTTTTATGCCTATGAGCACGAATGAGTCAAACAATCTTGCAAACGCTCTCCATATGAATCATCAAAAAGTTTTACAGCAAGCTACCCTAGCTATTACACATGGAGGTGAAAGCCTGCTTGGTAGAGCATGAACTTACACGTCTGGCCCACAGTATCCTGCTAGGCATAGCAAGACGCAATACGAGAGACATGCATAAAATTACATTGTCTTACCCAGCCTATTGCATCGATTTTACTGAATAAAACATTATTGACGTCATCATATGTGCCGTAATGCAGTGACGCCATGCATCGTGGGTCGATACCACGACGTCATAATGACATCACACATTTTGGTGATCTGTTGCGTCGTAATGACGAAATCGCATGAAGCCATTATTGCTGGTGATCACGTGGGTTTCTTTACCACTTCATTCGTCTGCCTTGCTTTGCTCTAGGAGCCAATCAAAGGACAGTCATGGTACGCTATTGTCTTAATAAAAGCATTGTCACAGCATGCGTGCGAAGATTCTCAGTTCTTTAGTGCACGTACTTGTTAACTATGGAAAACTGAGCCACGGTATCGTAGTGATGCCTTCTGCTCGATTCTATCTCACTCGGATGTTGCACCGCTCACGTACAGCTGGTCTCTTTGGTAACGTAGATAGGCCGCTGCTCTGACCAATGGCGAAGTGAGAAGTTGTCTACAACATAATGTTCCAGTGATTCCCCCACGATGCACAGATCTAGGCAAGTGTCCGGACGACTTGTTTGTATGCATTGTGTCGTGTAGCGAACTGACTGTGATTCGATCGTTTACAAAGTGTCGCTGCGCCATTGGGATGCTCACTGGGACACCGAAATCACATAGGGTAATCTTCATGCCCAGGCCGAGGCCCAGCGTGTGTACCCGGCCTACTACGCCATCCCCATGATCGTGGGTGCCTCGAGCAACTTCATCATGCCGGCGTCAATGCCGCTCGCTCTGCTGCACGAGATGGCGCGGGTGCAGTTCTGGAGGCTGGTGAGTGTGGTTCGGCTCATAGAGTTTCCCGAAATTAACTAGAGGGGACTCTGGCGCTGCGATCGTTCAGTGACCATGGGAATGACGGGTGGCTACCCAATAGTACACACATTTGCCAAGTCTTCCTACTTTCGGGCGGCGAATTGTACTTGCAGCTTCAATTATTGCTGGTTACGGTTTTGTTTTAAAGAAGAGAACAAGCCCCTCTTCAACTTTGTGACCCGATCCGAAATGAAAAGTCTAAAATATTAATGTTGTGAAGCGCGAACGCTGAACATTTGCTCTTTTTTTCGTGAAAAAAAAAAACAGCTCCTAGCCACACGAACACACACGGAGGCAAAAGCAGGCCAGAAGTACGAAAATTAGACAAATGTGTGTACTACCTGTCATTCCCATGCTCACTGAAGCGCCGTGTATTGCACCTCCCATAGACACTAGCGCCAGAGTACCCTCTAGTGTATATTAGGAAACTGTATGGTTTGGCTCTGTTTTCCACCAATTTGATGAAATATTTACCCAACAGAAAGTCCCTGGCGCTGGACTTTACAAGGGCTGGAAGAATGGCGCACATTTAATTTGTACCTGTTGGTCGTGCTTATAATTTCGCCAGCACTGCAAAGTGGTGCCGACAAAGAAAAAAGTTAGTGAAGGAAGAGGTATTTTCTTAACCAATTTAATTTTCACCAACATCATCGTTCAGGCTTTGAGCTGCCTCGCCATAGCCACGATGTTACAACTTATATTGAAAGCCGCTGTACCCTGTCAATTTTTATGAAAGGGAACACGTGAGCGCGTGATCTTCGCCCTCTGGCGGCTACTTGCAGCGCGTTCAAGCTGGAGCGAGAGCAAGCACAGCCTCTTTTCACGTCATCTAGTGGCGAGCAAAAGAGCCAGTCGTAGACGATATGGAACCAGCGGCAAGATTGCAATACCTTCCCCCTTCAAGGCAATTATGCAAGATCCTGATGGCACCAGCAGCAAGATTGCAAACCACCTTTGAAGGCGGTTGCGTATTCTTGATCTTGACCTTCAAGGTATACAGTGCCGGTGGGAGATTTTTCCTGTGCGTTGTTGAACATTAAAAATTCGTGGCGTGCGGGTTAACTAAAAGCGGACTGCCGGTCTCTGTGCCCGATCGGAGGCCTCTGTTTCTCATTGCCCATTAGTAGTGATTGGCATGTTCCAGCAAAAAAAAAACACCTGTCCATCAGTGCGTGCTTTGCCCCCCCCCCCCCCCCGCTTTCTCTCGTGCGCATCGCCGCGATGAGCGCCACCGCTATTGCCCACCGTTTCACGTCTACACATGGTTCTCTGTAGTGAGAGGTAGTGGTTTTTATATATTGTTTTTATGGGTACAAGTTTCGCCGCTGAAGCGTTCCAATTTTACCGGCTGCGGTTTTTTTTTTTTGCTTCACCATCACAGTCACGTTAGAATATGCGTGACTTTCGAAAAGGCATTGGCGAGGCTGTGACGTCAGCTTTTACACTCCCGCGCCACAGTATAGAAAAGAGGCGACGCCTTCTATCCTTTGAAAAAGTGCTGAGGAAATGTGACTCAACTTCATTAGCTTGAACATTTGATTGTACCTTGTGCACTTCGAAATTTCATCCAGTTTATAGCGCTTGATGCGATTTTCTTGCATACCTATACAAGGTGATAAGTAAAGCAGTCGCTGCCTTGAAGAAGACATGTCTACTTGCGGAAGTGTTAGCTCCGTATGAAAAAAAAAAAACAGTTTCTAAGATATGGCATTTCGTGAGAGGCTATAGGCTTTCTCCAGAGTATAATCGTATACATATTGCTTCCCCTTCAGTTCATGCTGGGCCTGTTCGCCAAGATTGTGGTCGTGGCCATGGTCATCGTAACGGTCAACGCTGCAGACAGGGCCGGCCTGTTGGCTGCTCAGACCCCTCCGGAATGAAGAGGAAGAGGGGAAACAGTCGGGCCTTGGCGCTGTTCTCATTTCTCACAGTTCGGACGCGAGTGACGCGTAATACGCGTTCCGACTTCAATCGACGACTTTCCTCCGCGATCCTAACGCATATAATCAACCTTAACGTTAATATGACCGCGAGCGTCCTTTCAGCGACGCCCGACGCTTGCAATCGACAGTGTCATGCGGCATACGCTGCGAGTTGTCGCTGCCACGAATCCCAGACACGAGTTCTTCGAGATTCCCTCTGTGTCTCGCGGGCGAAACAATGAGAATCGGCTATGTAATTACAAGTGTGTGCGAACGAAATGCTGTGTGTGTTTCAATTGTTGGCTACTTAAAGGGGCTCACGTTGAAAATGTTTAGTGAGCGTCCAAGGCAAGGGTATCCTCAAAGTGCTAGACCTCTATAAAATAAGGATGGATTACGGAAGTTTGAAAGAAAAAGAGGAATGCGGTGGTCGTGCTTTTTTCACACGGACCTAACGCACCACTGTCGTGGGCACCTAGAGGGTATTGCTAGTGCTGAGGGGGGGGGGGGGGCAGCCGCAATAAGCTACACACTTTGATTAGCACACTCGGGTTCCTCATATTTGTGTGAAATGGTCTTCAGTATTGCCAGCTGCAGCTCTACACATTAGGGACTAATCTGGCCAGTCATGACACGGAAGTGAAAGAAAGGCTGCCTATGATGGATGCCGCTCCCCTCTCCTCTGATAATGCACCTCTGCAAAAAAGTTCTGAAAGTGCCGCTGATCACTGTGCATTTCGATTAGCGTATACTTTGTGCTGATCAAAATCAGCGCCAAAAGCGTGAGACAAGACAAAGAAAATTACAGAGCAGGTACATACAAGAATGCACTTGTCCTGTAGCTCTGCTCGTCACGTACCCACGTTTTTCGCGCTCTTTTTCATCGAGGTTAACCAATTCCGCAAACTGTGTATCCTTACACGTTGACCTGTAAAGATCGTGAAAGGGAGACACCTTCAGTGAGTTATGCACTAACGACTATAGTACGTTTTATTTTATATCCATGTGTCCGTTGCGTCGTCATTAGGCGACGCAACGGACACATGGAACGGACACAAAAAAAAAGTTAATAAATTATGAGTGCGATATCAGCATATGCCTTACAACTGCAAGCATTACGAATGAATGAACGATATAGTATAAGCGTTCTGAATGTAGCTTTGTCCACGCTTAAAAGTAAAACCTACCTCAAATGAGTTATACTGATGCCTGCAAGTAAACTAAAGTAAATAAATGGAAACGTTGTCAGCTGCGCTTTTTTGTCACACGAATTGATTGATTTGTGGGGTTTAACGTCCCAAAACCACCATATGATTACGAGAGACGCCGTAGTGGAGGGCTCCGGAAATTTCGACCACCTGGGGTTCTTTAACGTGCACCCAAATCTGAGAACACGAGCACACAGGTCTGCGACATTTCCGCCTCCATCGGAAATGCAGCCGCCGCAGCCGGTATACGAACCCGCGACCTGCGGGTCAGCAGCCGAGTACCTTAGCCACTAGACCACCGCGGCGGGGCATTGCCGTACGAATTAATAACGTTGTCACAAAAGTAAAGGTTCCCAGTTGGTTGTATATATAAGGATTAGCTCGAAAATTATGCGACTAGGCACTCCTTTATTCACACATGCGCACGCTCATGACCACACCACGCAAATAGTGCTGAGCGCGTGCGTGTGTAATTGTGTGCGCGAATGGGGGAGCATAAAGGCCTAATTTTCAAGAGAATATATTACGAACTAGCCCAACAGCAAGTTCTCGAGTGAGGAATTAGGCCTGGTATGAAACTCGAATTCGAGATCAACGCATCTAATGAGCAGTTGCTCCTGCGCGCTGGTGTTGGTTTGTTTGTTTGATCGTAGTCTGGATACCATAGCACATTCCCCCCTCTGGGGAATTGGCCATTGAGAAGACTTCGTTGTTTTCGCACTGTTACATCCGCTGTTGGCATACTCCATTGACACGATCACGACTGCACTTTATGCTACAGCCCGGCGGTCTCTTTTCTGCAACAGACTAACACGCTTAACCGTCCTGCAACTTAGCTAACTTGGCGATGCTACTTCATTGCAGAAATTGGCCCCGAAGAGCGTGTTCAAGAAGAAAGACGGCATGTGTCACGTGCATTTGAAACTCAAAACCAACGCGCTCATGGCGCCGCTATCCTGTGCAGTATACTGAACGGCGATGAACAGTAGGCAATTTAAGCTTTGAGTCGGCGTTTCCCGTCGCTGCGCGCTCGTCTTACACTATTCTGTTGCGTGTCACTAGAGTGACAAATAGGGGGCGTACGCAACACACGCTATCCTTGCGTACGCTACTCTTAAACCACCTAATATTGTGAAGCGCCGAGGCGGCGCTGGTGAAATACATGCAACGAATGATTCCAAGTCATGTACGCATACGTTTAGAAAAATAATTTATTTGGGTGAAGTCAACATGGTATATAAACTTTGTACGTATATGGCATGAAGGTAGTCACGAGTCCAACGAAAGTTCGCCTGGTCAGGTAACATGTCAAAGGAGAGGTTGCGATCACTAACCAAGTTGGGTAAAGACATGAGCTGTTAATTATTGTTAGTGTCTAAAGCCCCAAAAAGGGGGTGCTCTTACGTTGTACGCGATAACGATGTCTTGTCCCTAAAGTGTGTACCATTTTTAAATGCGAACCATTTTTCTGCGTACTGCACACACTATCAGTATCTATCCATCTATCCAGCCGCCTACGTCCGAATGCTCTCATGATCACCGGATGGTTTGACAAATATGACTCCCTGGTCATGACATGAATAATGTCACAATCCCGTTGCGTACGTCGTGATTGATTGATTGATTTGTGGGGTTTAACGTCCCAAAACCACCATATGATTATGAGAGACGCTGTAGTGGAAGGCTCCGGAAATTTCGACCGGCTGGGGTTCTTTAACGTGCACCCAAATCTGAGTACACGAGCCTACAACATTTCCACCTCCATCGGAAATACAGCCGCCACAGCCGGGATTCGATCCCGCGACCTGCGGGTCAGCAGCCGAGTACCTTAGCCACTAGACCACCGTGGCGGGGCTACGTCGTGAAACCCTTTGCGCCAGATGGGAGGCACATACCCGCGGGTGGGTATGCGCTGCAGGTGATTGATCTATCCGGAAACAGTGAGAGCATACTCGGGTAATTTTACGGCGTGGGCGTTGAGAGAAAAGCTGACATCGGAAGCGTTGGCCTGGCGATTGCCAAGAGTAAATGTCTGGCTCTCGGCAGGAATCAAACCCAAGCATTCTGCGTGGCAGTCGAAACACCACATGCGTGTGAATACCGTAGCGTATATAATATAAATATTGATCAGGTATGTCAGTGCTCAAAGGACTTTGCTCACAGAGCGTGACAATTGTCACTGGACGGTTTCTGTTTTAATTTTTGTTTTTTTACTGTTACTTGGTTAGTGACCGCAACTTCGTCATATTCAACAAGAATACGTAGTCACAAGGAAATGAAAGCTACACTTGCCGCGAAGTAATAAGGGGTAAAATACGTATATTCGGTACATTGTCTTGATTAATGCAACGTCTATATACACAAACATTCGGTCTCATAAGTGCTCGCGCACGAGTACGTTGCACCTAACATCTATTGCACCTAACAAAATGTGTGATTACGCTCCATGAAATAAACACTTCGTTTTTTTTTTGTTTAGCGTAACCTTTAAAGCAAGCGTGTATTTTCTAGTGCTTGTGTACGAAACGAGAAACATGAACAAACGTTGCTTTGACAATTAGTCTCAACTCTCTCTAACATGTAGGCACATCATGTCATCAGAAAGTTACTACAGAACAGATTATGCGAGCACATATAAACACACACTGTTGAAACCCCGGTACGACAAGCTGTCAGAAATAACAAGGCCTCTCAGAAAGCGAAAATGACGAAGCAAAGCGTCGTATATAAATATATTTACAAGTCGTAACTAGCATTTGTACGTACATATGCTGGTATTGGCACTACTTGGTAAATCCTTTAAAAAAAATCTATTCTTTCCCTCCTAGTATTTTGCAGCAAGGCACATGTGACGTCTTGCTCGTATGTACAGTGACCCCCCCCCCCCCTTTTTTTTTTTCAACCTGGACTTTCCGACCACCGAGTCGACAAGTGCCGCATAACCAGAGCCTAGCGTTGAAACGAACTACAATACGCGCATGCGGGTGAGGCGCAGACCTGTGCATTTTTCTGTTAGGCTGTTGGGGAGACCAGACACCATCTCCGCTTTATTTTTTGGGGGGGGGGGGGGGCGCAGTTGGTTGGTTGGTTGGTCTTTAGCGACTTGGTGCAACCCACAATGAAGGAGCGGCCGTGAAACGGACAGTAACTTATTTCAGAAACGGTGTTATTTTAATATTCAAATGTGCTTTTGAAAGTGTGGTTTAAAAATCTATTCATAGGTATCGTCAGTTCTTTTTTCTTTCTTTTTTCTGAACGCTGCCATGAAACTAGCTCATCCTTTCGCTGTGTGGGGGGGTGTGATCATACAGTGTGCGTGTCAGCATTCTCGTTTTTCTGTAGTTTACGTGGTACTTTTTTTTTAGGCAGAAAAGATAACCTGGCGCTGCAAGCCAACAGCAGGACAATAAAAGCGGGTGGGGTTGGATTCGTATGGCATAACAGCATGGCAGAGGAAAGCTGCACCGTACTGTTAAAGGCACGCATATTCGCTCGTTTCGCAACTGTGTTCCTTCCTACGGCGCTCGACGATGGCACATTCTCATGAGAAAAGTTGGAGGGTGTGAATTAGTTACATGCACTCTCTTTCTTCCTTCGACAGGTACTAATACCACGTACCCATGACTCGAACATGGCTACATACTGACGGATACTGCTAAGACAGCTCATAGTGTCGCATTATGGCGCGCGTGCTCAGACGCTGTCGTGGCGCCGAATGGGATTGGCAAGCGGGATGCGATTGGCGCCGCGTGCGACACTGTTTCCAGCGCCGACGCCAAAGTCGTCGCGCACGGCATTGCAGACGACGCCGAGAGAGCAGACGACAGTGACGCGACAGACGGCGTAGACACTGCGGATCTCGCGCACTGACTGCCACCGACGAACCTCGACAAAATGTAAGGTGCGGGTGCCGTTGCTGGGCTCAGTAAGTGCGGCTGGAAGTAGAAACTCAACGAGTCGCCCATTCCGGCAGCGAGGTTACTGGTGTAACGCGCCGGTGGGGCCACGCTGTAGAGAGACGAGTAGAGGTCCAGTGGGGTGGCGTAGGGAGCGAGCGAACTGAACAGGGGCTCGGACGGGGCGCACCTTGCGTACGGAGACTGCGAATGCGGAAGCGTGTTCGCGACGGAGCCATTCGATAGAGTCGGGCCGAAGCTTGGCAGGGAGGCTGGATTGGCGTGGCAGTGCCAGTACAGGTGGCGGGCGTGGTACTGGTTGTGGTCGGGGCACGAAAAGGATTTTCGAAGGCGGGATCCAACTGCAGTGCGATGCCAGCTGTGACCTGCATGGAGCGATGAAAGAAACAGAAAGATTGAGTTTGGTTACTCCGATAATATGTTTCATACCGTATTATAAAAGCCAGTGACATCCAATTTTCAATTATAATTGATGTTGTTTTACCCTTGTGCGTTCACAATAAAAATGGACATTTCGTCGAGCAACAATGCGAGCGGTCTGCGAGTTGGGTAACCCTGACGCACTAGCGATTCGTGACGTAACAAGCCTGCTTGCTGTGCGAGCGGCTGCATTTTAACAAACTATATTGTTTCATAGTCAGCGTTGCGTGCATTTGATATATTTCAACTTTGTTCAGCTTGGTATTGAATGTGAACTATTTGCAGCGGCTGGAATTGGGCAGAAGACGATCGCTTCGTTACATGCGGTGCGTGACGTCATACACGGTACGGCTAAGCAATGGTCGCTGAATGTGGGCGAGGTTTATATTCGGCGATTTATGGGGGGCTCATTCAGCAGTGAAATATTTGTTTACGATACATTTATTATAATGGCTAGACACAAAGAATCCCTCTCCTGTCCCTTCTTTTGTAAAGCGTGCTTTCTTGCATTAAGCTTAATGCTGCGGGAAAGCTCTGTAAACGGAGATCTCCATTACTTGCTCGCGCGCTTGATCAAGCGAAGATTTGATAACTTTCTGAATTGTGCGTTCTCTGGCAACTGCAGCACATTTCAAGGAGATTTCCCAGCTCCACACATAAATTTTCATTCGCAACAAAGCGGGAAAAAATAAAGAAGTACGTACCAGCCGTGTCATCGCCAGACCCCAATTCTTCATCCGTCAGACGCCTGATAGCATTTCTAGAAAGTTCAAATAAACAATAAGCGAATGAATGGATCGTAATTAGGTACGCATACTGAATCACTCACTACGTCCGCTTTCTACGCACAGTATCTTAACTGACACAATGAGCACTTAGAGCATATTTGTATTGCATTGCTGTAGGAAATCGATGTCTTCTGAATCGCTTATGCATTCGATGCAGAAAAAAAAAGTATTCGTTCCCTTTTTTCTATGAGTATGACTCGTCACCTATATGACTGCCTTTAAAGACGCGTCAACACACCTCGTGGGTTTGAAGACTACCCTTTGAGAGTATAATCTTAAAAGAGAGTTCAAGCGTCTCTTAGTCATGTACGTGGCAAGTCAGGGCACAAAAAAAAAGTGTAAATTGACTCGTTTTTTTTTTTAGACTGTGCAAGGTAAGGGCAATATCGATGTTCCAATGCTATTCAATTTTTTAATGCTTTTCGTTTGTGTTTTCAAGACTTGTCTGCTTCTCAACTGCCTAAGAGCGCCCATATGACTATCATAACATTTTTTTTTATTGGAGGGCGCTTAAGCTTCGCCTTCAAGCGTAGAACGCGATAGCGTGATCATGCTCATTGCCTTCACAAGTACTGACTTAGCTTTGGTTCTCGGTGCATTCCTCAACCGTGATGTTAGGAAACGAACTACTGGGCGCGTAATATCAGTCGTTTCAAAGAATCACTGCATGCCTATTGCAAGCAAGGTTGTCAAATGCTCTCTACGCCATAATTATTCCTTTTGCGAATTAGCGAATGGCCCACTATGCGTTCGAAAGGAAACACGCGAACCTTTGTAGCTGCTCAATTCGTTGGTGCTTTTGCAGCTGATGATGTCCGAACGCTTTGTAATGGGTGGGCCTAGTCAAAGCAACGAGTCCTTGCGCAATTCAGACGTTTTGACGCCTGACGCGTTTCTATGATTCCGCTACGATATAACACATGCGTTAAGCAGACTACTGCCACAAAATCAGAATCACATCTACATAGCGGGTTTTTTGTGTGTGTTTTTTTAGAATCACTTTCAATCACTATCGTAGCTCTGTAATAGAATACGCACTTGCCAGGCAGACGGCCTAGGTTTGACACTCACTTGAACCGAAAATTTGTATCATTTGTTTTATGGGCGTCTTTATTATTTTTTTATTATTGAGATCTTTATTTATCTGGTCATGGACAAATGATTTTTTCGACGCCAACACCAAACTTTTGCGAAACGAGCTTTTTAAGCACTACCACGTTAATAATTTGTCTGCGCGGCATTTCACTGTTTAAGAAGGCTGTCGCGTTGATTCTGAGAACAAATGATTAAACGATCATCAGTATGTCCTCAGCTGAAAGAACATAATTCTTATTACCTCCTGTCTGTGTTGCTGCAGAATGACCTGGCATATGGATTGTTCTGTATTTTCAACGCAATTATCTGAAAAGAAAAAGAGAATCGACGATTATGAAGGGCAAATAGTTCCGTATTCTGACAACAGCGCCATACATGTTAGAGGTCTCTTAGGTGTAATGCACCCCTACTAGTGAAGGACAACAGTGCCTTTGTATCAAATTGCACCATATTTCTTTAACATGTGCTCATTGTAAACTGATACGCAGATCGCCACTGTAGTTCGGGGCATGTTTTGTTGTCACTGTATTTATTATCAGTGGGCCCTGTGAACAGAAATGCTTTCAGCGTTGTATTTATCCACTGACTTAATTTCAACACACCTAGCACAAGCAGCAATTTTTAAAAAGTTCTCTCAACGCTCAGAATTCTTTTTTCATTGTGGTGAGGATGAGAAGATTGTTCGTCACGTCAGTGGTAACGAATATGCTTTTTTTTTCTATAAAATTTATTTGAGAGTGGAATGTTTGCGTTGTGGTCAGTATAAATATTAATTGTTTTTTTTAATTTGGCTGTGAAAGTATAAAATGTAATCACCCAACAGCGATGTGGTTCAGCTTATTGGTTACTCGTGGTAACTTAATATTGTACCTTATGCTCTTTAGGGAGCTTTTATTCGTGCCAGGGATTAATTACTGCTTCTTTTCGAATTCAAAGAGGCGCCCTCTAGAATTGTCGGCAATGCGCTTACTTGTTTGCATGGAGAAACGGGAGTACGGCGTCCAGCGCTGTTCATTAGGAAAAGAAAAGAAAACTCCTTCGGCGACAAGTGTCCATTTGCTTATTTCTATTATTAGTTGCAACCCGATGTTAAATTCGTCAGACATGCCATCTGATAGCCTGACTGTTTGCTCTGTAAAATTTTCATTTATTAGCTACGCTTCCGTTTATAGTATAATGTTACAGTGTTTGCTTTTAGCTTCATAGGTATTTAACTCAATGATACTGCCGACCGATTCTTGGTCCATCCCCCTTTGTAGGTGAGCGCCATCAGAAAAAATAATATCATCATCATCAGCAGCAGCAGCAGCGAAACTGCCTTCAGGCAGTTTTCAAAAAAAATGTTCAATATTGCAACCTATAATCTAGCGACGTTGCGCGAGTCGTCATGCGTAAAATGCACGTCAGTATTCATGTACGAAGGTTCTACATTGAAGAAGATTTTTCCATCACGTTTCGCTACACTAAACGTGCACCCAAACCTGAGTACAGCTGCATTTTCGGCTCCATCGAAATGCAGCCGCCGCAGCCGGGATTCGATCCCGCGACCTGCGGGTCAGTAGCCGAGTACCTTAGCCACTAGACCACCACGGCGGGGCAAGAAAACAATGCTGGAGACACACGTGGTAATAATACTTCATTTGACAATTAGCGTGCTTTTAGTGACCGATACGGTATTTCAGGTGTTATTCATCTAATACCCGATGAATCGGAGGTGGATATTCGGGCGAAGCCAGCCTGGTGTACCAAAATTTATTTTAAGAAAAATCGACGTTACGAAGCCTGCGAGCCCTAGATGTGCCACGCTTATGTACGCCTTCTTGACGTGCGTGCAAGGTTTGACGGGACTCGTCACAAGTCCTGCAACCTCGCTCCGTCATACGGCGTCAACGCACATGTTGTTCGAAGTATAGCGCATCCAGGACGGGACAGAGAAGAAGACACAGAACACACACATATCGCCGTGTATGTGTTCTGTGTCTTCTTCTCTGTCCCGTCCTGGATGCGCTATACCTCGAACAACATGAATAACCAACAAGCCCGCTGTGCAACCTTAGTCAGCGCACAGCAATGTCACCGCTCGAGCGTTTTCGGGCAGCTGTATATATAGGCGTGTGCATACCCACCTGATCGTTCTGGTACGAGGTGACCGAGATGAATTCGGTCTCCGGAAACATGAACGTCTTGAAGCGTCGGAAATCGAGCTGCTGCACGTCACTTCCGGCGAACACGTGAATGTAGGGAACGTACTTGCGCATCGACTGCAGCATCACCTGCGAAACGACAGCATGACGTCACTCACTTTCCTTCGAAATGGCCTCGCAATGTCCCACATCTCGTGACGTTGTTGCGGACACATTCTGGCAAATATGTGTGCACACGCGTGCGCAAACGTGCTCGTGAAAAAAAATTGCCAGGCCTGCACGAAACATGCAGCACAATCGCAGCAAATGCTGGAGGTGCGGCATTTCAAGGGCACTTTTAAGCTGTCTTGGGGGGGACTAGGGCAGGCACGATCACAAAAGGCACTTACTATACTCCATAAGTCGCCATAATTTTGCAAAGACACGTAGCACCGCGTCATTATCCGTCCTTCTGCTGATAATCAGCGAGGCACTCCCCCTACATATCCATAAAGGATATGTACACTTTGCTGATGTGATGACAATGGTGAATTACGTTGAGCCCTTCGAAATGTATGACAGGCTGTAAAACTTCCACTAGTTGCCCGATTCACGCTGTGATTGATTGATTTGTGGGGTTTAACGTCCCAAAACCACCATATGATTATGAGAGACGCCGTAGTGGAGGGCTCCAGAAATTTTGACCACCTGGGGTTCTTTAACGTGCGCCCAAATCTGAGCACACGGGCCTACAACATTTCCGCCTCCATCGGAAATGCAGCCGCCGCAGCCGGGAATCGAACCCGCGACCTGCGGGTCAGCAGCCGAGTACCTTAGCCACTAGACTACCGCGGCGGGGCAAATTCACGCTGTGTGCCACCTGTTTGTTATTTCACTCGTCTACCACCGTGACTGTATCAGATCTGTTAACTTGATTCCTTGCCCGACGTATAGCGCCTGTATAGGGTCATTTCGCGAAGAAGTTTCAAGCACCGGTATGGTTCTGTGATGGAAATACTCGACTACCTCCCAGCGGGTCCGGGTTCGAATCATGTCCGATCTTGGGCATTTTCTCATTGTGCGCCATAGCTGTTACGAGCTTTAAACTGTTTATGCTTGTTTTTAACGACATCACGTTTGCTTTGTTTGTTTCTTGTTCTTGCTCCCACCTTGCTTGGACCTCTATAAGGTCCGCAGTATTGGATAATGAAAGAAAGAATAAGAAGGACAGAGCAGCGCTAGGAACAGTATACGTAAGGCTGATTTAATTTTAAACTAAATTTTTCAGCTTGGTTTTTGTTTTACAGACCTTTACTTTGGGCATCCTGCCACTCGGTTCTTGGTACATACATCCCCCTTTTTGGAGTGAATGCCATCCATAGGTCATCTTCATCATCATGATCAGATGAGATGATACAAACCCACCCTGTTTCAGCGCTGTTTCTTCATTCAAAATCAGTGTGTATCAACCAGCCCAGTTAAAGACGCTAATACTGTTACGGACACCTTCCCCGCCGATATCGACCGCTTTTTGCGATCTCAGAACTGCATGAGTGGGTCGCTCACCTTCTGAGAGGAGTTGCTCTTCTGGTTGGTCAGCTTGACGGCGCCGAAGTCCACGGGCGCCAGCATCCACTTGGCACCAAGGCAGGGCCCGCTCTCGTGGAGGTACATATTGCTTTCGCCGGCCGGAGGGTCCGTGGCCGTTTCGACGGGCAGCCAGCAGTTGCTGAGAAAGCGGTAGCGGTAGTGGTCCCGCGCCACGAAGGTCATCAGCATCATGTAGTACGAAGTGGGCTCCATGCCTGACACCTTGACTCGCATCACCGGGAACATGCGCCTGTCGGGAGGGTTTAGGGATGAGAAATAATCTAAAGGGTCCCTGAAACAGTTTTTTTCACATTCCGTTTTATTGCGATAGCAATTATATGGTCATTCTCGGCTGGATTTCGCCGCCTGTCACCTTGACTCGCATCACCGGGAACATGCGCCTGTCGGGAGGGTTTGGAGATGAGAAAGAACTTAAAGGGTGTCTGAAATGTATTTTTCTTTCACATTCTGTTTTTGATTAGACCACTACTAGAGCAAATGATTGGCACCGCGATTTACTCTAAACACCCCTTATTAACGGAGCTTCGAGTAATAAATAGGTGCCCTCCTCCTCCGCTCCACCCTCAACCACCTCAACTCTTCCTTCGAGTGCTCGGGGCAAAGCTCAGCCTTCGCTGGGCCCGTGCCGCGCGCTCCACAGCCAATCAGGTCAACAGCCTTGGTGACGTCACTGGGGCAAAGCACCACCGGACTGGAGGAGCGCGTGTGCCGCTCCTTTAGTCCGGCCGTGGGCAAAGCTTGTCGCTCTGTGAAGGAGGCAGTTGTAAACGCGTTTGGCCGAGTCGCAGCGATTCGGAGCTTTAAAGCGTCGTAATAAATTACATAGTTTACGCAGAGAACTCAAATTGGTTTGTAAATGACCCGTTAGACTTAGTCTACCATTCGAACGTGTTTGTACGAAATCGTCAAAACCGTTTCAGGGAGACGGGAAGCCTTATAGAAGACCACGCCAAGTGCCAGATTTAATATCGCCCCACCGCGGTGGTCTAGTGGCTAAGGTACTCGGCTGCTGACCCGCAGGTAGCGGGATTGAATCCCGCCTGCGGCGGCTGCATTTCCGATGGAGGCGGAAATTTTGTAGTCCCGTGTGCTCAGACTTGGGTGCACACCCCAGGTGGTCGAAATTTCCGGAACCCTCCACTACGGCGTCTCTCATAATCATATGGTGGTTTTGGGACGTTAAACCCCACAAATCAATCAATCAATCAATCAAGATTTAATATCGTATAATTACCGGACACAAAGTTGCTGCAAGAAAAAATTTCCTTCGTATTGTCCCACGCTGATAAACATCTCCTGAACACTTAAGATATGTTGTACCACAAAGGCCAGCATCAGTCCATGCGAATTTCACTTACAGTAAAGAAATCACGGGAAAAAATAATTAAACTGGTCGTGAAAAGGTCGCCCCTAAGCCCCGCCGCGGTGGTCTAGTGGCTAAGGTACTTGGCTGCTGACCCACAGGTTGCGGGTTCAAATCCCGGCTGCGGCGGCTGCATTTCCGATGGAGGCGGAAATGTCGTAGGCCCGTGTGCTCAGATTTGGGTGCACGTTAAAGAACCCCAGGTGGTCAAAATTTCCGGAGTCCTCCACTACGGCGTCTCTCATAATCATATGGTGGTTTTGGGACGTTAAACCCCACATATCAATCAATTAATCAAGGTCGCCCCTAAAGCGATAATGCAGAACCACCGGCAGTAAAGCCGCACTAACTACAGATGACGTCAGTTTAAGCAGTGCAGATATGCATATGCGCTTGACCTCATTAAGTATCCATGCAGATACACTTCACTTAGGCTGACGTCAGCTAGTTTGTGCGCGTGGCTGCCGGCGGTTCGGCATTTTTTCGCGAGCCCTTCAAATTATTCCTGAAAAAGAAAGTCTTAATCGAGATTTTTTTTTGTGTAAGTGAATTTCGCTCGTTTACGTAGATTTAGGTTCGGCATTTTTTCACGAACCCTTCAAATTATTCCTGATAGAGGAAGTCTTTGTCGAAATTTTTTTGTGTAAGTGAATTTCGCTCGTTTACGTAAATTTAGGTGCACGTTAAAGAGCCCCATGGGGCTCTTTAACGTGCACCTAATCATAAGCCTGCAGGATTACGTTATTATTATTATTATTATTATTATTATTATTATTATTATTATTATTATTATTATTATTATTATTATTATTATTATTATTATTATTATTATTATTATTATTATACTGAGGACTTATAGAAAAGCGACTATAGCTTGGTCTGAGTAGTTTTTCTTCTTTTATGCTTAAATTTTTGTGTGTGTTTGTTTTGTACATTGCTCTCATGTTGGGATAGGCGGCTCTACGTATCCTACTTACCCACATTTTGCCAAACAGAAAAAATAGAGCTCGGTCCCGCTCCTTTCGCGTAACTTTCAATCGGTGTATACGAGACGTTTTCGATAAGCTTGAAGTAAGCTATGCATGAAAACATGGACGCGAAAAAGAAGCCAGGGCACCACACGAGTTTGCACCCCTGTCGTCTTTTATCATTATTCCCAACCGACAAGCTGAGCTTTCCGACCTTGAAGAACTGGCGTTGCACACAAGCGTGAAGAAGAGTGAAAACACGTGTTTGTTGAACTCGCTAAAGTGTGAATGCACTGATCTTTCGAGCACGTGTGTGTAGATGGTCTCTGGCGTGCACAACAACACTTACTGGCTTGGCTTAACAACGTTTGAAGAAAATAAAACACTACAGGTATCGTGTTTGGAGTCGCCGAGTGCGCTATCGTAGCCGGAGTAAAAGCGCAGTCGTAAACCAAGATATATGAAACCTGTCATCGCAAATGGAAGCCAACAACAACGGATTTCCACCTGCGAAAACGACTGCGAAATCGACAGCCTCATTTGTACACGAGGCGACGACTAGATGGAGCTTAGAGCGGCGTGCGCGGCAGACGTCGGAAGAACAAGAAAGCCAAACAAGCAAACAAGAAAGCCCAAAACAAGCTGACTTTTAGCTTAGTGTGGCCGGAACGGAATGAATAACGCCGCCTCGCGGCAGAGCGGAGCGACGTGAAAGCTTTCGTTGCGGTCGTTTTCCGCACGCCGACGCCATTGTTTCCCTTCCATTCTACGGGATCCATTTGTACCCGACATGGGCGCCGGCAAAGGTTTGTTTTGGCAGAAGGAGAGGGGGAGAGGGTGCAATGCCATGTTGCATCGCGGGGAGGGACATGGCAGTGGAAGAGACAAGTGTTGGGCTCATTTGGGGGGGGGGGGGGTTGAAGAGGGCGAGAGTTCCTTCCACCCCTCCTGCTGACGTCGATGGTAGCAGAGCCCGCAGAGTAGACCTGCTTCTGCGGGTGCACGTGCCGGCAGCTACTGCATGGCATGTCCTGTCTCTCTTTGCCGTGCCCTTTGCCGCCGCCGCCGCTGCCCATGTCGCCCTTCTATCTTTCATCGTCAAAAAGAAAGCGGGGGGGGGGGGCGGAATTGATGGAAGGGACATTCAGCTCTGCACAAAAGGTCAGTAGACCTGGGGGAGCCGTAAATGGGGATGAAGATAAGAACTGTCGCGAAGGCGGCGACCGAACGGATGGTGTCTCCTCAAGTCAAGTGCTGGAGTTTTCGGCGGGGTGCCACCGTGCGTCTACCTTCCCGGTCTTTAGTTGTTCTTTTTTTTTTCGTAGTTGGTGTCGTCGAAACGCCCGGGTCCTTCATTGCGTTCTTGGTGCGCGCTAAACTGACTGCATCCCCCGTTCGTCCGCGCGTGATTGTGACTGTGTCGCGTGGTTGGAACACGCGACACCGTGGCGAAAGGTTTGCATAATCAGATCACTTTCGTGGCTGTCAAGGGGATTGTCGATCACTTTCTGTACTCCCTGCACGTCTTGTCTCTATTTACACGGCCTTCGAAACTGGACGATGCACTTCGGAGGTTTCAACTCCGCCGCCTTGGTGAAAGACCACTTGCGGAAGAAAACGAAAAAAAAAGGGGGGGGGGGGGCGCACGGGGACCTTTGTTTACCTATTCTTTACATGCACGAGGCCACAAAAGCCTTTATTTTAATATGCTTCGTAATGCCGACCGGACTTCACGCACGCTTGTTTACTGTTTACGCGTGTTCTACCTTGTGTGCCTTCGGTTTTGTTTTGTTGTATTTTTTTTCTGTGTTCTATGTATTATTGCTAATGTTTGCCGTCCTCGCCACCATGTTTGCTTTTGGCACTCTACCTGTCGGGGAAAATGTTCATTAAATGAAATCAATCGTGCTCACCTGCCGGGCCTGGTGATGATCATCTCGTTCCCGAGGAGATAGAACCTGGTCCAGAGTTCCTTGTTCTCCAGGGTCAGGTGGACGTTGTCCAGCGCCGCGCACGGCAACTGCGCCGGGTGTACCACAGGCTCCGGGTTCCGTGGCTGGAAGGGGCTGGGCAACGCCGCGGACGGTAGTAACGGTAGCCTTGTGGAGATGGCCTGCTCGTTCTCCGTCATTGCTGTAAGAATCGGGCAGGTGGGTATTGCAATTTGTTTTTCCGCAGAAGAGTCCCTGGGCGCCGCCGTAATCACATCTGGGCAAAGTGACCAGACGTCGCGATTTAGCCAGGACGTGTCCTGGCATTGCGGCTGGGTTACCGCCAACCTGCTTGTGGGACGTGGTTTTGTCCCGCTTTCGGCCGAAAACCGGCTTGCAGTCGCGATGTCAGCAAGTCCGGCCACCACACCTTTATGCTATGGCTATGATATATACTCTCTTACTTTGTCTGTCTCTGTATCACCACTTATTTGTCTCTCTTTCTGTCTGTCTTCCATTCTATCTTACCCTCTATCTTACATTCTATCTAAGAATGTACGATAAAGAGTTCGACTTCTTGAAAGGTACGTGTTGGTATCCTTCTACAGTTGCGTCACGTCAGCCTCAATATCTGATGTGAGTGTGTCATTTTCATGATTTAGTGTCTACAGATAGCCTTAGTTTTGTCCCGTATAGGTGTTCGGAATTACCGGCGGGTGGAGGTGTAAGTTTTGAAGATAACGCGCGAAGTTTCAGATGTCGTGGCCACCAACAAAATGGGACTGTCATGCGTGAGCACAGCTTCTATTCTACTAACAGAAAAAGAAAGAAAAAGATTTATGTGCAGACATAATCAATTTGGGAATTAGCGAGCATTGCATTCGCTATGAACTGCTATAAATATGACCAGAAAGGTTTTTTTTTTATAAACCTTCAGTTGATAGTCCAGTGGTGTGTCGTCTCCTCTTCTGTCCTCGTGTTAGTAGTTGGTTGGAACACCCTCGTTATGCGTGACCAACGAGCCTTTCAGTAGCTGTCTCCTCTTCCAAGTCGTCCTCCACGTTGCTCTCGTAGACGTGCTATACCTTCTCCGCTAATTTAGAAGGCTCTGTACATTAGAAGTGTGGCAGCTTGGGCTAGTTGCAATGACGTGACGATAGTTATAGCGTGGTCAAATAACGACGACGAAGAGACGAGAAGACACGAAGGACATGAGCGCTCGTGTCCTTGTCTCTTTGTCGTCCTTCTGTGCTCGCGCTATAACTATCGCCCTGTACATACTCGCTTTACGGGATGTTTCCCGCTGTCGTTTGTACACGTGTATGTCACGACTCATCGACTAACGTAATAGGCGCTAACCATGCCAAAAAAACGCGCTATAACAAAGGCCTCATGACATGTGGTTCTACTTGCTACCCCTTGGTACAGGAGCACGGCTAGGCGCCTATTAGTTTTGCCGGTGAATCATGTGAGGTGAGTAGAAGTGGACAGAGTAGGCCGGAATTCCAGGAACAAGAAAATAGATGGAGCACCCATAAAAGGGCGGAAAACGTCAGAACCAGAGAAAATTGATGCAGTAGGTGATTAATGGCAATAAATTAACACATCGTCGAGCACAATCGGTTATAGTTCTTGCCTGCTTTCCCCAAGGTCGTGGCGTCTACTCCCGGCCACGGTGGTCGTACTTAGAGAGAGGCACGAGGCACGTTAAACAACTCCAGGTGGCTGAAATTTCCGGAGCCCTCCACTATGGCGCCTTTCGTGTTCTTGCAGTGGTTTTTTGGAACGGCGTTACTCCAGGAGTTATAATTATGCGTCATTCCACCTCTCTCGTACTGATACAGCTGGAGCAAATTATCACAACTTTTGAAGTAGATATTCGAACGACATTTTCCGGAACAAACTACAAATTTGCGGCGCTTCGAAATTTAAAGGCGAGACATTGTGCGCAAAGCTATTTCGTCTAGCCAGTGCTTTGACTCGAAGTCGCCGATCTTTCTGTACGATGGTGCTTTATCAGTTTCAATTGCCTTACCATAGCTTTTGGCCATGATAAAATATTTCTAAAGGCAACATTTTTAACACTTACTATAAGGAAATACTGATTAATTCACGATACATATTTTCACATTACGTGTTTTTTTCGTGCAATATATTAATCGGTAAACATATTGCGGCAATAAATGAAACAAGAAGATTGTGGCAAAGGTAAAAAAAATGCTGCGCCGATGTGATCTGCAGTGAGAAGGAAAGTATTGCGCAACTAAGCTGATTGCGTGGCTATATGTATATATATATATATATATATATATATATATATATATATATATATATATATATATATATATATATATATATATATATATATATATATATATATATATATATATATATATATATATATATATATATATATATATATATATATATATATATATATATATATGGGGGGGGGGAACACAACTTCACGGCTGTCTATTGAGGAACAATACGCGAAGGGAGGGAAGGATAGACGGAGGACGCCAACCGATTGCCCCACCATGATCATCCAGTCCATGCAAAAAGAAAGGGGCGACACTCTGACTTATTGGTGAGCAAGGAGGTCGTTAGCCGTGTTTTACCGCCCCATGCCAGCCCGGTCACTCGGTACCGCCAGCCGAATCCGCCCCGAACGCCCCTTGCATTGCGCAGAGACCTTTTGGCAATTTTCTACCCCGTTTTTCTTTCTCTCTCTTTTTGTCTTTCTCCTCTCACTTCTTCGTGCGAAAAATATACAGTCGTGAGAGCAATCAAGATATACCCTTATTTCTGATGAAGGTCAGACTCTGGCCGAAACTGTCCAAATGAACGCTTCCGTTATTGTTCTCACGGGGGATCTACTGCCATGCCTTGTCACAAGCGGCTGCAACCACTCCGCCGTAGAAAGGGCACCCCATTCATCCCCCCCCCCCCACCTTCTCAGGGCCACGATGTGACACGGGTGAGCACTACTCACTACAAATTCTTTCCGACGCGCATACCTCGGACAGCCAACGAACACCGTGAACGACTTCCTGTTCCCGCCACGGTCCAAGATCCCTGCCCTGCGAGCTTTCCAGGAGTAAACGGACAAAGCCGGCCTCGAGTGGGTCGTACCACGTACGCGAGGGTTCCTAATCCCCAACGCCGGCTCTCTCACGATGATGACGACGTGCTACTGACAAACTTCCTTCTACCTATCGTCTTTATCTCCCATTTCTCCTCCGCACAAAAGCCAAGCCGGAAAAGGGACAGAAAAATGCAAACTTTACAACAACTGAAGCAATCGGCACGGCTTGGTGAAGTGCAGCGGCAATGCGGCGGAGATGCGTAAGCCGCAGGAAGAGTGTGGCGATGTGGCTGCTTCGGCACTTTACGTTCAACCAGCGAAGAGCGCGGTCATCGGTGTCGCCAGTCAAACGTGGACGTTGAGCTCGAAGTGCCACGCGCAACGAATCAAGTCAGCTGCAACCCTCATCGTCTACTCTAAGCTGGCGAAACAATCAGTGGCACTCCGTCAACTTAGGATTAATGTATATGCAGTTATTCTATGTCAGCTCCCCTACAACCACTCACAGCCGCCATGGTCAGTGTGAAACTTTTTATTGGGATTTTTTTCTGTTATCACTTTAAATGTCATTGTATTAGTGGGTGTTGCGTTGCACTAGAAGCTCCGAAGCGAGAGGCATACCTTCAATAACTTTCTTTGTTTTAATTTATTTTATCCATCGTGTCGAGTTGTATCGTTATCATACCGCGTTGCCTATATTTGTATTTGTAGCGTTCTTTTCTTTTTTCGTCACCCTCTTTTTTGTTTTCCTCTTGCTTGATTTTGTTAACTCTTGTCTATAAGTGGTCTTCACTATAATTAAACGCTTGTTCGTTCTCTTATCTCTTTCAGTGGTGTTGGCTACGTCTGTGCGCGCTGCCTGTGCCCGCTTGTGGCCAAAGAACAGTAGGATACATAGCTCCTAAAATGAATTGAACCCTCTGTGCACAGTGAATATGTCACGACGTAACGTCAGTGTTCTGGGTACGACTGGAACCTAGCACTTTAATGACGGCACTACGATGGTCAATTTTAACGCGACATAACACTGCACATATTTTAAACAATGATTTCAAGCTACACAACTGATACCATATGACATTTGTACTGGCGCTCTTAGGCCTCAGATACCCTCGCGCCAAATAAAAATCTAATATAATATTAATTTTAACGCGACAGCGTTAAAAAGCGCGTTTTGTAGAAATTCTGGTGTCGGCGTTGTTGATTGTGAGCGATAAATCATTATCTTATTAGTGACCGAAAACTGAGAATGATGCCAATAAAATAAATAATAAAACAATCCCACGTAGTCGCAAACGCTCCTTGACTCGAATTTCACCCTTCACTTGACAAAGTTGAGCACTGCGCCGCCGCTCGGCCGAAAATGACACTCCGCTACTTAAGAATCGCAGCAGGTTATGGCTGATATACAGTGACTTTCCCTGCCTAGAGACGGTGCTTCCATCGGCTTTCTCAAGTGGAGTTGGAGTGTTGAGTGAAGAGATATTCTAGAATACGGAGGTTAATCAAAGTGGGGTTTGGTCTTGGGTCGTCTGCGTGAAAAGCGTATGTTCTACAACACAGCCACGCGTATGCTTCCGAATACAGTGAAAGTAACTTCCTCTGCTTGGCATTGGAGCGAGACTAACTTTCGTGCTTCACAAACACACGCCCTGTATACGTGCTTCACAATACAACATGAAATGCTGCAGTAACAATGCGTGGTACAAGCGTACATTGACATCGAGTGTCAGAACATGGGATTATCGCAATGACTTCATGGTTTAAAGCCGGCCACTCAATGCACGAGGCACACGTTATTGTGCCTATTCCCTTAGGGTCACGTAGGGGGCGATTAAAGGTCCTCTGGTGTTTTTTTTTTTTTCGAGTTCACGAACCAACTTCTTGGATGGGGGCACAAAAAGAAATAAAAAGAGCGAAGGGAAGCAAGTACATACAAACTGACGCTAAAGTAGCACCTGCCGTGCTCCCTACCAGGCTGCAGAAATTAGGTGCCTTTTCCCTCCCCACTACCACCACCACCACCACCACCACCAATGTGTATGTACCTGCTTTCATTCATCCTTGTGTGTGTGTGTGTGTGTGTGTGTGTGTGTGTGTGTGTGTGTGTGTGTGTGTGTGTGTGTGTGTGTGTGTGTGTGTGTGTGTGTGTGTGTGTGTTTGTGTGTGTGTGTGTGTGTTTTCGGTCACATCTAAGAAGAATTAGACAAACATGCCCCAATCGCTACCTTTGCCAGAACCTACACCTACTTTAATCATAGGCGTGTGCATATTTCATTTTATTTATTTATATACAGGGTTCAATGTCCCGAAACTACCATATGATTATTAGAGACGCCGCAGTGGAAGGCTCCGCAAAATTCCGATCACCTGGGGTTCTTTGACGTGCACACAAATCTGAACACATGGGCAGGCGTGCGCAGTTTACCCTTTAAAAGGGACAAAGGTTCATTGCAGCCCGACCCCCTCCCCTTCCCTATTATGACGGTGAGAGAGAGAGAAAAACTTTATTATTTATATATATATACAGGGAGTAGGAGGGAGATGGCCCAGTGCGGGCCACCCCTCACACACGCTAGGTAGGCTCCTCGTTACAAAAGTCCATTGGCAGCCAGTGTGGGACAGACTTTGCACCCCTCTTAGGTAACTATTGGCGTTCACTTTTGAGAACTCTCACATCGCTTTTCTAATTTAGCAGGATTCAAACGGTCCTTACACGCTCCTAAGTCATTTTTTTTTTTTTAGAAAAGGGCTTTAGCATTTGGATATGGGCTTTCACGGCGTAGTACTTGTTTTCTGCAGCGAAACCACCTTTAGAAAAGTATTATGTGGACTAATATACACCTATTTGTCGAGTTGAAAACTTTTGGCAATTTAAATTTCGATCGAAGCGAATTTAAAAAAGTAATATTTATTCGATTATTCTCAATAGCCTGGTCGATTCCTTAACAATCACTTCTATTTTTTTCCTTTTTTTTTTGTAAGCATTTCGACCTCTTCGTCAATGCAACAGCTGTTTTTTTTTTTTTATTTCTCATCCACCTGCTCCTGCCTTTTCTGAGTTTCCGTAAATGCATGGTGTTAATTCCGTGCAGAAGCTACTGATTTTTAAAAATTTTTTCGTGATGAGACATTACATATGCTACCAGCTACATTTACGGTATCACAAGTAATGCGCTGTGAAATTTGCGATAATGTTTATTTAAAAAAGGGGAAATTCACAGATTTTCAAGAATTCGCGAACATTCCAGCACTTTCAAGGCCTTGAAGACAAACTTCTCAAATTCAAGTGTTTCAAGGACCCGCTTGAACCCCGTGGGTGTTGTCAAACACGTCGAAACTTCGTCACGGGCTTGTCATTTTTTTTTTTTTTACCCTTTGAACAGGCGAGTCATCGTAGGCCCGGTAACTAACTAAAAAATGAAAAAAATAAATAAAAAAGGACGGTCTGACTCACCCGCGGCAGTTTCCAAGTCAGAGATTATCCTCCTTACAGTCCCGAAGGATGACCGGTCTTCTTCCAGCGTAGGCATTTGTCGGAGTGCCCTCGCGAGCTGAAGTGAGGCAGGAGCGGGGCTTTTCGGTCGACGACGAGCACTCGTGTGACTGTCGCCTGGTGGGTTCATGCACCAGCTAACATGATTCTGTGTGCAAGGACGACGTGGCGCTAGCTGACTGCATCGCTCGCTGGAAAAAACTATCGCGCCGGGAACGTCCATTCAGACGCCTACCGTACTACTCTTAACCTCCCCTCCCCCTCCCTTTCCTATCATTCTCCTCCTTCCCTTTTTCGAAATCGCAAGGGGCAACAGCAGGAGGAGGAGGAGGGTATGTAAGGAGGGTAAGTGGCGTGTCGCCTTGTGAACAATTGTACCGCCTTTTTTTTTTCCTTCCAGCGACGTTTTGAAGACACGTGACGCAGAAGAACACCGTCCACTTAGCTAAGTATCCTGGCCCGCCATCCCTCTCTCCTCCCACCAGGGAGAGAGGCTTAGAAGGAAGGAAGGGAGGGGTTTCCCTACTTCGCGAATCGACAGAGGCCGACAGAAGAGACGGCGCAGGGCTTCCACGCCGTTTGGATGCTCTCGGCAGTGTGGGTAGCCCGAGGCGCCGGCGAGGTGAACAACTTCAAAGAGACGCCGGTAAAGTGAGCTCTCTCCCCCCTGACAACGCGCGCACCGATCGTCCACACGAGGCGATTTCAGAGGCGTCGAAGTCGTGGGTGTCGGCAGGGGCTCCCCACCCAAGCCACGCCAGTGCTTCTCCCTACCGCAGCTCCCCACCCCCTTCTTGAGCGACGCACGGTCATTAAAGAAAATGGAAGGGCTACCTTGTGGCGAGTTGAATAGAATATTGGCGGAAAATAAACCGGGGAAAACATTGATATCAGGTGATTTGTTTCGGGCGTAGAGCATAGATGAATCCATCAGAGAGACCCATATTATGGTAAAAAAAAAAGAGACAGAGACAACGTACTGGATGTTGTGCGAGTGTAATAGAAGAAGCAAACCTGACAGAAGAGAGGGATGATTGATTACTATTGGTGAAAGCCCAGTTTCGGAAAGTAAAGAAGATGAAAATAATCGTCACACCTTCTCACTTAGGCTTTACTCGTAAAAATCATAACGTGGCTGTGAAGCATGTCGTAGTGGTCGACTGAGGGTTATATAACCACCTGGAGTGTTGTGCACCTATATCTAAGGGCTTGTCTTCCTTTTTCTAACTCTCTTTTCTTTTTTTGCATTTACGTCGCCCCCCCCCCCCCCCATAAATATGCCCGGCTGCCATGACCGGCAATTAAACCCATAGAGTTTCCTACAATTAACTGGAGGGGACTCTGGCACTGCGATCGTTCAGCGACCATGGGAATGATGGGTAGTAGACACATTTGCCTAGTCTTCGTACTTGCGGGCGGCGAATCGTACTTGCGGCTTCGTTTATTGCTGGTTACGGTTTTGTTTTGAAAAAAATAACGAACCCTTTCTAACTTAGTGACTTGATTCAAAATGGTAAGCCTAAAAAAATAAGGTTGTGAAGCGCAAATACTGAACATTTGCTAATTTGTGCTTTTGTGAAAAAAATAGCTCCAAGCCACACGAACACACATGGAGCCAGAAGCAAGCCAGAAGTACGAAAATTAGACAAATGTGTGTACTATCCATCATTTCCATGCTCGCTGAAGCACCGTGCGTTGCAGCTCCCATAGACACTAGCGCCAGAGTTCCTTCTAGTGTATTTTAGGAAACTATGATTAAACCTGCATCTTCATGACCACGACTGGTCCTCCCTTGTTTCATTGGCGTGTCTGTAGGTTTACCCCTACCTTGCTTTCAAAGAGACCAATGACAATATTTGTTAAATAACCATCACGGGATAATCGTAGAGGTACAATAGAAGCACCGATAATGTACGGAATCTTCCGCAGTTTACACCTTACATTCGTGAATTGTTCATTGTTTTGGCAGTGAGGGACAATACGACTACCAATATGGTAGAGGTATCGGCTGACCAGCTCTTACTGGCAACAAGTGACAAAATTACGAAATGCGGATGCGTTTGGCGCAATGACGATCGAAAGATAGCCGTCGTGTGTGACTGAGAGTAAATATTAGGGTTACGCTGAGGGCTGTGTGTGGTGGCCACCTCAGGCGTGTGCACTTTCCCGATTAAGGAGGGCCAAGGCTCACTGCAATCCACCCCCCCCCCCTTCCCCCAATCACTCAATACCAAAGTAAGCAAGTTTTGTAATGAATTCAAACATGAAACTGAAGCGAGGACGCCCTTCTCACAGAGGCCTTCTTTTGGTCTTGTATGGGGTACTCCTGGCGCTATTCTTTAATTAACAGCCTCCTCCCCTCCCACGCCCCTTTTTTTGGGCACGCGTATGGTGCCCGCGGGACACATCCGCGTAAGCCTAGGCAGCTGCCCTACCCTAAATTGCCTCTGCCAAACACACCAACACGGCTTGCCGCCGTACTCAAGGGGAAAGGGGAGTATTCAATCTTTAACTTATAGCAAAGCGTGCCTGCCCTGTGGCCATAAAGCACAATTGCTCTGGCAGTCTCCTTTGTGCTTTCCACACCTCACGCGCCTATCGCGCGCCCAGCGGCGATCGTCTCTCCGGCGCCAATCTGCGCGAGCAAGCCATCCCCACTGAAGTCAACGCGCGTGTACGCGATCCGCTTTCTTCTTTCCCGATACAGGGCAGCTTCAAGCGATACGCTCGCTGCAATGCCACCGCTGCTGTCTCTACTACTCCGTACGCGTGCGTAGAAAGGAGGAAGGCAGTGCATTCGCCCTTGTTGCGTGCACAATGTAGCTTTGGCAGCAGCCACCGCTGAAACGACAGGCGGCACGCGCCTACACGCGACTAGCGTGGGCGGCTCGAACGACCAAAAACTCGACCGCCAGACGGCGCCTCGATCGCTATGCCAACGACTTTGTGACTTCGCTTCCTACGCCTCGGGCAACAGGAGTTGTCAAAGAAAATGCCGCCGAGGCCACTGGGTAGCACAGTGGAGAATTCACAAGCCGACACAGCCCCGTTCTATGGTCCAATATAACTTTTTTTTTTTTCAAACAGGAAGCAGTGATTTTTGACGACTCGGGGCTACTCTCACTGCTTTGTTCGGACGGAGATGGCACACTTGTTTGCGGAGGGTCCCGTTTTTCTAGAGCGGCTGTAGTTAAAAAAAAAGCTTTTACGGTTTTCAGGACCCAGCAAAGGAAGGCGTGAGTTGCACCAATCTGTGCCACGTGGCTTACAGCTCGGGGCCAGCCCCAACGAGAATACAAGACACGAGTATTTTTTTTTTTTTGTCAGCTCAGAGGCGTCAGTGATCGGAAAGGGGGTTGCGCTCTTCCCCATTGGCGGAAAAAACTCGGAAAGACACTACAGTGAAACAATAAGTTACTGTCGGCTGATGAATTACACGCTCTTGACACTAGTGTCCTCGATTTTAGCCACAAAGTTCATTTTTATTAGATGAAAAAAAACTGAACGTCAAAAATTTATAATTAAAGTTTTCGCCTATGATCTGGTGAAGTCACTAATTTTGAACTCTTTTTCGTATATTGGCTACATTGGCTCAACGAATATCCTGATACTTGGTATGTTAAGTCTCGGGATCCTTCAGCATATAAAAGAGACAAGGTACTCATCTATCTATCTTTTCCTTTCTTTTTTATTTTCTTTTTTGTTGATTAGGAACTAGACAGGCCTGAATAGACGCCATAAAATTTATGACGTCAGGGTGACTGGTGAGGTGCTGTCGACGCCCGCATTTCCTTCTTGCGTGTTTGCTATCTCGCTTACCAAGCGTCTTGCCACAGCAAGCGTGTTGTTTGTAGTATGCAGAAAGAATAATCTACTTATATAATACATATCGTTTTAGTGGAGAGGCTTCTTACGGTCTAGGCCAATCCATAGCCTCCTTTATTTTCTGTGCCTGCGCTTTGCCGCCGGGATCAAAGGGAGCCGACCGTCAGGCTGAGTTCCCGCAATCACCACCAGGCGGCGCTGCCTTCCCAGAACCGGCAGAGCCTGTTCACTGACTCCGGTGCTACCGCCGGCACTGACGGGTGGGTCCTTCGTTGCGCGTTTGTAAGCGCGGCAAGCTTAAAAAACAAAAGTGTGATACCACTCCCGTGTGCCACTTAAATATTTAGGAGAGAACATATGCAAGAGAGAAAGAATAAGTACGCAAGATAGCACATTGAACAGAACACCATACCTTCAAGGAAACGGTAGAGAAACTTGTTTATTGCGTATTAATTCATTCGCAACCTGCGGAAACGAACAAGAAGGCGTCGATCGAAACGTTCCTCACACGCACACAGTCTGACGAGCTTTAGTACGCTCGTTGACACTGTTCACAAGCAGCAATCACAATCACAATTTTTTTTTCTGATCGCCGCGTCACTTCTCGGGGCTTTTGTCGAAGGCTGCAAGTAGCGCGGATATTCTTCGAATACGCTAGGCACCACACCTTTCATAAGCCTTCGTGTTTTACATCCTTGCTTAAAATCAGAAGCAGCGAAATGACGACTGCACACGGTTGAGCAGCAGGAAGTGGTGTTCGGCGTCCAATTGTCTCGTGAAATGACTTTTATCCACTTTTGCCGCAACTCCTCGTCGCTTGGAATTTCGTGGAATGAAATTCCTACTTCCTTCTTTTTGCTTGAAGACTTGCAACCGGGCACGCAACAGTACGCCATCGCACCTGACGCGGGTCATCACAGCCGAATGAACCACGGAGACTTGTGTGCGTAGGCCGCTGCACGAGACAGAACGAGAGAAACCGTAAACTAACATTCCTGATTACTTAGCGAAATTCGCTGATAGGTGCGCGGAAAAGCCTCACGAGAAAGAAGCGCGAAAATTGATAGCAAAGCATGAAACCGGCCCTGCAAACACGAGGTGCAAACGACGTTGTTTGTTTACACGCACTCACTTATTGCCGCGTGTCATCTGTTCACGCAACACAATGAAGCAACAGTTAAATATCATACTTGCTGAAAGTACTACGCTGCGAAGATAGGTGCGCGGAAAAGTATTGCCAGAAAGAAGCGCGAAAAATGATAGCCGCGCTTGACAACGGCCGTGCAAACGCGGGGTACAAACGACGTTGTTTGTTTATACGCACTCAGTTAATGCCGCGTGTCATCTGCTCACGCAACACAATGAAGCAACAGTTACAATAATACTTGCTGAAAGTACTACGTACCGTTTTGGTCGTAAATAATTGGTGTTCCAAACGTATGCGACACGAACAAAGGTTTCCTGGAGATGCGTCGCCGCGGCTGAATGCGCCGACTCGATGGATGGATGGATATGGCTGTACCCTTTAGATCGGGCGGTGGCTAGCGCCACCAAGCCGTAATACCTAATGAACCAAAAATTATATTTTTTTTTTCTCTTAAAAAGTGAGTTTGAGGATTCGTACTTTGCAGTGAAGAGTTTAATTTTCACTCGTGCTTTGACTTTAGCCACCAATCAGATAACCTCCTTCTAGTTAAGTCTACCCGCTTAAAGTTTATTTTGCCCTCCCGGTCCCTAAACCCCAGTGCTTTGAAAAACTCTGCGCCATCATCCTGAACTATAGGGTGAAGCCCTTTACAGAACATTATCAAGTGTTCGGCAGTTTCTTCTTCCTCTTCACACGCACTGCATACTGTGTCTACCCCTTCGTATTTGGCCCGATATGTCTTGGTTCGCAGTACTCCCGTCCTGGCCTCAAACAGTAGAGAACTACCCCGAGTATTATCATAGATCTTTTCCTTGGCAATTTCCTGCTTAAAAGTTTGATATATCTCTAGTGCGGACTTCTTAATCATGCCCATTCTCCACATGTCAGTCTCCGTTTCCTTCACTTTCTTCTTAACCGATAGTTCTTTTTGGTTTGGCCACCTGCTGTTTTCTAAGTATTTACCAGTCAACTTCCTGGTTCGCTTCCTCCATTTTGTATCTACATTCTTCATGTACAAGTAGCTGAAAACCTTCCCAGCCCAACGCTCTTCCTCCATTTCTCTCAATCGTTTCTCAAATTTTATCTTGCTGCTAGCTTCCCTGCCCTCAAATGATGTCCATCCCATATCACCTTGTACTCCCTGATTTGGTGTATTCCCGTGAGCTCCTAAAGCAAGCCTACCTATTCCACGTTGCTTAATTTCTAATCTTGCTTGAACTTCTGATCTCATGCACAAGACCGCATTGCCGAACGTCAGCCCAGGAACCATGACCCCTTTCCATATTCCTCTCACAACATCATACCTATTGTAATTCCACAGTGCCCTATTTTTCATGACTGCTGCATTCCTGTTACCTTTAGTCGTCACGTATATTTCGTGTTCCCTCAGATACTCGGTCCCATTGCTTATCCATATGCCCAGATATTTGTATTTATCTGTTATCTCTAGCGTGACCTCTTGTATTCTAAGCTCACTACCTTCATGTCCATCAATCTCTGCAAATCTTCCTTGTTGTTGGCCATTAGCACTATATCATCTGCGTACATTAATGCTGGTAGTGCCTGATCAATAAGTTTTCCTTGTTTGACAAAAGAGAGGTTGAAGCCCAGTCCACTTCCCTCTAATTTTGCCTCTAATCCTTGTAGGTACATCATGAATAATAAGGGTGACAGGGGGCACCCCTGCCTAAGCCCCCGTTTTACCTCTGCAGGTTTGGATACCTGTTTTTCCCACTTTATAACTACCTTGTTACCTTTATAGATACCCTTTAAAAGATTAGTGACTACATGTTCCACGCCTAGTGTGTCCAGTATTCCCCACAATTCCTCTTGAACCACGCTATCGTACGCTCCCTTGATATCCAAAAATGCTAGCCATAGGGGCCTGTGTTCTTTTTCTGCTATTTCGATGCACTGTGTCAATGAGAACAGATTGTCTTCCAACCTCCTGTGTTTCCGAAATCCATTCTGCAGTTCCCCCAGCACCCCCTCATCCTCTATCCACGCCTGCAGTCTTTCCTTTATAATCTGCATCGCCAGCCTGTGCGATTCTGGGATGCGAGCGCCCCTGGCGGACAGCAGACGCAAAAAGAGAGGAGGATGCGGGAGGCGGCCGAACGGGCCCGGCGGACTGACTGCGCGGGCACAGAAAATAAAGGAGGCTATGGCCAATCCCTCATCCCTCCGGCGTAACCAATAGCGTTTTCTTTATCATACAATAGATGGAGCTGTCCCATAGAGATGCATACTAGGAGATATGAATGCGCTCATAGAAGATATAGATGGGTATACCGACCCGACAGGCAAAATGATCATGGATATGTGTAAAAGGCATGATTTGATCATTTGCAACAGTACCGAGAAGTGTGCAGGGCAAATAACATGGGAGGTAGGAAGGCTGCAGTCGACGATAGATTACGCACTGATGTCACATAGGATGTATGATAAGCTCAGGGGAATGCACATAGATGAAGATGGCTCCAGAAGTCTGGGTAGTGATCACAAACATGTCAAGCTAAGTTTTGGAAGAGCAGTGAAAGTGGGAAGGAGACAAGATGAGCAACTACAGGAAAATTTTTATTCAGAAAGGCAAATTGAAATAGCCACTGAACAAATTGAGAAAGTAATCACTGAGGATAATAAAACAGCGTGGACATACACGAATCTAATTACACTGTTTGAGTTAGAGTTTGCTAAGGCACGGGACAAGTCCCTCCGGAAAAGAAGACAAAAACCCAAAAGTTGGTGGGATGAGGAAGTTAAGAGAGCCATAGCAAAACGTCAGGAAGCCTCTAGGGAACACGGACAGCTAAGCAGTGGGGTGAACCGACAGATGATGTTGAAAGAAAATGGGAAATCTTTCTAAGCTGTAGAAGGGATGCATCCCTTCTGATCAATGAAAAGATTAGAAGAAAGGGAGCTTAGTGGCTGGCAGAAGTACATAAAAAGGATAGAAAGGCAGCTGCGAAATTTTGGAACCATCTAAACTCCCTAAGAAATGAGACAAGCCTAGAGGAGAGGTTTATAACTACAGCTCAAGGTGCTAGGCTAGAAGGGGATGAAGCTATTGAATATATAAGAACAAGGGTGACAGAAAAATTTCAAAAAGAAGTGCTTTATGCATTACAATAGCCAAAGATGAATCAAGTGGCGCAATGGCTCCATTTTAACAACAAGAGTGGGACAGGGCTGAGAAAAGGGTTCCTATAGTAGTACATCAACAGGCCCAGATGGCATTCCAATTATGCTGATAAAGACATTAGGTCCGAAGTCTAAGCAGGCTTTGAGAGAGGCAGTGAGCAAAATAATAATCGATGGAGAAGTTCCCGATGGATAGAAACTTAGCAGGATGAGCATAATCTATAAAGGAAAGGGGGACAAAGCTGACATAAAACACTACCGTCTTATAACAGTGACATCAGTGGTCTACAGGCTGGCGATGCAGATTATAAAGGAAAGACTGCAGGCATGGATAGAGGTTGAGGGGGTGCTTGGGGAACTGCAGAATGGGTTTCGGAAACACAGGAGGTTAGAAGACAATATGTTCTCAGTGGCACCGTGCATCGAAATAGCAGAAAAGGAACACAGGCCCTTGTGGCTATCATTTTTGGATATCAAGGGAGCGTACGATAGCGTGGTTCAAGAGGAATTGTGGGGAATACTGGACACACTAGGCGTGGAAGATGTAGTCACTAATCTTTTAAAGGATATCTATAAAGGTAACAAGGTAATTATAAAGTGGGAAAAACAGGTATCCAAGCCTGCAGAGGTAAAACGGGGGCTTAGGCAGGGGTGTCCCCTGTCACCCTTATTATTCATGATGTACCTACAAGGATTAGAGGCCAAATTAGAGGGAAGTGGACTGGACTTAAACCTCTCTCTTGGCAAACGAGGAAAACTCATTGAACAGGCACTACCAGCATATATGTACGCAGATGATGTAGTGCTAATGGCCGACAACAAGGAATATCTGCAGAGATTGGTGGACATCTGCGGTAATGAGGGAGATAGGTTAGATTTCAGATTCGCTAAGGAAAAATCAGCAGTCATGATTTTTAAAGACAATGAAGGTAGTGAGCTTAGAATACAGGAGGTCACGCTAGAGATAACAGATAAATACAAACATCTGGGCGTATGGATAAGCAATGGGGCCGAGTACCTAAGGGAACACGAAATATACGTGTCGACTAAAAGTAACAGGAATGCAGCGGTGATGAAAACCAGGGCACTGTGGAATTACAATAGGCATGATGTTGTGAGAGGAATATGGAAAGGGGTCATGGTTCCTGGTCTGACGTTCAGCGATGCGGTCTTGTGCATGAGATCAGAAGTTCAAGCAAGATTAGAAATTAAGCAACGTGGAATGGGTAGGCTTGCCTTAAGAGCTCACGGGAATACACCAAATCAGGGAGTACAAGGTGATATGGGATGGACATCATTGGAGGGCAGGGAAGCTAGCAGCAAGATATAATTTGAGAAGCGATTGAGAGAAATGGGGGAGGAGCGTTGGGCTAGGAAGGTATTCAGCTACTTGTACATGAAGAATGTCGATACGAAATGGCGGAAGCGAACCAGAAAATTGACTGGTAAATACTTGGAAAACAGCAGGGGGACAAACCAAAAAAAAATTATCGGTTAAGAAGAAGGTGAAGGAAGCTGAGACCGATATGTGGAGAATTGGCATAATTAAGGAGTCCGCCCTAGAGATCTATCGAAATTTTAAGCAGGAAATTGCCAAGGAAAGGATCTGTGATAATACTCGGGGTAGTTCTCTGCTGTTTGAGGCCAGGACGGGAGTATCGCGAACCAAGACATATCGGGCCAAATACGAAGGGGTAGACACAGTATGCAGTGCATGTGGAGAGGAAGAGGAAACTGCCGAACACTTGATAATGTTCTGTAAGGGGTTTCACCCTGTAGATCGGGATGATGGCGCAGAGTTTTTCAAAGCACTGGCGTTTAGGGACAGGGAGGGCAAAATAGACTTTAAGCGGGTTGAATTAACTAGAAGGAGGTTATCTGACTTGCGGCTAAAGTCAAGGCACGAGTGAAAATTAAACCCTTCACTGCAAAGTACGAATCCTCAACCTCGCTATTTAAGGGAAAAAAATAAATGTAGTTTTTGGTTCATTAAGTATGACGGCTTGGTGGCGCTAGCCACTGCCCAATCTAAAGGTACAGCCATATCCATCCATCCATCCATCCATCCATCCATCCATCCATCCATCCATCCATCCATCCATCCATCCATCCATCCATCCATCCATCCATCCATCCATCCATCCATCCATCCATCCAGCCAGCCATCCAGCATACAAACTGCAGTTGGATGACGATATACTAGATGGCGTGTTACGGATTCTGTGTCGTCATCGCCATATCTCGTTTAATTTCATAGATGGCGCTGTCCCGTATAGATGTGTGCAATATGGCAGTTGAATGAATTCGGCAATAGATGGCATTAGAGGTGCCGCTGCTCCCCGATGGGCTGCTGCGTGGGGCTGCGGCGGCGCACCCGTTATCTCATTTTCCTGAATCGTCGCTGCACGTGTCTGATCGCGCTCGGTGGCTCGATAGGCTGCCGCCAAGCGAGCGCGGTGCCGGGCGGATCCAGAGATGGTGCGCGCCAATGACGCCGCTGCGAAACGTGCGCAACGACATGTGGATCCCGATACAACACTTCTAGTACACTCTACCGATACGGTGCGCGACAGAGAGGTCGCTGCGAAAAACGAGCTCGACGAGAAGCGGACCCCGGAATGCGATAGCGGGAAGCGGCGGCGAAGTGCGCGCGGCACCGGACGGGCCCGAATGCTGCTCCTCGGGGGATTCACGGTATCGCCGAAAAAAACCTCCAGAGCTTCGCCAACCTCACCCTCATCCGCTTTGTGGAGATGCTGGAATTTTTTTCCCCTTGAGTGTTTTTAAACATTACTAATCACCAGCTGAGCTCATTCTAGACATGTAGTGTACGGCTGTAGTGAACCCCATGTGACTAAATATCATTTTTTGGTCATAATAATGGTTTATTTCGTAAGCCTCCGTGAGAACGCAGGGATTTCAGCCGTCAACTCAGCCCCCGTCTCCCTGAAGTCGTCACCTGGTTAGTAACAGCTGCTCTATCTTCACCCTGTAGGGGAAAGGGGAAAAGTATTGCTTCTCCGCATCCACTGTAAACTTAAGTCAACCTTAAGAAATTACCAACACAACAAACATATCCATGGTGTTTCAAGAAATGTTTCCAAAATACCCAGAAATCAGGACAAAGTCGATATTTGCACACTGCCCGCACATTGGCTTTTTCTGTGACTGTAGGCATCCTAATATGGTTAAAGACCTAATTTGTGACACTATTTAAAGGGTCAGTCAACAGGCTCTGACTTTTTTTCACACCCCTAAACAAGCTCGCAGATCTTTCGTACGCCTGACCAAGCTCCTTCTACGCGCAGCGACATCAACTCGGCGCCTTGACTTCATTACTGTTTGTTGATACCTGGTTGAGACCTGGTTTAGACCAATCGACGATCTGTGTGTTGCGTCACGTCGCCGATCACCGAGTTGACGTCACTGGCCGTGGAAGAAGGCTGGTCACGCATAGGAAAGATGCGCGAGCTTGTTTGGGGGTGTGAAAAAAAGTCGGAGCCTGTTGACTGGCCCTTTAAAAACGTTAATAAGTTCACCAACTTCTTCATTAGGGGAGTGAGGTGGTTGTGTCGAATAGGAGCATTGAAGTTCTTCATGGAAAAAAAAAAAAAAAACTATTGCGGGTTCGAGCGTTGGCGTGCGCAGGGTTCCCCTTCAAGGCGGGGTGGGCGGTTGTAGCCGCTCTCCTCCCGCCCTATTATATCAATGTATAAAGCTGAATTTTGTGCCCCCCCCCCCCTTATGTCACAGCGTCCTCTTGGGACAGACTCTGCGGCCCCTTTTGTGCTCACACCCATAGGTTTAAAATGTAGAAGAGAGAGAGAGAGAGAGAGAGAGAGAGAGAGAGAGAGAAATGGATAGGCTGGGAGATTACCCAGATTTTGGCATCCGGTTTGCTACCCAGAACTGGGGGTGGGGAAGTAGGGGCACTGAGGGTGGGGAAATGGAGTGGTTCTTAAGAGAAAGGAAGAGAAAAGTGAGCCCCGTTATTGTCTGCTTCAGTGAGCGACACCGCCACAGAGCTCACAAGGGATGGGGGTGAGGAGGGATAAAAGGGTAGAAGTAAAGGTATAGGAAAGAGGAAGAAGAAGCAACAACAAACTGAGGGGATAGGAGAGACAGGAAAGATGGAAGAACGGTCACTGGAGTCCGAGGACGGGGTACACTTGCGAGAGGTGTTGTCGGCGTCTGTAGATGGCGTAGAGCAGGTCCAGTAGGTCAGAGCTGCGCTGTCACCGAAGACAGCCGGCGACAGGAGGTGACGTAGGGCCAGCCCAGTCGGCCAGAGCTACGATGACGCCGAAGGTCGCGAGCGCGCGGGCGCACAACCGGTCGGCACGAAATCCAGGGAATAAAGACGGGGTAGAGATAGAAAAAAAAAACGCACGTGCATTCATGTTTGTAGCCAGAACGCCCTTCCGTGTTTGTTTTTGTTAAGATATAGAAAAAAAAACGGTTTATAAATTCAACGGTGAAACCGAAACACCGATGAGCGCAACAAGCAGACGAGCAGAGTGATGTCGCCACTCGTGACAACAATTACAGAGGTGTAGTTCTTCCGCGTTCGTTAACGAATATGCGCCATGCGTGCTGTAATTGCAAGCGCAGCCAGCCCGCTTATGCACCCGCACAACGAAGTCGGTTGACGGTTTATTTAGTGACGCTCACTCAATCTGGACATCTCGGAACAATGTGACAGTCGCACTCTTCTGTGTTTCGATGTCACAGACAGCGCGAGGGAATTTCATTGTTTCGAAATTGTTACTAGAGGCCACTTTTCCTTAAGCTCGAAGCTTGAATGGGCTCTTCGCGTGAAGAACTTCAATTCTCCCATTAGACATAACCACCGAGCTCCACTAATTAGAAACCTAATTTTCTTGATTACCAAATGATGCATTTAGCCGTCTTAAAATGTCCGCGGATGCAAAACAAGTTAATTTGAACCAATCGAACAAATGCCGAATTCCCTCGATTTTCGTGGATTTGGGACATATTTCATGAAGCAATCAGTATAGGGAACAATAAATAATGTTTCGCGCGTAATCTTTGGCAATGCCGCAAGCCATTTTTTTTCACTGAAATTGCCCGGTGAGAAAATTCGTAACTGAAACCCGTAGCATGCCGTAAACATTACGTAAAAGAGGGAGAGAGTCCTAACGTGAAATGCTTGACTCTTGTAGGAGAGAATCAAATATCGTGATATCTTATGTGTTATGAATGACAATGTACAATAAAATAAAAATATACGCAGGTTTCCAACACACGTTGGAATATATTTAAAGACGCTATTTACTAAGAAATACTGACTTCTCGCAAGTGGCAAGCTCACAGTATTCATAGGTAAACGCTTGTTCATATTTACGCCACATTACTGCGAAATGTAATGTTATATTATTTTTGCCCCGTTAGCCGTTTCAGCAACTACGTGTTTAAATGACTCGTTACAGCTCGTACGAACGGCAAAGCTTCATCGAGTACCGTCTTAGTGACAGCTGTCGTTGTCTATTCTAAACGGCAGTCCTTTTGTGCATGTGCGTTGCTTATATTTATGTTTTGTAGAATGAAGCCAGTGGAGTGACATGTCCATAGAGCCAATAGGGACGAAATTTAGACGCGTCGATAGCCTCGTCTGGATTGCGGCGTCAGTTGTACAAATAGTAGAAAATTACTATTTTACTGACAAGTGAACAAGCTTTTATTACCTTCTGCACTCAAAGCGCTTTTTTGAACAAATAATAACCAAAAATATTGTTTATATAATTTATAGTTGCGTATAAAACGAAATGGGTTTGAAAGCACCAGGGCGTTTTGATAGGGCGGCCGGCCGTTCGCATAGCAGACGACACCGTGGTCACCGTCGTCGTGTGCTTCATGGCTGTCCCCCGCTCGTTGGAGCTGCTCCCTGTCTCAATTTCTCTCGTTTCCATACAGTACAATGCAGTAAACTACTTACTAGACGCTCACGAGTATCTTGCATACTTACTTTAGTAAGTGAATGATGCCGCATACAGGTGTTTGGTTGCCGCCGCCGGCGGTGCGCTGTTGTCGGTTTGATGGTGGCGACACTTTGCGGCGCAAACGCGAAGCTTCTATCATGCCACGGGCTTGCTGAAGCTGCATTTTTTCAAATTGGTCAACTTTCTGTAGATTCTCGATCCTTCTTGTCTCTGTGTCGTCATTTTGTTTTCGTGCTATAATTATTGTCATGCTATACCAACTACCACAAGCTGCTACACTTCTACGAAACTGCGCCCTGGTTAACTTTAAGTACGAAACAGCGCTGAATTTAAAGGTGTCAGTTACGTGGTCTGTTCGTGATGCGACTTGCTGAGGTGTCTCCACAGGAAAAGCATCTTCTCGGACTTCTTTGAAGCGATCAAACAAAGGCCACGCAGTGTATTTCTGACTGCCGTCTATTTCGTCAAGCTTTATCATGTTTCGAAACGGGTGGAGTATGTTGGACTACGACGACACTTTGGCCGACAACTACGCTTTCGACGAGTATTCCAGCCCGTCGTTGGAGCGAGCCTCTGGTGACGCGAATTCTGCTGCTATCGTTCATCCATCTGACCCTGAGAACTTGCGCACTTCTGAAAAGCGTTCATCCAAACAAGTGCTCGCAGCTTCGGCGCTGTCGTCGTTAGCGATGCTGAAAGGGTCGATCGACGAATCCGCCGCGACGCCAGTGGAAGAAACATCTCGCAACGTTCGCGACAACGTGCGCGTTCCAAAACGTGCTTCCGCGTCAGTCGACCTGTCACACACAGCAGGCAGCCCGAGCAGAACGGGTCCCGAAACTAACGCCTGGATGTCTACTTTCGTGCAGGACGACTATCGTGAAAGGCATTTTGGTCGAGTCTCTCGAAGAAGACGGAGGGTTCTCGACGCCCATCGCGATCAGTGCGTGATCGAGGAAAGCAGCAGCCAAGATTCCGCGGGAGGGGGCGGCTGTCGCAACACGACCGACGCAGCCATGATAGTCGACGAAACGAGCGAAAGCGAAACGAGCAGTAACTCGATCCGCACGCCACTGCCGCAATCGCCTCTTGTGCGTGCAGCGACGCCCGTGCTGCCATCTGTGCCGGATGGAGGAGTTGGTCAGGGCTTCAGTCAGAAATCTGTCTTCAAGGGCAACGAAGCGGTTGTCAATGAATTCGGTACGAAGGTTAAGAAACGTGGCGTCGTTAAGAAAGGACTCGAATCGCTTCTTCTACTCGCCAGGCAAAAGGAAGAAAGCTCGAATGCGCTGGTGGCGCGTCGCAAATCCCGCGGTAACTCGAAGCTCCTCCCAGGACCGACTCTCTCTGTCAGAATACTTACGATGGAGAACGTCTACGGTGTGGCCTACTTGGCGTGCGAAGTTTACGGATCTGAACAGAGCGACGCCAAGCGCCCGCAGCTGTGCTTGCAAGTCCCGTGGGAGCTGGTCGCACGCGAAGAGCTGGGCACGGGTGACGTCATACGCGTTTATCCTCCATGGAAGGAGTGCGAACTCGGCGCAAGTCCTGGCAAAGTGATCTACGGCGCGAAGAACCTGGAAGTTGTAGAGAGGTATTCGCGGGGAACTGCAGATTAAGAGTGTGACACAGTGAACCTGGATCGGATTGTTATTATTTTTCAAGTAGGTTAGATGTGCAGGTCTATTTATGGCACAAAATTGACGCGCCTTTATCGAGACATTTTAAACGCCTACCGGGCAACAGTCATCATTTCATAGCAGCGGAGAAAAATGGCAATGCTGACGTGCAGCATTACAGGCATCACTTGTAAAGCTGGCACATATAAACATTAAGCAGCACCAGAGTCTTGCATATATATATATATATATATATATATATATATATATATATATATATATATATATATATATATATATATATATATATATATATATATATATTACAACACAGTAAGCATGAAGACGAGCTGGCGCCGTCTACTGCGGGATCAATTATTCAGTTAGTGTGGTTAAAAGTGTTACCGAAGTCGCGTTCCATAAACGTCCTGTTTGTTTGTTTTTTTCTGACAGCATTAAAATATGCTTGACAGCTTTAAATATGCTGCGGTACATACCATTTTTCTTTTGCCAGCGTAAAATTATCTACTATCATAAAGTTCGAGGTCATCGCTCTGACGCACAGCTCTAGATACGGGCCGTGGTATCCGAGCGGCTGTCACCCGAGCTGAGAAGTTCAGAGCTTGGAATAGTGGTGTGTCGTTGACACGGCAGGGCTGGGGAGGCTGGTGCAACGTAATCGAAGACGGACCTCCCCGGAACCGCAGCGCGAAGGCGCGCTGGTGAGCCGCCGCAGCTGTTGACGGCTAGCCGACTTCACTGTGGGAGGAAGAAGGGCTGCACCAGGAGCAGTTCGCTCTGGCACATTACAAAGCTTGCTGAACACTTGGCTGCATAACGGTGTTCGCTGCTCAGCTGAAAACAAAGACGCGGGTTCGGTTCCTGCATGAATAATTACACCCACGTACTTGCATCTATAAGCGAATATTTATAGGATGGCCAAGTCCATGGTCACAATCCGTAGTCCCTTGCTATGGCGTGCTGGCATCTAGAACCGCAGAATTGAAGTAGTAATACCAGCCATGAAAATCTGTATTTCGTGGTTTATATTTAAATTTACTTCAGCCCATAAACGCAGAGCACGGGGGAGGGGTGGGGGGGGGGGGGGGGGCAGAGCCCTTACTGGCGCTGGCCCGGGATATTTTTTAAGAGTGCGGCTAAGGTTCGCATCTACCACCAACGAACTGTATATTGGCCATGACCATGCTGTCTGGCAGCTATTTTAGAGATAACTGTTTAAGCTCGTCTGTTTTCGTTTAAAGCTTTTAAAATTCGCACCACGTGGCAGCGGCAAGTAGGGAGCCCGAAGCCTGATGCTCATTATCTTGTAGCTGCAGCGCCCACCTCTCCACTTTCATCACTATTAATTTTAATTTTTTTATCATTTCTTCATTGAACTTGATTCTAGGTACATGAACCAGGCTGGATATGCGGACACCTATTTCAAGTGGTAATCTTAGCTGTGAGCACTCAATCAGGCCAATATGTTCTGGGCTTAGAATGCTAGTTTTTCAGAAAGTAAAACCATTTCCCTTTCTCTCTAGCCAACAAGGTACAATAGAATAGATGGCTGTAGATAAGTAGTGAGCCTCTAGGAGTTCATGAATGTTACCATCACTTCAGAAGTTTGCCAAGAATAAACATGTGCCAGCTGGCAAATAATTATGTACCATATTTACAAATATCAATTTATTACCATTTCTGTACATACAAGGCATATACTCTAGGCAACAAACCAGAAGACTTGACAAAGTTTCTCACAGAATACGTGGTACACGATCTTTACATCTACGTGACTAAAACATTAAGACGGAGACGTGATTGTAATTACACTTTAGTGGCAGCGCCAACTGTCCATGTGATAAATCTGAACATAAAAGTAGAGCCCGACGGCCACTTCCAGCTGGAGGAAACACAATCCGTAAAAAACGGAGCTTGGTGGCACGAAGAAATTCGTCATGTGCCAACAATGTCAACACGACGAGCACGCAAACCCATGCTATACATAGTCACGCAAGTGTACGTGTTCACAACATGGCGAGTTTTACGAAGCAGTTGTAAACATAAGACTTCTATGCATGTAATTGTTCTTTTTTTTTTTTCGCTGTCACACTGCCTGCAACATATAGAGTTGGCATATCAGTTTCCATATAGCCAGCAAGAAAGAAATTCCACAAAACAAAGCACAGACACAAACACAGAAACTGCATTGTCTTTCCTCACGAAATCAAAACACTCCACACACAAGCACTCAAGAGGAATGAAATTCCTTAAATTTTTCAAGGATCACATTACCAGTACCACAGACCAAGTTACCTTCACAGTTGTCCAAAGGGCTATGGTACAGTCAGTACTGCCGAAATCAAGGTGAGGCTATGTGTGTGTGTGTGCGCACGTGCGTGTGTGTCACAAAAAGGGGTCAGATAACAAATGCAGGACATAAAACCAAACATCTCGTATAAGTGCCCTGCACCTGCATAAAATTAGGAACCATGTGACGACCTTTCTTGGTTGCTAAATGAGAATTGCACACAGTGGCAGCAGAAATTTGGACATGACCATAAACAGCCCTGCTCCATACTTTTCTTGTGGCATCAGTGGTCGTTAGCACAAGCAATTTCCTTGCACGACAACTTCCAACAATAACATGATATAGCTCGAGCACGAACCAGATTACATAATGCAACCCTAAGTAGCGAGAACATTTACGTGTCAACAGTGAAGGCATGAAGACGGTGGTATTCTTAAGTAGGGGTGTGATAACTGTCTGCAGAATGTTTTTTTTTTTCACAAACTGCAAGTCACGTATTAAAGCCAACTACATCGATGCAGAGCAGTTAAAAAAATTATGCTTGATCGTTTCCCAGTGCTTGCTAAGGGTGCAACTTCCCACACCACAAACATAGCACGGTACACATTTAGGTGAGAACATGGCGCAAGGCCTACGCCATGTGAAGTCAATGCCACACAAGAAAACAAACAAACACAAGAAGGTAAAATTTTCATTTGTTATAGTTCATGACAAGGCTAAATAAAGATCAAATATTATTCTGGTTTTAACTTTGTTCCTGAAGTTTGTGTATGCATTACTTTTTAGAGCATATCTGTACATGAACTGGCGATTCAGAAATACATATACATTTGTTACAGGTTAGGCAGTTCACTGTACTTGTAAAGGTGCCATGTCACAACTGAATTTGTGACATGTTAGCTACTGATGCATTAACTTCACAACTCTCTGTGTTGCATCTGTCACCTTCTTTCTCGAGAAAATACTCATCGAGACAACGAAGAAACAAAATCCGTATTTATCCCTGACTAGACATCACAAAAAAGGAAGCTTATACAACGTTAATATTTCTATAAAATATAATCACATGACTCAGTTGTTTTAGAGCTTAAATGTGCAATAGACTGATATCTCATGACACTTGTAGAGCATGTGCTAACCTTTCCTTGCCTCATCAAGATAGGAGTAACATAAGTGTCGAGGTAAGCAGCATCGTATACTTCACTCGTGGCTTTTGATTGCCCTCAATGTTAAGCATACCGATACCATGACATGTTTTCAAGACACTCTTATTGCTGTAGCGTGCGAATCCAGAAGAATGAGATGATGCCAAGGAAATACATCGCTCGCAAAGGCATGCATGAAGAAAGAGGAGAAAGGGGATCGGGAGAGGACTTGTGATTTCACCCTAGATTGCTGAGGAAGCTTGCCCATTTATACAGAGCGTCCAATATTCACTGGTCTCCCCCAGCCTCACAAATAAACGCTGAAGTGAGAAGAGAGCAGTCGCCTTGAAGAATGATGTACGATGAGCAAGGAGCTAATTTTTTCTTACTCAACGACAGCTATTATAGAGAGTAGCTCCATTCGAGAGGTTCAGCAGCTTCACAGCAAGCTGCTATGGATCGAGCTTGAGTTGGCAAAGGTTCCGAGATTGGAACCGTGGTCTATCATGCACTGCAATGGACAAACATGCATCTATGATAACTTATAAGCCAAATAATCAACAGCCCTGCTTGAAGTCTTGACTACAATGGTGACAATGTAAATCTCATCCACAATCAGCCAAATGGCTGGGCTGAACGATCAAGAGGAAAACTGCAGCAAGGGATCACACAGTCCCAGCAACAAGTACCTCAACTGTCGAGCACACACAAGCTGCCGAACCTGTGTCACTTCAGGTGTATGTATATGTATGCACGTAAATGATTAATTATACATATCACAGCATACCGAAATGAGAATCTCACAAAAAGGGCCCGATACCCGCCCGTAGCATACAAGCAATGGCCAACAATGCATGAACACTAAAAAACTAGCAACTATCTTCGTTGCAAACACGAGCTGGCCTCACAGTAAGGACCTGTAAATAAAATGGCTAGCACTTCAAGTAAGCAAATCAATAAAATCAGAATGAATGTATTATGCCCGACGTATAAAAGAATAACAAAAGGATTCCTTATGACTTCTTTCACAAACATTGGGAATCTCTGGTTAAAGTTCAACATTAAAACTCAGGAGTGCGTCAGCATGCTTGCAGCACCTTTTTAGCGTAAATTGCCGCTGAAACAATGTCAAGCACAGGTATTCACTTGCAAGCTCACACTAAATCTTTGTACTGCTGTAATTAAACTTACGAGTACATAGTAACAGATTTGCAACAGACAAGCCAAAATTGTAAGCATCAAAATGGGGCACTCGACTCACTGTGGTGCAACGCGCATTACCGTGCCACTTTTAAGGTAATGCAAAACATTACCATAAAATCACGAGAAAGCACTCCCCCTCTATTTTTCAGGAGGTTTGAAATACACACCACAAATCAAGCAAGCGCTACCTTTTCCCTTCCAACCATTTCTTTTGAACCTATTCGCTGCTACAGAATCTCGCAGCAGCGGTTCCCAGGAAACCGAATTCTGAGAGCCTTTAGATATGTGGATGGTTTCTTAATATTGTATTTATATAGTGCAGTGCTTCAGGGTTGTATTCTAAGATTCTTCCTTGCACATCTTGAATTTTGGTTCATGGCTTAGTAAGTGCCCTCCTTCTAAATCTTGTCAAGTTATCTTTCACTGCAGTGCGAGCACACCTGCTTGGCATTTTACACTACGTCGTTTGCAGGCACTAAATTTGACCAGCAACGAATGCATCTATATTAGACTAAATGTATCTGCAAAGCCATTGTAACCACAATTACTCATCCACATAGTATAGAGAAAACAAGGAACATGATGCCGGTGGATACGCCAGTCCGCAATGCTAACAGCTACCGCCAAAAAATGCCCAAATGCTAAAGGACATGAAAGCAATCGAATGCGATTTTGTTGCAAAAACTTAAAAATAAAAGTGAGAAATGCTTCTCTCTTATTGGCCACTGGGGGAGTATACATTGAGCAGCACATTGCTGCAGCAAATGCCTTTAAACTGGGTCTTTCTATTTGAATGTGTTTAAAATACAATATAACAAGGGCAGGAGTGAAATTACACAGGACGTACCTAAATCATCACTTTATAATGCAGCGAAAAATGAGAAAGAAAGTGGACTTCTTGGCCAGGGACCGCAATCAAACAGCTTAGGCAGTCATTGTAGCATGCCTTGCTGGCACATTACATTTTTACCCTGATAACATAGTTTCATGCTTGGAATGAGTTCAGTAGCTGCTCCTAAATACATTATGTAAAATATATTGTTTTCCAGGATAAGATTCATTTGGCAGGAGCTGGAGTGTGCTAGCAGCCTTCTTTCAAGATGCCATGAGTTTTCTCGAGTGCTGGGCCTCTTTCAGTGAAGTGTCACGCCCATTATCTGGAATGCCCTAATATGTTATCCGATTTGCATGGTGATGACAAGTTACAGACTTGTAGGCCAAAGCAATGATGCCAACTAGATAACATGTGCATCGCAATGCTGGCATGTTCTCTGGCCCAAATGGGCGAGGGCTGCACTTCCTTGGCATATACAGATGCACCACTGCATCTTAAGTGCTTCTCCAATAATTTGGCCATTAATCCTTAGGCAGGACTCGTAGCCGTAGGCGTAGAGTGTGTGCCATCAAGGCCACAAGCTGCTGCGAAGCTTTTAGCCGAGAACAGCTTGAACACGTCTTGCTGCATGAAAGTGGTGAAATTGCCAAACGGACACAGCTCTGTGTCAACGCCAGCACGAATGCTCCTACAAAAGTGTGTGTGACGAGTCACATCCTTGCCATTGTAAAGGACCCTTATGAACCGCTCTTTTCTGGCATTGCTGTATGCTTCAAGTACGATACGAGAGGCGTAGGGGGGAATGGTGCCATCGTCGAAGCCGAGCGTCGATGCTACTGGAATCAGGTTGATGTCGTGGCCAGAGAAGAAAAGAACTTGGTCTTGGACGTACCATCCATGAAGTCGCGCAGTCCTCGGTGAATTCGAGCCAGCAGGTAGTGTGCCTTGAGAATGCTGCTCCGGCGAAAGGACAAGTCCTGAGACAGCTGTCGGCCCTCCCAGTCCACGTAGGAGATGACGTTGCCAACGTGCTCCATGGTGGCGCAGTGATGGTCGGCACAGGGCAGCGGCTTGCGCTGGCACACGAAGCCCATCAGTCCGTCCATGATTGGCCTCGGCGCAACAAACTCCGAGTTGTTTCCCCCCGGGCTAAGCACCTTGCCAAGCGTGTTCAGCAGCTGCACAACGGCCAGGTGGTTCTTGAGCATGACCTTCGTCTTGCGTGTGAAGAGCCTCTCGTACGTGTTAAGCTGCGGGCAGGCGCAATGCGGCCCCATGCAGAAGTTGATGTCCCGCGAGGGCACCAGGTGGAGCCTGTCAAATGAGAAATTTGGCAGGAAGCCATAGAGGAATGCTAGAGCGCTCTGGTAAGTGCGGGAGAAGACGGTGCTGTACAGCTTGACAGAGCGCGCATTCCAATCGTCAGGCAGGAGCCTCCAAGGACCGGAGTGGTAGGCTTCATTGAGGTTGGCCCCCATGTTGACGTGCTGGACTACACCATCCCAGGTGAGCTGCCCCTCTGCGCATGTGCTCTGGTTAGGATGTGTCGCAATGGTGGCAAAGATGTTCTTTAGCGGGAGCAAGGGGTGCTTAGTTATGACATTGACAAAGGAATGCAAGGGGCTGTTCCTGCCAACGGAAGGCGAGCTCGTGCTCGGAGGCTGGCGACAGCCGAGAAGGTGATGGTTGCGAACTCGCCGCAGGGGCATGCGCTCTCCATGACGCACCATTATGGCTACGGCTTCCAGTGTGAAATTGCTGCTCGGTACTTTGCCTGCGAAGTAAATCAAACAAAACACGCCACATTATGAACAATTGGCCATCTGAGGAGACGTCGACTTTGGTCAATATTATACCGAAATGGCATTATCATCATGGGCACGAAAGGACGTCAGAACGAAGCTAGCCAAAACCAAAAACTGAAGATGCACTACAATTTTTTCACAAAGGTGATGCACGCGCAGTATGTTTGTGACCATCACTAGCGAAATAAACTTAGGAGCTGACGTCACCAACAAAATCATTCTCATTAAGCGCATATGTTAAATGTGCGACGAGGTTTACAACGACGCGAGCACTTCCCTTTAAAAGAATCATTTTAAGTCACTCGTTCATGACTCACCTTCCTGCCAAAGCGATATACTATTGTACGGATTGCAATACTTCATAGCTTTCGCCTTGGTAAGGCTGTGGGAAAGCTGCATATTGTGTTGTCCCGCATGGTACAGAGCGGCAGTGGTATCCGGATACTTGGACTTGGCGTCGTCGGTACGTCCGATCAGGCATACTGAAAACGCAAGGCAGGAAACAAGCGATCAGCAATCGAAACCAAAACCGCCACGGCGCGGTTTGAGCATCTTCTCACACAGACTGAAACGATGTGCGATAGTAAGTTTCGGCTATCAATAAAAAAACTCACTCGTTATCGCCATGCCAACGATCCAAATTACGATGAACGACGCGAAGAGCAGCCGCTGCCTCGCTAGAAACTTGGTCACCCATAAAACTAGCGACACCATTTCTCTTAGCTAGCGTCAAATCAGTCTGACACCAACAGCTGTCGTACGCTGACACATGTCTCCGCTATATTCAGGTAAAAAGGACGTAAAGAAACATTGCAAAACGTAAGGGAGGGAATAAGAAGCACCGGGATGCAAGCCGCATCGACAGGAAACACAGCGACGTTCGCAGGTGCTTTCAATGTTTTGTCAATACGTTATTTTTGTGACAACACGTCACGTTGACGCCAGATGCGCAAGGTCCCGTTCAGTTTGTTGCGGAAATGAGGAAAAACGTGAGTACCCAGTTAGTACGCATAAAGGCGCTATGCTCGCCAACGCCCCATGCGATGCCGATGGCGCTGACAGCGTGTTTGGACAAGTTCCAAACACAATGCTCTCTACGAATGACCATATCTTCTTTTTTCATAAAATCTACAAAGCTATTGATTCCGTAACGTACATCGGCAGCGTGAAAACTAAGGGAACTGCGTTTATCTTGTTGGTGAATGAGCTGCACAGTTTCTCTTTCTTTTTTTTTTCTTCAGTAGTTTTCCCGCGCGCTGGCGAACTGAGCTCTGCCCAAAGATCGTTCCTGCCAGGCCTGCCCTCTACTGCCTGTTTTGGTTGGTTGGCACACCAATGTCCTTTCCATGATGCTGGTGTGTGTGTCGTCCGACTACGAGCACCCCGACTATTCTCTGCTGCTGGTCTAATCCACGAGGCTTTCCGTGCGCATCGATCCTAGTGGCACACGGTAAATTCAACCGCAACCTACCTAGCATTCTGAATGGGCGCTGGCGGTGAGCCCCACTAAACGTTCGTTGCTGTACTGGCTTCCCGCATCGTTAGGCTAAAGCTGGCGTGCGTATAAATGCAACCACTGTAACCGCGTTTGTCATCTAGCATCGCAGCCGCTGCCAGAAGATGTAGCAGACGCGCTTTCTCGTCCCCCGAAACGCACCTGTTGGAAACCTTGACTAAATAAATGATGTGTGATCGAATTTGTCGATTGCATTACTTGTAGAATTTTGTGGTGCAACGTACCCTGCCAACATGGTCTCTGTCTGCGTCGACGTCGATTTGGACATGAAAGCGATGTCTCTCGACTTGGTGTTTCCAGAGGGCATCGAAAGAGGCGGCAGAATAAATTTGAATTTTTCGAGGAGTGGGCTCGATACACAAGGTCGTGGCGACGGCTGTCACGCAGGCTTGCCAACCCGAAGCGGCTTTCTTTGACGCAGCCTACGCGCGCGAGAAAGTTCGGATCTCTTCGGGAGGAAGGCCGAGCTCGTTCTGTTACATCGACGAGCGGCGCGATGGAAATCTCTTCGTCGACGACGGAGCGGTTGTGGAGGTTCAGACTGAAGGTTGCGAAATTGAAGTGGAGTCGGAGGTGCCGTCTCCTGCTGCGTCGCCCCTGCCAGACCCGTGTTCACCCGATAGCGACAGTTCGCCCGAACCGGCGACAATTGACGACTGTGCCTCAGCACTCACTATAGACCAAAGAGGGCACCTGACTAGCAGTGTGGAGGAAATTGACCTGACTGGTGACTCAAACGATGCTTCTGAAAATTCTGCAAATGTCACTATTGAAGATCACTCCTACATGGTCGGCAAAGTCAGTGCTACTACCAGTGCTGTCAATTCTAATAATGATGCTTCCACCCGTGGAAATATTGCTGATGCCGTCAAAGCGCTTGCAAATGATGTTTCCACCCGTAGAAATATTGCTAATGCCACCAAAGCGCCTGCGAATACCACAACTGTCATTGCAAGAGCTTCGAACATGTCCCAGAATGTCACCACGAAGCCCGGCCCTGTAGAAAACAGCAGTGCAAGTGCTGCCATCACTCCCAAGGGCAACAGTGGGGCCAAAGCGATGGCGCTCTACTCCTGTTTGTATTGCAAACATATAACGCCATGCAAGGAGACTGCAATAGCTCACTGCAAGCTGCATACCTCAAAAAACGATCCTTTGCCGCAACGGCCACTATCAGATAAGGCGACAGTTCCAGCATTGAAGGTTTCCAGTCCAGCCTCTCCAGACAAAGTAAAGCCCCAGAGAAACAATACGAAGCCACGTATCGGTAATGTGTTTTCCCTTAATAAGGATAAGTTAGCAGTCATTACAACGGCTGGTAGCTCGTTAAGCCTGTCTGGGGGTGAGTCTAGCTCAGGAATTAAAGGTTCTATTGAGACAACAGTCTTGCCCACAGTCCTCAACATGCTTGCCTCTATGTCGCCGAATGTGAAGCGCGTTGTCCTTAAAACCGGCCCAGTTCCACTCTCGGCCGCCGGTGCTTTTTCTCCGAAAATTATTAAAGCTGGTGTGAAAAAAGCTAATGAGAGCAGCCTAACAGAACTGAGGTCTGTCGTTTCTCCTTCTACACCAAAGCCACTGTCAACGACACCAGGGAAGGGTCTCAAACCCATTGTACTGGCAAATTCACCAAAAGAATCAAAAGACACGCCCACCAAGCCTCCTGCTAATACAAAGATTGTGTTTAAGTGCTTTAAGTGTTCTCACGTTACTTTTGATAAGCTCGTAGCCCTGAAGCATCTCCAAGAGCATACAGCTGCGGCACAAGACAAACAAGCGAACAAAGAAAGCCAGTTAAGTGATGCATCTGTTCCGGGCACACCTCCAGTCCTGGCTGAGTCAGAGGCTTCAAAGCGCCCCCTACCTCTGACTGGATCACAGCTGAAACCCCTTGTTCAAGAGGTTGGCCGTCTCTCCAAGTCCACAGATTCAATTAAATACTTTGCATGTACCAAATGCAGAAAAGTTTACACGAAGAGGTCAGGCTTGAATAACCACATGATGAAGCACACTGGAGAGAGAAAGTTCCGCTGCCAGATATGCGACAGGAGCTTTCAGTTCAAGTCGGTGCTGCAGGTGCACATGAAGGTGCACAACCGCATCAATCCACACAAGTGTGCTAAATGCAAGAAAAGCTTTGCCACAGAAATGGCTTTGCAAAATCATGAGAAGAAATCGCATGGTGACCCAGTGATCTGCCACCTCTGTAACATGCCATTTGTACGGCAACACAACCTAGTGGTGCACATGATGCAGAAGCATGGACAGACTGCTCAGCATCGTTGCAGCAACTGCCGAAAGCCCTTTTTCACCGAGGAAGACCTCGCAGCTCACAAGGACGTGTGTAAGGGAGATGCATATCGTGACTGCAGCAACTGCAGCTTCAAGGGTACTACCTACAAGGAGCTCTGCGAGCACGTAGTGCAGTGCCACCCGGATGTGCCGCAGTTCAAGTGCGAGACGTGCGGCTTGATTTCAGTCCACAAGGTACGGCATCGGGCTCACATTCGAACGCACCAGCCCGGTTACCGGCATAAGAAGGCGAAACATACCTACAAGTGTCCGCAGTGCGGGAAGGAAATGCGAAGCCAGTCAGGCCTGCAGTCCCACCTCAGTTCCCACAACAACATACGACCATTTTCGTGTCCAACATGTGGTTGCAGCTTCTCCTCTAAGGGCAGCCTCAGAGCTCATCGCCTCAATGTCCATGCCTCTACCACATTCAGCTGTGAGCAGTGTCCGCTTACCTGCAAGTCCATGTTCGCACTTCGCAAGCATAAGAGCCTTATTCACGGACAAACCATCAACTTTCAGTGTGACCACTGCAAGAAACGCTTCACCAGCGAGCGCAAGAAGCAGCTGCACACAGCCGTGGTGCATATGGGGGACAAGACTTGCCTCGAGAATGGTGAGAACCCCTTCCCCATGCTCAAAGTGTACCGTTGCACTGAGACGGACTGTGAGTTTTCCACCTTCAGCCTGTACCGGAGCAAGGCCCACGCCATAACCCACACGGGAGTCATGCCTTTCCAATGCTCGCAGTGTGATAAGGCATTTGTCGTCCAAGATGAGCTCAAGAGGCACATCACTCTGCAGCACAATAAGGGCAAACAAAAGCCTTGTCCTCGCTGTGGGCGGGTCTTTGTGTCAGACACCCGCTACGAGTGGCACCTCCGCCTGCACGAGAACAATCAGGGCTTCCAGTGCAGCAAGTGCCCCTACCTGTACGAGTCCAAGGCCTACCTGGAGCACCACCAACAGAAGCATGCTGAGGAGAGCCTGTCTGTGTGCGAAGTATGCAGCAAGACTTTCAAGGTGAGTCTAATTATAGCTTTATAACAGCAGCAAGGCGATGTCAGGAGGTCTGTTTTCAGCCGGGTGATTTCAAGTGCGCCAACACCGTGCGGACTTCTGAAATGTGATGTTATTTCAAAGAAAGCATTTTCTTGGCACGAAAGTAGTACAATGATGAGGTTTCTGGATCACTATCTCATAATTCAACATCGAGTTAGAGGAACACTGATGTCAAATAACAATTCATGTCAGAGTGAAAGCTCAATGTATGACAATAATTTAACATATAAAACGACAATATTATCAACATCAGTGCCCTACTTACCGGGAAATTAAGGTAAACGCACAAAAATATATGCGCCGCAGTAGGGCATTCTCAAAATCATCCCAATGAGGTCAGACGAACCACATACAATTAATCACTAGTAATCGATCCAGCTGTACTAAATAAAGAACCTTCCATGCATCAAGAAATGCAATAAAATGCTGCTTGTTTGTTTCTGTTTGATTCGTGGAAAAAAAAATTGCCGGACGTTACTATGAGAAATGGCACGAGTGGTTCAAAAATTCAATTTTCGTGTGGTTAAACTAGACAGGTCGTGCCACCTATCAAAGCCCAGTTGAACGAAGCATGTCTGCTATCTCGGAGCGAATGGCAGGAAATTTTTCAATGGCCATTGTTGCTGCTGTGGTTCCCACTGCTTTCGTTCTGCTGTTACTATTGCCGGCGGCTGCACAATAAAGCTGCGCAACGTTGTGCACGGCAACAGTGATGCGAGACGGTCTGCTGCTAGAGGCGGGTAATTTGAAGTGTGCTAGCCCAATGCGGACCAGCCCTTTCTTGGCACAAAAATAACACTGCGAATTTTCTGGACTGCTATTTCAACAATTGTCGCCTTAATAGTTGCCTTTTGTGTGCCTTTAATATTTGCTTTTAGTGTCCGTTTAAGCAGTTTTTGGATATGATATGCAAATGTGTAGAGTAAGAACACAGTTACGAATAGTTACGACAAATGCTCGTATGTAACAATTGGGCAGGGGAAGTTAGTCGTGCTAATCGCAAGAACAATATCTGGGACATTTTATTCATAATAAGCTTGCTATTATGCTTATACAACATGCTATGGGTAATGCAGTTGCATACCTTCCAGGTCCGCAGCTCCCTTTTTGGGCTCAAGTTGAGACTGCAAAACGCGTACAGCCAGCAAACAGTCTCTTTAGTATTCCTGGGTGCTATATTTCCGTAATTTCCAACAGATGTGAAAATCATGTTAAGCGCGCCGCAGCCAGAACAGCCGTGCCCAATACACTCGGATCAGGTGTGTCATCGCAGCAGCATACAATCGGGAAAAGCGTTGTCGAAGGCAGCCTTTCGTTCACAGCTGCTTTAATGAATCGCAGAAAGAAACACATGCTCCATGGCCGAGTGGCACTTTTAGTTCACGTATCACGAAATGCTTTTCGACGTGTCTGTGACTTCTTCAGTTATATCAGCACTGGCAACTGTAAAAAATTCTTTGTATGTGACAATGCTATCCGCAACAATAGTGTGCTCTGAGGTAAACGTGCTTGCTGTGTCTCGTCACAAAGCTTGTTCCAGAAAATGCGGTGTGGCACATTACAATGACAAACGCTCAGCAAACCTAATTATTTTTGCTGGGTAAGCTGCTTTACAACACAACCCATGAACCAAACAGCGTCAATGACGTGCCCTCGCATTTTATGGCTGCAGCTCATTTCTTGCACAGGTCTTCTGAAATGGAAAACTGGAGAAGAAAAAGAAAAGGCTTATTACATCTTCCTTATGTCTTCCCATGCAAGTAGCCTCGACTACTTGCCAGTGCGGCGTGTTTTTTTTTTTTGCTTTTTTTTACAATGGCAAACAGTGTGCATGCCAGCAAAAACACAGCAGCAACTGTGGTAGGTGCAGCGGCTTTTGCCTGCTGTATGAAACTAAATGTCTGATGACAGGGCCACTGCATTTTCATGACTTATGTCAGATGAAATTTCTCTAAAGCTGAATCAAGAACGTCCAGTATGTCAACAATAGCTACTCATTCAACGTAGCATGCCTAAGCGTGGGAAAGCACATCCCATTAAAGGGGCCCTCCAACACTATTGAAGCACCTATTTCTTTATTTGTGGTTTGCATAGACCGATAGGCGGAGGTAATTTTAGCATAGGTCTCAACGTCAATATCAAATGATTTAGTATTTTAATCACGCAATAAAGCCACTATATCGCTGCCGAGCGCATCACCACATAGTAGTGCTCGTGAGAATTTTGCGAGCTGAAATGGCACCGGGAGATTGCCACCATATGATTGGATGATTGTAACGTTAGAAGTTATCCTTGTTAGTAAAACTGAGTTTACTAATCTTTTTAATTTTTCGTCTCGCTGCTTTTTCATCGAACCCTGAACAGAAACGGCGCCAACAAAAAAAGATCACTGCAACTACAAAGCATGACAGAGACGTTGGATATCATTTCACCACTGTATCTTTTGCTTGCCCGGGTCGGAAGTCCTTACGAAGGACCTCTCTTTCTTCCCTCTTCTTGCTTTTTGGAGTTTGTCAGCTGTCTCTTTACACATGTGCGCTGCTGAAAGAGTGCAGTGCACCATTGTTGTTCATCTGGCAGCTCAACAAACAACGTGCGAAGGGTCAACTGTACTTCAATGTTCTAGGATGTTCCATGAGTTCCTTTCTCAGAATAAGAGGAGGGAGTGACTCGGAATCTTGCAAAAAACAGCAGAAAGTACCTCGCTTCAACATAGTAGCTCCCGCACACGTTCTGGCAAGCCAGGCATCAGGCACTACACTTGTTACAGTGGCAAAAAGGCTTTGAAAACAAAAAATATATAAAAAAACAAGCAACAATGATATGTGAGCTTCCCCTATGTATGTGCTTCCAGCTTATTTCATTGGGGAAGCCTTCAGACGTAACGAGCGAGTGAAGCGTGGTCAAATGACCCCGCGAAAGTCGAGTTGAGAATTGGCATTTTTTCTTTTATATTGAATTTTCCAAGTCGTATAACTTCAGACAGCATGCCATTATCACTTTCGTTTTTGCTGAATTAGTGTGTCTGTACTTAAGTTTACACAACCTATGAATAAAACATCAGGGCTTGAATAGAGTTGGAGGGAAAGGGGCCTGTGACACAAATTAAGCTTGTTGTTTTCATCGCTTCTTGCCAAACTACAGAATGCATCCGATATCGTTGCATGAGTGGCAATGGCAAAACAGAAGCTGCTATAATTTTATTTTTGTGGAGACACCACATTGTTTTTAGACTACAGTGACACACAGCGGCTATTTTTGTGATCGGAAATGAGGCTTCACCACGTGGGAGTGATGACATAGGCCGTGCGCTTTGATTGGCTTCAAGTGACAAGTCGCGCATAATGCTCGTATGGTGCCACGTGGGTGTGGGCTAAAAATTATAAAGGCAGTACTTATAATTTCTCAAATAGAAAAATATTTCTGTTCCTAAATGTGAAAATGTGAAAACAATTACAAAACGACGCTAGGAGCACGGCACAATGGCCACCACAAAATGAGCCATCTGGTACGTCTTTGTAGGAGGCACACGGCGATGTAAACAGCCTTTAATGTCAGTAAGAGAATGATGTGCAAAAGGGAATGTTTCTTCTCATCGTCTGCTCGGGTGTTGAAGTTTGAAGGCTAATAACTTCCATTTCGGCGTACTGATTTTGATAGTTCCTTTTGCGCTCGTCTCAGTATTCGGCACTATACGAATTCCAGTGCATGCAGACGAAAAAATGATGAGGGATCTTTAATAAGCACGCCGCTTTGTAGCACTTCGGCAATCTACAGCACTATGCATCTGTTTGCTGGGTATTTCTGACGGTCGTGCACTGCTTAGCCAGTTACAGGGCAACCACTGGCTTAGTGAGGACAGCCAGCTTAATGAGCTGTGTTCGCACAGAGATGCTTTTTCGGCCGTGGAGAGGAATTCTGTTTAAAAACTAAGGTCATTTCTAGCTTAGGAGGCTGTTTTGGTCTGCGATACATGAGAGCACGAAAAAAATCCGAGGGGGGGGGGGGGGGCTGTTGTTCAATTAGCCCTGCTGTGACTACACCTCTGGTTCCCGTTTCGTCTGCGAACGCATCGTCGTATTTAGTTCTTGTATCCTATTGAGTTATCTGCTATGTTAACTCAACATATTGAATATTGTAAATGCTTAGCACAACTTGGTAATCCCTCTAAACACTCTCACGTTCATACATGCTTTTTCTCAAATAAAGCACGCTCCACACAGCGTGTTTCGTGTGCTGTGATGGATTACCAAGTTGGTGCTAAGTACCTACAATATAACAAGTTGCTATTTAGCCCAACAACAGTTTTAATATGTTCAATAAAAACCAGCCCATAGGCCGGCACTGTTGTCATTCCCTCTCTCTTTGTACCTGTCTTAGTAGGCGCTCAAGGTTTTTAAGATGTAGGATAAAGGTGTCGTCCATTAATTGAGTAGCAATTTCAATTTGTAGTTGAGCCTACCACCTGTGAACTTTTGTTGCCTATGAGTACGCAGTGTTGTTGGTTGAGATTGCTCATTCCAGTGGGAAGCATCTCTGTAATCAATATGTTTAGGATGATGTAGTCTTAGGAGGCCAAGAAAAACACTGCAGTCTTTATGGATAGTTCAGATAGATGGAAACAACACGTAGATGAAAAACCAAATTTCTGCTTGTCAGAACCAATCCACGCCCTCCGCTCAGAACACGCAGTACACTGCCAATTGTGCTCTACCATCCGATTTCTCGATCATTTATGTAAGTGTAGTCCTGGAAGTTTCGGACAGTACCATTCATGGCCGTGGTAACATGTGCAACGATCTCTAGCTTGACGGCATCCCGTATGTGAGACTTTTGCGAAACGTATCTCACTGGTATTCGTATGTTCATGGTGTCACCAGGGCTTTGCAGCAACGTCGCGGTATACAGCAGCGTAAGAACAGGCACCTGCTTTTCAACCTACAGAACATATTCAACATGGAAGCTTCAGCTATACAAAATCATGTACAGTAGAGACTTGGGATTGTCCACGTGTCTTTCACAAATGAGGGGTAGCATCCAAACTTCTACGGAGGCAAAAACAACAGCACCGCATCGCGATGCTGCCTTTGTCTTTGATCCGCGTTTTCTCGTGTGCATTGCTGTTTGTAGATGAATTTTCATAACAGGGACAGAAAGTGTATGTGAAACAGCATTGAGTGAAGGTTTCGTTTTTCGATGGTTGAGCTATTGGGAAGACATTAGACCCCAATAGCTGACTCTTTTCCCCATGTTTTTAAGCTGCTTTTTTTTTTTTCGCAGACTGTGCGAGCTATGGGCATCCACGTGACTCACATGCACCCCGAGGTGGCCAAGACTCCCTCACTCCAGGTGCTGCGCTCGCTGCGTCACCCACACAGCTGTGACCAGTGCCCCGTTCGTTTCAAGACTCCCAACGAGCTGCGAGCGCACAAACTGAGCCGGCACTCCGGCGCCGCAGGCAAGCGACTCATGAATGCCGAGAAGAACTTTGAGTGCCACTTCTGCGGCAAGGCGTTCAAGCACAACTGCACACTGCAGACACATCTTCGCACCCACACAGGTGAGAGGCCTTTCGGATGCCCCCACTGCACCAAGGCCTTCAACATCCACCAGACGCTGAAGGACCACATCGTCAGCGTACACACCAAGGAGTTCAAGCTGCACTGCCTACTGTGTGGCAAGGGTGTTGTGAACAACACGAAACTGAAGCAGCACCTTCAGCACGCACACAAGGCCGACCCTAACCCTTCCTTGCCCCTTGCCGCCCGCGGCAAGGCCTCGAGAGTAGACAAGCCAAAGGCACCTCGAGCGCCCAAGAGGGTGGAGCAGCCGCATTTTCAACCGCACTTGCAGCAACACCTGCAGCCGCAGCAGCTTCATTTGGCACCGATTGTGTTCGTGGAAGACCAAAATGCTGAAATTGGGGAAGTGTACATGGAGCAGGAGGTTGTTACAGCCACGGAAACGGGCATGGTTGTGGAGGACCCCATCAAGCTGCTCACATCCTTCTTTTGAGCAACATGCATTTGTGGATACATTGATTGCATTGGGGCTCTTTTCTGCAGACTCCACCTACCCCCATCAGATTGTTCAAAAACCTTCTTTTGTATGTTGTGTAGCTTTCGGAGACACCTTATAAAAGCTTTTTAGGTACTGCAAAAGCTCATCACTTAGTCGAAACAACGTGCACTGTTTTGAGAAAACACTGTTGAAGTGCCTCCTTCATTTCTTTTTAATAGAAACTGTGGACTTCTGCTCAGCTGCAAGAATATGCTTGTGCAGTTATGTATGCTGTGTTTGTACAGTGTAATACTACTATATGGCATGCTTTGCTGGACTGCAAGTGAAATTGTACATACGTTTGGATGGTCATTGAATGCTTTGAGGTATAGCACAACTCCTTAATTTGTTGCACTCAGAAAGAAAAACTGTAGTTTTTATTAGCTGTGTGAACACTTTTCTGTCACCAGCATACCTTTATTACGTCTCCCATCTCATGGCTACTCTGTGCTCCCTTGGGTTTCTTTTTGACTGTCTAGCAAAAATGACAAAATCAACACAGTCCAATATGTCCACTTTAGATTTTCTAGCAATGTTTTTTTATAGAGTGTGATACTGCCTGTCATTGGTATCAGCATTCTGGCATAAATCATAAATGGCATATAGCATAATTGGCAAACTATGGAATAGATCATAAATGTTTCCTTTCTTTGAAACTAACGAAACATGTATGATCTGTATTCTTTCAAAATGTACTCTCACGAAAATCTTCTCTTGGTAGGCATCATAATTTTGGCTTATCTTCTGTAAATAACTTTACCTTGCTATTGGCAACTAACTGGTAAAGCGTTGAGAAAAACATCAAGGAGTTAAAATGCGTACACACGCATATGTACTACCCAAGCCACGCATGCACTTGACCCTCCCAAGTGGCATTAGATGCATGTTGTGCTCGTAACTAACTTCAGTGACTTTGAGCTGCTGTGATAAAAGTAGAATCAGAACTGCTGTTTCCCATCCATGCCTTCTTGATATAAAAAATTTGTCAGTCTAGAGAAACTTAGAAAATACATTAACATAACACATGAACTGTAGTTATATAAGGAGTGTGCTAGCCTATGTTATTCTTTTAATAGCATAGGAAGTGGAAATTTTTTTCTTGGATGTGTGTGTGACACCTGAAAAAAAAGACACTTGCCACTGCGAGCCTATAATGTCTTTCTAATGGCTTGTAAGTTTTACATCTTCGCCAACTCAAAGTTATTCTTTTTTTTTTTCTCCTGTATACTGCAAGCTTGTTCATGTGTCGATGTATTTCAATATGCTTTTGATCTTTTGACATGGAGAAGATTTTTTAGACCTTAGACTGCAACAGCTGTGTTTGTTCTCCAATCTGAGCGTGTGGACAGTCTTTTTTTTTCTTTATTCAAATCACATACTTTTCGCAAACATGGTTACATTACTTAGAAACACTTGATGTACGAGCTCCTTGCAAATAAATTTTCTACAGACAGTTACAAAGGTATTTTCGCTTTGACTTAGGACATTGATTCAATAAGATTATATATTTATAAGTGTATGTCATTTGCTTCATTTCTTATAAATGCTGGTTTGTGACCTCTTGTCTTATACTAATGCTTTGCAATGAATAGTTGCATTTCTTAGCACTATGCAGGTATAATGTGTGCTCAAACACTTGTTAGTCATTTGTTAGTGTGATCGTTGAGCACAATATAGTTGAGCCTGTCTACCTCATGCGCAGGCACAATATATTGGTGAAAATAATTCTTGGCAAAAAGTTGCGATAACTACTTTGAAAGAAAGAAAGAAAAAATGTTTTATATACAAGAAGTAGCTGCGCTCTGGTCTGCTAATCTGCACTTAGGTATAGAAAAAGATGGTCAAGATACTATACCATAAATAAAGAAGCAGGAGTTTAAGTAAAGTGGAGTTAAATTGATCTTATTTATTTCCATAGTCGTGAGCCTCAGAAGAATTATAGCGGGAATAGTTGGTCTCAAGCTGCTTGCTTCGTAACTGGGTAGGGCAATAGTAAAAGTATAAAGCTAATTCTACGTTTTAGGTGCTCTTAGAACGAAGGCACTGGTAAAACCTGATGAAACATCAACTGTGAATGGATGATCTGTATGAGATCACATGCTGGGTATTGAAATATAGTTGATGTTTTGTGTTGTTACGATGCACTAGAGGAGTGTGAGAACTTAGGCAGCTTAAAACGGGTGGCTCAGCTCTACACCAGGGTTGCCACTGACATTTGAGTAAAATTCTTCAAACGACGAGCCAAATGTGGCCAAAAATCGAAATTTCTCTTCAAATCTTCCCAAAGAAGTTGCCACTCTGAATATGTGTTGCGTGTCTCATAATGGAAATTCCTAATTATCTGTAGTCCCGTGTAGGACGGTACCATCCATAAACCACAAATCATATTCACGTTTTTCAATGTGAGTCACATCACCCGCTTCACCATGAAAGCACTGAAAAAGGGCATGCATACACTAGTAGCGTCCCTGAATGCTAGTGCCTCAAGACAAAAGTTTGTGAGGGTTTTCATTGTGGCGAATACGGGATGAAGCAGTCGCTACAACAAGAAAGATATGGCATGCGTAGCCTTCCTGCAGGTTTGTAGAATTTCATTGCAGTGGAATTCTGTGTCCTATGATCAAACAATCTAATTACACAGCAACGGAAATAAATTCGATCGACAGTACTGGGTAACCATCGCAATGCCCGTACTACGCTTATCGTGTCGTCATGCTTACGCTATACATTTGCCTCACTGCAGTTTTTCAATGGTTGCCCAAAGAATGTCGACTTCTTGGCCCACCTCAAGAGTATGTTAATAACAAATTTAAACTCTACATACCAAATTAGGGAGTACTACCGGACTGAAGAAGTCAACAAGCTATTCATGACGGTTGGAGCTGTGGTCGTAACACGCGGCCTAACCATCACCTAGGTACTTCAGAAGCGAAACTTTGAAAAAGCTTAAAGCTCCTAATTCACCTAAAACATGTAGCATAACACCACTGCCTTGCGGCACGCCAAGCAGTACATGGCCTAAATTTGGCTGGGCGGTTGCTGGCGGATGCACCAATGCACCAGTGCCTCCAGGATCTAGGTGAATTAGGAGATACACACAATAAATGTGACAGACTTACTCAATTGCATATAAAGTGCGCCTTCTACTGGTGAGTCTAAAACTACGAAAAATAGAAAAAAATGTCGCCCATTCATCTTGAGGACACTGAGTAAAGAATGCATAACTCAGTGGAGACATAAGCCGAAAATCTCCAAAAGTTTGCCACCTCACCATTCATAATTTTAGGTTGCCACAAGCCTCTAGAATTTGCCAATGTGGCGAAAAGTAGCCACTAGTGGCAACGATGCTCTACACTAACTCTGGTGTATCTGGCAGGATTTTCTTCAGTGCGAAATTGCGCATATGCATCGATCAGGTATGGTAGCCAAGGCATGGTTTGGGAAGTTGTTACAATTTGTGTATACATGCATGCATGCAAATGCACAAAAAATCATAAAGCAGAGCACCCCCCCCCCCCCCCTCCAGAGGAAAAAGAAAAGCTGTCTATGCCAATCCCCTTGAGCCATGGGTGCGAGCCATAATTTCAAGGAAACAAAGAAAGAAACAAACAAGCTCCTCGCATGTGTATTAATGTTTATGCCTTATTAAAGGTTTAGTAAACTACAAATTTTACCAATGGACAGTTTGCGTCAACAGAGAACAGCCATTGTCATTAATAATATCATAAGGTATAACCGTCCTGTTCATTCGTCCATTCTTTGCTCCTCATTCCGCCCTACGAGGAATACTGCTGCAGGTAATTTTAACCTTCCTCCCACGAACAACGTCTATGAAGAACGGCGTCTGCAGTTTGTCGGTACCAAAATCTAGAATAGATTGCCCCAGGATATAAAATCGGCTGTTAACTTTCCTCTAAAATAAAAAAAAACACTTCCTTGCAATCCTCAATGTGTCTCTGTAACCTCCTTAATAGCAACAAAATCGTTCACTCCTTGTATATAAGTACCACTACGTCCAGTGAAAGTTTACTGCATAGTTGTTATTACTCATTGCCTTTCTTTTGTTTGTGTATAAAAATTATATGTTTCTGTTATCTTACCAAAGTTCGAGTATCTGAATATATATGTATGTACAATGCCTAACCTTCTTTACTATATCCGCAATGTTTATCATCTTGTATCCAGGTTCAATGCCTTGTTCTATTGTTTTGCTACATGTGCTATTGTTGCCTTGTGCTATCGTTTGAATACTGTGCCATTTTGTATTGCATCGTTGGACCCTATTCTAGCCTTTGGCTATGAGTCCAAACAGTTTTTTTATCTATCATGTTGGAATTGAAAATAAAGTGAAATGAAATGAAAGCTTTGAAGAATCAATTCTACATTATCATCACGTAAAAGGTGCTATAAGTGAAGCGCACAATTGGGATTGTTGACAATGCCGCCATGCATCATCAGTAAATGTTCTTAGTGACGTCAGAGAGAAGGTGCTTGTAAGAGGACACACGAGGCTTTTGAGGGTGTACGAAAAAAAAAAAAAAATGTCATGGAGACAAGACATGAAATGTGCTTGTATTTTCACTCCGTGTTGTTAGCCTTGTAAACTATTGGCAGCAGCAAGAGAAATCAGAATCAATAATAACTAAGGTGTACGAATAGTGAATATTGGAACCTAATTGAGTACGAATTGTATATTGTAATTGAGTACTGTTCGAACAGCTTTCATATGGTAAGTAGACCACTTTCAGTACAGTCTTACAGCACCACCACATTTTATTTGCAGCAAATATTCGCACACTTTCGCAAGAGACCTTACAGTTACCTTTAATTGACTTAAAATACCACAATTTTGAAAACTAAGGTAAGTTCATGTACAGCAGAAACTAAAGCCTTCGCAATATTTTGTAACTGCACATTCAGACACAGAATTCACTGATGTTATCAATCTGAGACTTCGTCACCTGCTTTTAAATAAAATTGTGATAAAGAAAGTAAAAAAATTTCAACCAAATGCCGCAGATACATCTAAAGATATAATAAAGCAGATCAACCTGTCATCACAGCATGGCCTGCACTCCAAAAGCATGTATAAATCGACGTTTAAATCTGCATCTACAAGTACAATTTACAAAAATGCAATACTCGCATCTGTTAGTTGTCATGCCGCAAACAGTTATTACAAGATGAGAACGGGAGTATGAATGGAGTTTTCAGAAGAAATATGTTTCTCCGGCAATCAATATAGTGTCGGTAGCCTCGTAAAGCTGGGTCTGCATGCAGATCGCTTTAGACGAATAAAATAAACTCTCCGGCCCACTTTTAGCCTAGTTTTAATACTAAAATTAAAATTGGACTTAACGGGTCGAGACCCATTTGGTCTCTACGGGAAGTTACTGGCCGGACTGTCCAGCTGAACAGTTACACCCTGAAGACTGAGTGTGCCTCGAAGTGTAGGGCCACTTTTTAATTTTAGAAAATAAGTACTATACAGACTAAAGTGGCTGGAGAACTTATTTTATTTGTATAATTTTTACCCAGCCAGACAGATCTCGGTCAACTATGTTTACCTTTAAATCACTTTAGGAATAAAAATAAGAAAGCGTGACATTTAGTTCCTCAAAATTTCGTTGTGTTTTGGTTCTCCCATTGGAGGAAAAATATTCGAAATTTTGAATATTTTTCAACATGTACTATTCCGTTTGAGTATCGAATCGAATAGAGTGCTATTCGATTTGTTATTCAAAATTTTCGAGCATTCATACACCCCTAATATTCACACTATATCTTACTGTCATCGCCAAGAGGTATGGAGATGAGATGTCTTAGTTAATGACTTCTAAGCTTTTGATGAGTAGCCTTGTCATGTATAATCACAAAAGTGGATTGTGAATTCTCCAACTTTATGTACGATTATTGCGATAGCCTAAAGTTGTCTCTCACACTTTTTTCAGTATGGTTAAAATACTGCCTGTAGGTTTTCAAGGCTGCTGAGAACACACGAACCAAACACTACAGCGCGGCACGCAACCTGGAATTTTCAATTCTAAAAGCAAGGTTTAAAAACACTGCAAAGCCATATTCTCAAGTGACGGCGCCATATACCCAAATTCAAGCCCATTAGCTTATATGAACACTTTGGGGTGCATAGTTACAGCGACCGCCATAGGAGGCCGCTATGAGACCGTGCCTATTAAAGCCCCTAGATCTATTAGAGTCACTGGAAAAAAAAATTTTTTTTCCAGTGACTCTAATAGGCGCTAGAGTCACTGGCGTGGAAACCAAGCAATCTGCGTGAAAACCAAGTATTTTACTACAGAGTCACGCCAGGTCTTCGAAATACTTTGCAAGATGAGCCAAATGTTCGTGAAACGCCAAAGCTGGTTTCAATGTTGTCTACCCAATTTCTCGCATATATTTAGCGCCACTTCAGAATGTTTCACCTAATAAAAAATTACAACAGAGTCATCTTGCATAGCATTGATTCCCAAGTTACGTGGGAACTGCCTGTTTTTTTTTGTTTCTTTTTGCGGGTAGTAGCAGATGGCAAAATGTATGCCATGATATTCATTTTGTATTGCAAAGCGCCAGTACTGTGAAAGCAAACGAGTAGTTCTTATACAATAAAGCATTATGTGTACAACACTCCGAAAATGCAGGAAAATAATAGTTGGCCTCGCGCGGCTCGGCCTCCTGCAGGCTTCGCAGCGCTTGCGGAGCGCAAGGATTGGAAACAAATGTACCCACTTAAGGTCCCTCCATCACCCACTCGCACAGCAGCGCATCATGCGGGCACCGCCGACAGTCATCAGCTGCAGGGACCATAGAGTTTCCCACAATACTTACTAGAGGGAACTCTGGCGCTAGTGTCTACGGGAGCTGCAACGCACGGCGCTCCAGCGAGCATGGGAATGATGGGTAGTACACACATTTGTCTAATATTCACGGAGGAAGGAAAAGGTACCTTTTCCCTTCCTCCGTGTCTAATATTCATACTTCTGGCCTGCCTTTGGCTCCGTGTGTGTTCGTGTGGCTTGAAGCTGGGCCTGCCTTTGGCTCCGTGTGTGTTCGTGTGGCTTGAAGCTGTTTTCTTACGAAACAAAAATTAGCAAATGTTCAGAGGTTGCGCTTCACCATTTTATTTTTTTAGACTTACTTTCCAAATTGGCTTACAAAGTTCAAAAGCATTCAATCTTTCTTTCAAAACAAAACCGAAACACAGCAATAAACGAAGCCGCAAGTACGATTCGCCACCCGCAAGTACGAAGGCTAGGCAAATGGGTGTACTACTACAGTGTCTAGAAATATATATTCTAGGCACTATAGTACCAAGGAGGATACATAAAACTTGCTGGAGTGGAAGCCGCCTATGCGCCGCTACGGGAGAGAGTGAAGCCGCGCCGAGCATGCGGCGGCCATGTTGCCAGTGGCAGAAAAGAGCCGAGCGCTGCAAATTTAATGCTTCACCGCGCTGCGGGTGAAGTGACTCGTGTGTTTATAAAGCAACGAAAACAAGTAACTCTGGTTGTAAATGTTTATTGCGACCTGTACGCAGCCAAGTGGCATGTAGAGAACTCAATTAAAGTGCATATGCATCAAATCGCGATGCCTAAAGCAAACACATAATCGAAAACTAGGTGCCCTACTGGTGGTTGAAAATTATTGCCCTTGTCAAAAGTGGTCCCACCTTACTTTTGACCAATTCTCGGTTTTTTTTCCTTCGTCATGTGTTGTATCCTCACTTCTACGTATTGTTCAGCGATTTGCCTGCACAAACTGTAAACCTGATTATCAAGCGTATCAAAGTCTAGGACGTGCTGCTCTAGTTTACGGAACCAGTTTTTCTCGGAGGAAGCTCATAGATTTTTCAGGGTGAGGTGTCTTGCTCTTGACTTCACCGTTGTGATGGAATCACATTCAGCCTGTTGCCACCTCAGTCCTCGACTTCTTTACAGGGGCTAATGACATCTCGCGACGGTAAAACAAGACCACCTCGCCTCTTACATTTAATTAAAGGTGTCAGCTCATCTGAGTGCATGGCTGCTATGCACTCTTCACAGGTAGTTGCAGTTCGACCTTTCGAACAATGAAGCCTGCTATGTATGGCACCACGGAATTGACAAAAGCAGAAAAGCTTTCGGGCTAGTCAATGCGATGCGTATTGTCGTGGTCATCGAGCTGCAGGACTGGGGCCTAGCGCATGTCAGTGAAATTGCTTTTTGGATGTACTATGGCTGCAGGAGTCGTTGCATTCAATACGGAGAGAACATCTTGGGAGCAGTGTCCAGAACTTGAAGATGTGACTTCCGTCTGAACCAATAGACGCTTGTATGCAGCCATAAACTGCGAAGCTGTTGAGTTGTTGTTATGGCCGCCTCATCCACGTATTGATTCAAAGAAGTTTTCGGCATAGTGTTGACTGAGTTTGTGTGTCAGTAAGTATTTCAGCTGACCCTGGCTGACAAGTCTGTCAAACATTCTTTCGGTGCTTGCCATGCATATCCAAAAACCAATGAATCCATTTTTTTTTTCAGTCCTTCTGTCACTGCCGGATCTCTCAGCCCGTTTATGTACGTTCGAGTCTCCACAAAAAAAAAAAAAAAACGACTTCCAGAATGCTTCGTTCCCTTGCCGAAGGGGCGCTTTGTACGACCTTGCCAGCGGGTTCCTGGAGTTTAAGATGTCAAACAAGCCATCAAAAGTTCTAATAAACGTAGATCTTGTGCTGGCACCCTTGAATTGCGGCAGCTTTAGCTTTTGTTCGCAGAAGTCCAAAGCGTCGGCAACTGAGGCACTCGTTCAGTTGTACAGCATATCACACCCTCATTTTCTTGCTTTTCCCATTGGACGTGGACTTTCGTAAGTTTGTTTCCGAGCCACAACCCTTCTTCACGTTGAAGTGCCTTCAATGCCACTTCATAACCCCATTTCACATGCTTCCCTTCAATGTTTTTTGAAATGGTGCCTCGTGTTCTGGAAGGCGAAGAGACTCCTGTAGTATTTTTGTGAAAAGACGCAGGCGCTGGGGTATCGGTAAACGATTATCGCACCAGGTGCGCTCTGCTACACACCGGGACCGTGCCCACCCTCCACCTAGATCAAGGAGGTGCTCAACCCCCTCCCCCCCCCCCCCCGAAAAAAAATTCTGCATACGCCCCTATACGCGTACGATGGACGCACATTTCTCGTGTTGAGTCGCCACAAAAATGCTTGCGCATTTAAGAAATCAATGGAATCTGATCAGCGCGAAATTTAACATCCGTGGTTCCTATGTACTCGATTGGGTACCGTCGTTTTAAAGGCGACAGATCATCGTAATTCGATATCCGCATGTTCAGATTTGTCTTGGCACAATGAGAATGAGTTGCTTTCACGAATCTCTGAGAAGTGGCGCCATGTGTCTAGTCATATTCGCAAAACAAGCGAATGAAAATGATTGAGTACTGCACGAGCACTCGGTTGCGTTCTCGTGATAAGTGAAAGCTTTTCTTTTCTTTGTTGTAGTCAGTACGACAACGTCTATACAACATTATCTTGACTGTGGGGGCCCAGTAGATAATATTGAAAGTCATTTCGGTCTGATATTTTTGTTGCACTCAGTCTTGGAGACATTCGAAAGATCAGGAGCTCGCAAATGGGTACCATCACATCTTGAGACAATTTTACGGACTCGGAATTATTCTGCATTTGTTTTGAAGGGCAGGGAGTAAAAACAAAAATAACACAGTTCTGCAAAACCTTTTTCCATTGGTGCATTCTTGGGTCTGAGGAGGTTAAACACGCCTTCTGGCGAAGGATGTGCTACGACAAAACTAGAGCTACTGCATAGGCTCCCTTGAAATGAGCCGTACACGGCAAATATACATTTAGTGCTGGTGACCCCAAGCTGCTTGCGGACACACGTTCTCGAGTTCCTTGGTGCTTCTACCGAGGGCTTACGTACGCAATCCGCTTAGGGGCTCCGGAACTAAATTATCCAGTAACTCCAGAAAAAAACACAAACTAAGGAAGCGCTGCACGAAGGAGTGGCCTATGATGAAAGCTCTGCACAGGAGGTGTAAGTTGCGAAAGGAAAGCGAGTACCGACGAGAACCGTCGACTTTATCTAATGCCTTCACAACAAGAGATGTTACAAGCGCTTGACGTTACGACAGGGCGAGGTTTCGTTATGCTTTTATGCCAAGCAACAGCTCCACATCAGTGACGCAGGCTAACACTGCTCGGATTACACGCAGAGTAATACCCAGTTACAACGAGGGTGACGTCGTAGCTTAATTGTTAGAGCATCGGACGCGTAATGTGAAGGTTGTTGGTTTGTTACCACCGAGGACAAAGCTGCCTTTTTTTCGACCACTTCAATTAATTTTATGATATTAATGTGCTTTCATCGGCTTAACTGAATTCGCTATGTCACGTCTTAATTAGGAACAAGCCCAACAAACACTTGACTTTTATCTTTCATGCTGTTTTCCTTCACACGCATGTCGATATCGTTGCTTTAAATTAAGGCGCCCCAGAAACCATTTTTCTCGAAAATGAAAGTTATATCCTGAAATAGGTGGTGTACTACAGAGTGATTGAAAGTCCGCAAGTTGTACCCGCTTTATACAGAGTCTGTAGTCAACAGGGTAACTATTCACTTTCGTTATTGTCGCTGTAAAGATCTGTTAACAGATTACTCGAGTTTTTTAATGTTCCCAACAATTTCTGTAAAAATGTTTGGAATTTTTAAATAACGATTTGCTTGGTACAGTCATGAGACGTGACCCTCTTCATTGAAGCTCAAGAAATCCCGTGAACATCGATACAATACTGGCCGAGAGCATTTTTTTTCTGTTTTCGTGTATTGAAATAGGAGTGCCCATGAGCTAAATAATATCTCTCTGATTTGCTTGTCTTCGCTGCAATACAGCTCAAAAAGTAGTCAAAAAATTCCATGCTCTTATCACCCATGATAAGGCCCAACTTTTGTCTGACGTCACACTTAGCGTCGTGCAAAGTAGCGCAACTATCACGAGATGCAGCCAATCTGGCCGCCGGGGCACTTTCATGCAAAATGTGGAGAGGATGTGCCCGTTCCAAAATAATCGCAATTCTCTCTCCACTATTCGTGACAAGAAATTGGCTTCCCAACAAAACAGACTGTGGGAAAACTTTTGGATCGTTTCTGGCACTTTTGGGATGAAAAAATAAGTACATAGCTCCATGGTACCAAGGTGCGACGTCAGACAAAAGTTGTCTCTTATCGCGGGTGATAAGCGCCTCAACATTTTCGCCTGCTTTTCGAGCTGTATTGTGGTCGCATCTAATTGATTGATTGATATGTGGTGTATTACGTCCCAAAACCACCATATGATTATGAAAGACGCAGTAGTGGAGGCCTCCGGAAATTTCGACCACCGGGGGTTCTTTAACGTGCACCCAAATCTGAGCACACGGGTCTACGACATTTCCGCCTTCATCGGAAATGCAGCCGCCGCAGCCCGGATTCAATCCCGCGACCAACGGGTCAGCAGCCGAGTACCTTATAGCCACAAGACCACCGCAGCGGGGCAAGCAGGCGCATCTAGAGAACTTTAGCTCGGACGATCGGTGTTTCTGGATTGATGAATCCCCTTGGCCTGTCATACCAAGCCATGAACCCTAAAGGTTACGGAGAAGTTTGCTTTAATGAAAGAACTGTGCTCGTTATCCCGTGCAGCCGTTACGACTAACAACTTCAGGTTAGGTTTGTCGTTTTACTGTATAGTACAGTACTCCGAGCGTGGGAGATCGGCACCCCCAGGAGATTGTTTAGCGCGGGAATATGTAAAAAATTGCGATTCTTATGGCTTTCTTTCTTTTTTAGGTGAACCAAAAAATGCACAGATCAGCCAGTTCAGCTTGGCTTTATTTATTTATTTATTTATTTATTATTTATTTATTTATTTATTTATTTATTTATTTATTTATTTATTTATTTATTTATGTCGGTTCATTGTACAAAAAGAAAAGAAGGTTCTACGATCATTCACTTTGGGCTATACGTAACCGCTCCAGAACAACCTTCTATGAGCGACGGTTTCTCCTTTTAGACTGACAGACTACGCAGCTAAACGACAGGCCTAACCTTAATATCCTCAGCGTAGCGAATGGACGGATAATTAGCACAGTTCCTTCAATAAGGCAAAGCTTTCGGTGCCCTTTCCTTGGGGGATTATGGCCTAGTGAGGCATATCACCAGAGTGTTTACGAGGTGCCTCCTGACTGGAAGAGTACCAGAGTCTTGGAAGAATGCTAACATCATCTTAATACATAAGAAATCAGATGACAAGGACTTGAAGAATTACAGGCCAATCAGCTTGCTCTCAGTAGTATACAAGCTATTTACAAAGGTAATTGCTAACAGAGTAAAGAAAACATTAGAATTCAATCAACCAAAGAATCAAGCAGGATTGCGAACAGGCTACTCAACAATCGACCACATTCATACCATCAATCAGGTAATAGAGAAATGCTCAGAGTATAACCAACCACCATACATAGCCTTCATAGATTACGAGAAGGCGTTTGATTCAGTAGAAATATCAGTTGTCACGCAGACACTGCGTAATCAGGGCGTAGATGAAGTATATATATAAACATCTTGGAAGAAATCTACAGGGAATCAACTGCTACCATATTGCTTCGTAAAGAAAGCAATAGAATACCAATCAAGAAGTGTGTAAGGCAGGGGGACACAATCTCCCCAATGCTATTTACCGCGTGCTTACAGGAGGTTTTCAGAAGCCTAGAATGGGAACAGTTAGAGATAAGAGTTAATGGAGAGAGTAACCTGCGCTTCGCTGATGACATTGCATTGCTGAGTAACTCAGGGGACGAATCGAAACTCATGATTACCGAGTTAGACGAGAAGGGCAGAAAGGTGGGTCTTAAAATTAATCTGCAGAAAACGAAAGTAATGTACAACAACCTCGGAAAAGAGCAGCGCTTTGAGATAGGTAATAGTGCACTTCAAGTTGTAAAATACTATGTCTACTTAGGGCAGGTAATAACCGCGGAGCCTAACCACGAGATTGAAGTAACTAGAAGAATAAGAACGGGTGGAGCACCTTTGGCAAGCCCTCTCAAATAATGACAGGTAGATTGCCACTATCCCTCAAGAGGAAGGTATATAACAGCTGCATCTTGCCGGTACTTAGCTATGGAGCAGAAACATGGAGACTTACAAAGAGGTTCAGCTTAAATTGAGGACGACGCAGCGAGCAATGGAAAGAAAAATGGTGTAACCTTAAGAGACAAGAAGAGAGCAGAGTGGATTGGGGAACAAACGGGGGTATAGGATATCATAGTTGAAATCAAGAAGAGGAAATGGACATGGGCCGGGCATGTAGCGCGTAGACAGGATAACCACTGGTCATTAAGGGTAACTATTCCCAGAGAAGGCAAGCGGGTTAGGGGGTGACAGAAGGCTATAGGTGGGCAGATGAGATTAAGAAGTTTGCGGGTATAAGTTGGCAGCAGCAAGCACAGGACCGAGTTGACTGGTGGAACATGGGAGAGGCCTTCGTCCTGCAGTGGACGTAGTCAGGCAGCAGCAGCTGCTGGTGCTGGTCAAAAAATTTGATGCTCTTATCACCCATGATAAAGCCCAACTTTTGTCTGACGTCACACTTAGCGTCGTGCACAGTAGCGCAACTATCACGAGATGCGGCCAATCTTGCCTCCGGGGCACTTTCATGCAAAATCAGGAGAGGATGTGCTCGTTCCAGAATAATCGCGATTCCCTCTCCACTATTCGTGACAAGAAGTTGGCTTCCCAACGAAACAGATCGTGGGAAAAATTTTTGGGTTGTTTCTGGCACTTTTGGGACGAAGAAATAAGTATATAGCTCCATGGTGCCAAGGTGTGACGTCAGACAAAAGTTGTCTCTTATCGCGGGTGATAAGCGCCTCAACATTTTCGACTGCTTTTCGATCTGTATTGTGGTGAAGCAAGTGCACCTGGAGAACTTTAGCTCGGACGATCGGTGTTTCTGGATTGATGCACCCCCTTGACCTGCACTCTAAAAAAAGAGTGAGTAAAAAGGGTGTCTTTTTGTCCCACAACAATAATCATCTATATTGCGTTCCATCCTTGCACTATCGCCCCGCGCCCGGTACATTCCGGTCACGATCGACATGCCCATTATCAGGGTTACATTGCATTATCGATAGGAAAGTGGCTAGCGCCGAGTTTTCAAGAAAGGAAGCGTACGCAAGCCTGATGACGATTATTGTTGTGGGACAAAAAGACGCCCTTTTTACTCGATATTTTTTTAGAGTGTGTCAAACCAAGCCATGAACCACAAGGGTTACGGAGAAGTTTGATTTAATGAAGAAACTATGTTCATTATCATGTACAGTCATTACGCCGAACACATTCAGGTTAGGTTTGTCGTTTTGCTGCACAGTCCAGCACCCCAAAGCGTGGGAAATCGGCACCCAATGGAGATCGTTTAGCGCGGGAATATGTAAAAAATAGCCATTCTTATGGCTTTTTTAGGTGAAACAAGAAATGCACAGATCAGTCAGTTAAACTTGGTTTTATTTATTTATTTATTTGTTTGTTTGTTTCGGTTCATTGTACAAAAGAAAAGAAGGTTCTACGAACATTCACTTTCGGCTATACATTACCTCTCCTGAACAACCTTCTATCAGTGACGGTTTCTTCCTTTTAGACTGATAGACTACGCAGCCAAACGACAGGCCTAACCTGAATATCCTCAGCGTAGCAAATGAACGGATAATTAGCACAGTTCCTTCAATAAGGCAAAGCTTTCGGTGTCCTTTCCTTGGGTGTTTATGGTTTGAAGAGACATATCAAGCGGGTGCACCACTCCAGGAACGGCGATCATTCGAGCTAAAAGTTCTCCTGGTGCGTTTGCTTCACCACACTACAGCTCGAAAAAGCAGTCGAAAATGTTGAGGCGCTTGTCACCCGCGATAAGAGACAACTCTTGTATGACGTCACACCTTCGGTAGACGGAGCTACTGGCTGTTTTTCGTCCCAAAAGTGTCAGAAACGACCAAAAAATACATTCTTCCCGTGGTCTGTGTTGTTGGGAAGCCAACTTGCCACGAATTGTAGAGAGGGTATCACTATTATTTCGGAACAACTCCTCTCCACATATTTTGCTTAACAACGTCGCCGCGGCCACACTTCGCGATAGTTACTCCTCGTATTGTAAGCGACGCTAGCTAGGTGTGACATCAGATAAAAGTTGGGCCTCATCACAGGTGATAAAGGCATCAACTTTTTCGACTACGTTTTGAGATTCAGTGGGGTCAAGCAAACGCTATGTTAGTACCAATAACCTCTTGATAAAAAAGATCTTTTAGCTCCTGGGACTCTTATTAGGACATTCCGTCAGCTGTGGCGGCGCCCGGCTCAGCGTGTAATTTTCATACCATTTTATACCACACCTCCCTTTGCTCACTAAGCATTGTTCAACGGCCTAACCAAGAAACATGTTTGTTCGTCTTCCTGAAACGCATAACACGGTGTGCTCCGTAAAACTATATAGAACATAACTATGGCAGGAAATAATATACGGCTGAGAGCTTCGAACCTTCGGCCGCTGACTCGGTGGCTCAGTACGCTATCCGATAGGCTAAAAAGACACGCTAGCAGGCACGTATAAAACATGAAAAGCGACGGCGGCGTCCGTCTGAAGAGCTCGTCAGCGCATGACAGGGAAATAATCAGAGACACAGACATCTACCGTAAGGTACCAAATAATATATCTAAAAATTGGGGGACCTTAAAGCTTCGTCCTTAAGGGTTGAAAATGATAGCGACATCCTGTTCCTAATGCGTACGTTAAACACTTAGTGCATGAAACCTTTTCGAACTTACTACGCACCCACTACGTGTCCCACTACGCACCCACTACGCACCCACTGCGCACCCACTACGTGGGAATAGGCGCAGTAACGTGTGTGCCTTTTGTAGTGAATGACCGACCTTAAGCCACGAATATATTATGATACTCACATGTTCTGACGCCCGCTGACAATGGGCTCTTGTAGCACGCATTATTACTGCAACATTTCATGTTGCGTTGTGGAGCATGTATACAGGACGCATATGTTCGTAAAGCACGGCAGCTACTTCCACTGCATTTTCAACCAGAGGAAGTTCTTTTAAATGCGTTCCCCACCAGACGCGTGTCCGTGTGGCAGAACATTCGTTTTCCACGCAAGCGACCCGGGTTCGATTCCCACTCACACCTATAATACCCTGGTTCGGCCTCCACCTGGTCACAAATTTTACATCATTTATTTTATCTGCAATGTTCTAGATTTTTAGGGGCGAAACTCCTTATAACGGCACCCGTTCGTCCCCTGTAGTATGTAACAAGTATAACAATTTGACCTCCAAGGTGGAGCCGGTGAGAGACTTCATCTGTGCGTTGTTGAACAATAAAAAATAGTGCTCAATGTACATGTCAATGGCTGCTAATGGAGAATGAGAGACAGGAGCATTCGGCTTTTAGTTAACGCGCAGGCTGCGATCACCATTAGCAGCCATTGGCATGTACATTGAGCACTATCTGACAAGAAAGGGTTGCTACGTTATACTCGCTGGGTGTAACCTCCTTAGCTTTAGAAAGGTTTAGCGAGCGTTGAGCCGCAGTGCCATGAATACAATGGACTTGTATATACCATGAATGCACTCGAAGTGGTTAAAAATGGGAAGTAGATACGAAGCGCAAGCCGTAAGAAAGTAAAAGCCGAATTCTCCGCCTCTCATTTCTTATTAGCAGCCATTGGCATGTACATTGAGCACTATCTGACTGAAAAAGTTTGCTACGTCATACTCGCTGGGCGTAACCTCCTTGGTTTTCGAAAGGTTTAGCGAGCGTTCGGCCGCAGTGCCATGAATACAGTGAACAAGTATATACCATGAACTCGAGGTGGTTAAAGGTGGGAAGTGAACTCGAAGCGCAAGCCGTAAGAAAGTGTGCGTGTGCCACCTCTCGTTTAGTCCTTGGAATGTCCGCTGGATGGCGGTGCTTCTATATGGGAATATATGATGAAAAGGTGCGAGATGGTGGTACTTGGAGTGTTGAATAGATGGACGAATGGACACATAGACAGATGCATGGATGGACGCATGAACGGACGCAGGGGCGGTTGCATGGACGAACGCAGGGACGGACGCACGAACAGACGCACGAAAAGACGCACGCACGGACGGGCTGATGGACGCATGGACGGTCACACTGACGGACGCATGGACGGACGGAAGCAAGAACGAATGGACGGACGAATTCTTCGCCCCACTCTCCATCATTCACTCCGTGGATATGCTGCCATTTTTGGTCACGCACACGATGCTGATTTCTTTGCTCACAACCAATGACACCGACGCCGAAGCCGCAATTTCTGCGAAACGTGCTCTTTAATGCTGTTGCATTAAAGCTAAAAGATCCGGCCACGACCTTCCGAACACCGGACTGGAACGAACCTTCGTGACGATTCGTCCTTTTCTGAAACTGTACCTGATCGAGTAGCATCGTCTGCCTTATGACAACGTGTGCTGTACAAACAAAGACCCGTTTTTTGTTGTTCTTTATTGTAACCTTCATTTTATACACCCTTGGGGAAGTGAGGGTACCTCTGAATAAAATATAAAAAATAAGGGGCTTTAGTGCCGGAGCCTGGAGTGGCCTGAAACATAAGCCCTTTTGTTTCTTTGCGTTCTCCATGTTTGTGGATAGGAGCACCAATGAAAACAAGATCGCGTGCATAATAAATCCACTTAATACAAGAGGGAATTAATTGCAAGACAATGAATAAAAATTAATTCATCGAGTTTATTGAAAGGAAGAGGAGGTGGAGGAGTATACTTTATTTTTACCGCGAGTTGGAACGGAATTGGGATTCAAGGGGCGGCATCATGCAGACTAGCCCGGAAGCCTGGTCTGTACATAAATGTTCGCTCTCCCGTGCCTCTGGTGAGGCAGCGGACTGCACAGGCTCAAAGATTGTCAGCATCTGGGACCTTTACGGCACCTTGCGAAGCAGCCATCAAGCACATGATTTTTTCAACGCAGCCTCTGAGATTCGCTCCGGCAACACGCGAAAAACAAAAGTTTGATTGATATGTGGGGTTTAACGTCCCAAAACCACCATATGATTATGAGAGACGCCGTAGTGGAGGGCTCCGGAAATTTCGACCTCCTGGGGTTCTTTAACGTGCACCCAAATCTGAGCACACGGGCCTACAACATTTCCGCCTCCATCGGAAATGCAGCCGCCACAGCCGGGATTCGAACCCGCGACCTGCGGGTCAGCAGCAGAGCGAAAAACAAGTTAACCAAAGGAATACATCAAAGTACGCGAACGTATACGTGAGGCCTAAAGGCCTGACCACGCGTACGCAGTGCAGCGCGTTAAAGCGTGGCTCGTAGACGTGGCTCCACGACGTCTCCTGTCGGAGAGAGAGGCTGCGCAAAACGTTGCAGCGCGATAGCACGTGACTTGTAGACGCGGCACCGCATCTCTCCCTATAGAGAGAGAGGGTACGCAGCTTCTCGCACCCTCTCTATGGGGAGAGGGCAAGGCGCCGCGCCTATACAAGCCACGCGTTGACGCGCTGCAACGCATGAATGCGGTCAGGCGTTGAATCAAGAATAGAGAGTTTTAGTACTGCGTACGCTGCGTACGTGGCGGCGTTGCGTACGTAAGGACACCACGTTCTGCGCAGTGCACATGCGCAGACCACAACGCGCACGTATCGCGTTACGTACGCAGCCGCTACGTACGCACGCATGAGATGCGTGCGTGCGTACGTATGAGCTGATCGCGCTGCTCTCGAACAAGTTCGCGACAGCGCGAGACTTCGTTTTGCAAAATGGCGGCATCGAAGGCAAGCACCGACCGGCTCTGTGGCTTAAAATATGGCCATAATCTGGCTATAACACTTGGATTGGCTCACATTGGCTGTCGACAACACGTGCTTCTATTTTGATCTACCAGATGACGCAACACGCTTCATGCTCGTTACGTACGCGGGTACTACGGCGTCCTAAAAGCCGATTAGTGGCAAACGACGCCACGTAATACAAGGCGCTTGCGTGATGCGTACGTAGCACCATTCCGTAGTACTAAAACTCTCTAATTAGAGCACCTCCAGAACTTTTTTGCCCTCTTCGAGTAATCACACCGGTGCCATTTGACGAGGATCTAATTTGTTTACTGAAACTAAACCACGTGCGCGAACCTTCTACGAGTGAACACGAGGTACAGTAAAAGCTCGTTAATTCGAATTCCACAGGAACGCTCAGCAATTTCGAATTAAACAAAATTCGAAATAATGAAAGTGAGCAAAAATGGGTGGATTTCGGGGGTGGGGGCACGAAAAATATTTATTGGCCAAAAATTGCCCGCAGCTTCCCTCGGGGGAACACTGAGGAGGATGCGGAGCATATAATTGGTTAACGGGGTGTTAAAGTGCGACTTACTTGGGTCGATGGCTAAATTGGTTAACGTGGTTGTGAAAATGGGGTGTTAAATTGCGACTTACTTGGGTCGATGGCTAAATTGGTTAACGTGGTTGTAGGAGGGGGTGTTAAATGAGTGAACACGTACACACGTATGCGAAAGGGCGGCGCTGGTCGAAGGGACGTCGATCATTGTGTTTGTGGATTCGTTGGAATTCATTTCACCGCGACCTTGGACGTCGACGCGCCGTACAAACCAACCGACGAGCGGCAACTGAGCGAGCGAGCGCCGACCTTGAGTATATATACAGCTCGACGGCGCATGCACTGTCAGCTGTTGAATGTTCTCGAAGCGCGACGCCACATGCGCGTCCACTGGAGAATCAGGAGAATTGTAGATGTCGAACGCGGTGTGTAGAGGACGAAGGGTGCACAGATGGTGGAGGAGTGAAGCACGCGCGGTGTGTAGAGGAGGAAGGGATGCACAGATGGTGGAAGAGTGGGCGACGGCGCGACGGCGCATGCGCGCGCGTCAGCTGTCGAATGTTCGAGAAGCGGTGCGGACGGCGCGGACGGCGCACTACAAGGCGCGAGTATAAGATGCTCCGCATCTAAAAAGTCGGTGATGACCATCTGCTTCTTTTCTCTGAATGCCACAGCTGCGGCTACCTGCTCCAGCGCGCGGACGCGGCGCAGGGAATCCTCTTCACCCTCTTCAAAACTGAAGAAGAGACGCGCCACATTAAGTGCCTCCATCACCGCAGAAGCTGACGGGCGCACAGGCGCTTCGTCATTTTCGTCTTCCTCACCTTCTGGCTCTTCAGCATCAGGCTGCGCACCGGCTACTTGAGCGATAATGTCCTCATCAGTCAGGGCACCATACACCGATGCACCGGTGTCAACTTCAACATAATCGGCAAAACGTACGCCCCGAAGAGTGTCGCGCAACGCCACTGGCATGAGCTCCTCAGCCCCATCCACATCGACGTCACAACTATCCTGCGCACTTCCAGCTGCAAATCCACTGTGACGGAAAACAGTTTGCGATTGTGGTCGCGGTCACCTTTTCCCATGCGCGCACCAACATGTGCATGGCAGTGAGCAGCGTAATGCCGAAGTCCTTCCTGTCGCCCGCGCACAAAATCATTCGTAAACGAACGTGCTCGAGGAACAAAGTGACGCTGACGGGAGCGGCCTAGGACTGCTAGGACTACTCCGCCGACTCCTCAGCGTCCCGTGGGTAGTGGTTATAAGATGAGAAAAAGCACCTAATTTCTGCAACCCGGTCGGGAGCACGGCGCAGTGCCTGCGGGGAAGGGAAAAGGGAGAAAAGTGGAAAGAAGAGGAAAGATTAATTGAGCAGTGGAACGGTCGTCATCAACAGAAGCAGCAGTCCAGAAGCAAGAGTAGGGGTGGCAAGGGGCCCATCCTCAGCGGTAGGCCACGATTCCCGTCTCGTCCAGGAACTCCACCAGGCTCCGGAGTGCTGGTAGATGGGGACGAGATGGGAACAGTAGGTGCTCTAGGGTGGTGGCAGGAAGGCCATGTCTCCGGTAGGCTGCGGTGACCCTCGAGCGTTCCTGGGCAAGGCAGGGCAGGCACAGAGGAGGTGCTCGAGGGTCTCGGGGTCGCCGCAGCGGCTGCAGGCTGGGGAGGCGCTGCATCCCTTGAGGTAGGGGCGGGCCGCAGTCCACACGCATCCGGTCCGCAGCCGCAGCCTGGCGCCACTTGTACGCCGTGGGTCAGGCGTACAAGTGGCGCCAGGCGCTGAGATAGCGAGAGAGCTACAAAAAAATTGCTCTCTGGATTTCGGAGCCCATACTTAGCTCGCCCTTTGCTCAGAGGCTACTTGAAGCTCAAAAAACCTTGTCGTGTCACCTATCGTTCAACCGTAAAAGCTTCTACTAGTGTTTGACAATGATGACGCTCGGCGGCGCGCGCTTCGAATTATCCGTAGGGTGCCTTGATGCCCGCGCGCTCCGCTGAGGGTGAGGACAGCCGCGTCGTCTGCTACGACGGCCGCCATTACGGCTCCTGCCGTAGTGGGGCAGCATGCGAAGCGCATTACCGCTTGCGGTGCTCGCGTATGGTAGGAAAGAAGTACTCGTTGGCGAGCTTTTTTTTTTGGTGCAACTTGGACACCTCTTAGTGCTGTTGTTGCCTAATTGTTAAATGGAACAACGCACGTCATACAAACTGGTGGCCTGTGCTTGTACAATGCGCCAGGGGCTGACATAGACTGAATGAAATGAGCCACGAACTCCCACACCAGAAAGATTCGCGTTAAACAGTTGTCGTCGTTAAGACGGAGGGGCGCATGAACTTTTATTACTACGCTTGCTGAAAGGAATGCAATATTTGGGTCTTTGTGAATCAGCCGAATAGCAAAGGCAGGAATCGCTGTACTTTATATACTTGCGTGTGTGTGTATATATAACACACACACACACACGCACACGCACACACACACATTATCTGACATTCGGTACCACCTTCCCCTGCCTCACCATTTCATGCACTGTGCAGGCAGCATACCCGAGAGTAACATGCTTTACCAGTGTACCTTTATGAAACGACACCCACGATTTCAGTGAACAGGCCATTTATTTGTGCGCCTTAATGCTGCGTTGTCCCACTAGTGAAAATCAAAGTCAGATACAAGACAAACCAAATGCAGTACGAAATGAAATGTTTAAAAATAAAAAATGCAAGAGTCAAAAGCGTGCCCACGTGAGCCGAAACCTTTTAAGCATACAGCTTATCTTGGCGTGTCCATTTCTCATGAGAGGTTGACGCCGGCACATGTTTTGCTTGCATGTCCATTGCAACTCCCGACTGGAACCTGCCGAAGGTGAATGCGCAGCCTTATTCTTGCGTACCTCTCTGTGAGCAGTCGGTATATACTGTCCTCGTGCTCCGCGCATACACACAAGCTGCGGCGGTGCACCTTGTTTAGGTATGCGGTGAGTGAACGAAGCGGCGACTTCATCGTGACTACTTTGTCCGTGCACCAAGAGTTTATGGCAGCAAAATGCTCCTCATAGTCTATCAAGGCTTTCATAACTCCCTTGCTGGGTGTGACGAAGCAGGGAAAGCGAGAGCAGACGACGGAGTGGCCGATCGCTGGAAGGCGAGAAAAACGAAGGAGCTCGGGCTGCAGAGAAGATTAAGAAGGGCGCGCGCAGGCGAGACAGTTTTTTTTTTTTTTGGAACGCCGGCAGAACGGGCGGCAGGTTGTTGGAGAACCCGCATCTACGCGCGAGGTTCGCATACACAGGGCGCCTGTCTTCGGGACAGCGAGCGCCTCACGGTCCTCGCCTGGCAAGACCTGGGACGCGGCCTGCTGCTCTCGGAGAACCCGCACCTACGCGCGAGGTTCCAGATTGTCCACCGCCGTCGAGACGAGCGTCGCAAGGTCCTGGCCTGGCGCGGACGAGCCCTGTCGGGCTACCGGCTACCGAGCGACGGTTCGTTCACTCGGCCCTTAACCCCTGCTGCTGCTACGTCGTTGCCACACCGGACATCTACCCGACGACGATTACGTCATCACAGGGACTCAACCAGCCCACAGCCTCCTGGTCCCCAAGCACCGCCACGTGAGACAATTGACTAGTAGTGTACGCTGCCGCTTTATGTATTTCGTGTGTGTATGCTGTCAAATACAATTGTAGTGTGGTTTGTTAACGTCAGATACCGTCTCCTCCATCCGCAACGCGTCACACGCTCTGCGGCGCGACGAACCTCACCAACAATCATCACATCTGGCGTCCGCGCGACAGGACCGCTCTTATCCTATAAAAGAGCAGCGCGTCGCTTATGCGGGTCTGACGGTTGACGATGGAGACGGACAAGCTCACAGCAATTGGAAAGGAACTGGGGTTGAGCGGTCCAGGGCTAAAGCAGTGGATCGATGAGGAGCGCGTACGTGAACGAGAAGCGCGGGAAGTACGTTTAGCCGAACGCAATGCGGCAAAAGAAGCTGATGCCGAGGCACTGGCGAGGCTACAAGCAGAAAAGGAGGTTCTCGAACTAAGGTTGAAGCTCCGAGAGTTAGATGCGACAACGGGTAGCGTGACTACAGGTCAATCAGTAGAGGGTCCGCACATGGGTTCTCCTCAAAGCTACGAAAGTCCGCACAAACTCATACCGCCCTTCAACGAAGTTCGCGACGAGCTGGACGCGTACATCCAGCGCTTTGAACGCGTCGCCAGGAGCCAGGATTGGCCGCAAGACAAGTGGGCCCTTTCACTGAGCCTTTGTTTGACAGGTGAAGCGCTAAGTGTTGTTGGCAGAATGGCACCTGACCATGCCATGGATTACGCAACGTTAAAGAAAACGTTGTTGCAGCGCTTCCGGTTTACAGAGGAGGGCTACCGCACTAAGTTTCGGTCGGCGAAGCCTGAGGACTGCGAAACGGGTCGACAGTTCGCTGGGCGGTTACTAGGTTATTTCGACCATTGGCAAGAGATGGCCAAGACCGAACGGACGTACGAAGCTCTACGAGACGTTATTGTTTCAGAGCAATTCATCACGCAGTGCCACGAGAAGCTGGCAATCTTCCTGCGGGAAAGGGATTGCCGAGGAATTGAAAAGCTAGTAGAAGCTACTGATCATTATATGGAGGCGCAGGGTTTCGTCAACCTTGGTAAAGGTAAGGACGACAAGGACCATAAAAAGCCACCAGATCGAGCGCAGGCCGCACTACGGAAAGAGGAAAAGGACAAACCACATTGTTTGCTTTGTGGAAAGCGTGGTCATAAGGCCTCAGATTGCTGGGCAAATACTAAAGGGCCAAGGACAAAACCAGCCTTCTGCGGAAAATGTAGACGTAGTGGGCATAGCAAAGAGGACTGCCCTAACAAGGGAAGCGGTAAAGCCTCGTGCCTGAAAGAGCAAGCAGAAGGTCCGAAAGCATCAAACCAGGAGACACAGGCTTCCCGGCAAGGTACTGATTGCTCGAAACGTACGAGAATCAAGTGGGAGGACAAGTCTATGCCTACGGCCGAAGGCGTCCTTGAAAACCAGCCCGTTACGGTCTTACGGGATACAGGATGCGACTCGGTTATTGTGAGAAGGTCCCTTGTACCAGTCAGCAATCTGACGGGGAAAGTTTCCTCTGTGTGTCTTCTTGATCGAAGGGTACTGAAACTGCCGGAGGCAGACGTGCGAATTATTTCACCCTTTTTCTCAGGCAAGACTCGCGCGATCTGCATGGATGACCCACTGTATGACGTCGTTCTGGGAAACGTCCAAGGGGTCCGTGACGCCTCCGATCCTGATCAAGATTGGAAAAGACACCTACGTCCAGCTAGTCCGATGAAAATATCATCTAGGGTGGGAGCGGACGACGGATCGCTGACTGGATCTTATACTACAGATGCATTCACTTCGGTTGCGAGGCAATCAAAGGAAAACGAAGTCGCCGCGACAGTCGGACGGAGTTCTCGTCGCCTGCCGGTACCAACAATAAGTCCCCTAGATATGAGTGCACGTGACTTGCAGAAAAGTCAGAGGGATGACGCTAGCTTACAGAAATGCTTTGAGGCCGTCGATAAACCCATCCAGACCAGGTTTGCCGAGATTCTTTTCTTCACAAAAGAAGAAATTCTATACAGGAGGTACAAGCTCAGATCGAAGAGAGAAACTGAACAACTTGTTGTACCTACAGCCCTCCGCCATTGTGTAATGCAAATGGCTCATGAAGGAATTCTTGCGGGCCATCAGGGTATAAAACGCACAACAGACCGTATCCTCGAGGAGTTCTATTGGCCAGGGGTACTTTCTGACATCACACGATTTGTGAAATCGTGCGACACGTGCCAGAGAACTTTCCCAAAACACTTAGTTGGGCGAGTACCGTTGGGTAAAACCCCCGTCATTGATACACCGTTTAAGAGAGTGGCCATTGACATTGTGGGACCATTATCTCCCAAGTCAGAAAAAGGGAATAGATACGTTTTGACAATGGTGGACATGGCAACGCGGTATCCTGATGCGGTGGCGCTGCCAAGCATTGAAACAGAAAGGATCGCTGAAGCACTGTTGGAGATGTTCTCGCGAGTGGGGGTACCTCAGGAAATCATCAGCGACCGAGGCACGTCTTTTACGTCCCACCTAATGCGCGAATTCAGCAGGCTTCTATCCTTCACACAGTTGCCGACGACACCATATCATCCCATGGCAAATGGTCTTGTCGAGAGGTTCAATGGCACACTTAAACGAATGATAAGACGAATGTGTCAAGAGTGCCCGAAAAGTTGGGACCGGTACTTAGCGCCTTTACTTTTCGCCTATAGAGAAGTTCCGCAGTCAAGTTTGGGCTTCGCCCCGTTTGACTTACTGTATGGCCGTTACGTCAGAGGGCCCATGTCAATATTGAAAGAGATGTGGACTGGTAATCATCTAGATGATGAGACGAAGACCTCGTACGGCTATGTAGTTGACCTGCGGAGACGTCTTGAAAACACTTGTCGTCTAGCCAAGGAGGAGCTGCAGAAAGCCAAACTTGTGCAGAAGAAGCACTATGACATGAAGACTAGACCACGGCGTTTAGCTGTTGGAGACAAGGTGCTGCTGCTACTCCCGTCGGACAACAACAAACTGATTCTAACATGGAAAGGGCCTTTCACAGTTCTAGAGAGGAAGAATGACGTGGATTACGTTATTGATTTAGGAACGCGAACATCTCTGTTTCACGTCAACCTCCTCAAAAAATATCAAGAACGACCATCGGTACCACAGCCAACAAAAGAAGCGTCAGTCGCGTGTCTGGCTGATGATACTGAGCACGACGATCTACCATGCGTACCTTTTCAGCAAAAAGAATCTGCTGCCGATGTGAACATATCGGAAGCACTCTCTACTAAACAGCGCACGCAGATCGCTAGAATACTGCATACCTACGAGAATGTATTCACCGACATTCCCGGCAGAACACATCTCACCCAGTGCAAGTTGAATGTCGCAACGGATACACCAGTGAACATACGGCCGTATCCACTACCGTTTGCTACCAAAGAGGCAGTTCAACAAGAAATTAGAGACATGCTGAAGCAAGGCATCATCGAGCCATCTGAGTCTCCCTACCAGTCGCCGATAGTAGTTGTCAAGAAAAAAGACGGGACAATACGTCTATGCATTGACTTCCGGCAACTCAACAAGATACTGCTGAACGACAATGAGCCCATACCTCGAGTTGATGTTATTTTTGGACAACTGGGGAAGGCACGATATTTTTCTAAGTTCGACTTTGCTAAAGGGTATTGGCAAGTCCCGATGCATGAAGAGTCCAAAGCAATGACAGCGTTTTCTACATCAGCAGGCCTTTATCAGTTTCGTTTCATGCCGTTTGGCATTAAAACCGCCCCAGCTGTCTTCAACCGTCTAATGAGGAAGGTGGTAGCAGATATACCCCATATTTACTTTTACTTCGACGATGTGCTCGTTGCAACCGAGACGTGGACAGAACACGTGGCCACACTTGAAGCCTTTCTTCAACGAGTTAGCGAATCCGGGTTGACGATTCGACCAACGAAAAGTGAGATTGGTCAGCGGTCAGTAAAGTTCCTCGGTCATCACGTCGAAAATGGCATCATCAAACCCCAGATCGAAACCCTTGATAAAATACGGGCAGCCAAGCGCCCACAGACGAAAAAAGAAGTACGCTCTTTCCTTGGACTTACGGGCTATTACAGAGATTTCGTCCACAAGTACTCCGAGATAGCAGGACCATTAACTGAACTGACTAAAAAGAGAGCCCCTAACAAAGTAATTTGGGGAGTGCAGGAACAGAAAGCCTTCGATGCACTCAAGACCATGCTGTCTACACAACCTGTCTTGAGAGCACCCGATTTCGCTCAGCCTTTTGTACTTCGCACCGACGCCTCGTCAACAAGCGTAGGTGCCATACTTATGCAGCGGCATGGTGCTATGCTACACCCAGTGTCGTACGCTAGCCGACGACTGCAACCACGAGAAACTGCCTATTCGACAATCGAGCGCGAAGCCCTGGCACTCACGTGGGCCATCCAGAAATTTCATATTTACTTGTTCGGGCGAACGTTCATACTACAAAGCGACCACAAGCCTCTCGTTTACATCAACTCCGCCAAACACATCAACAGCCGTGTTCTACGTTGGAGCCTCATACTCATGGAGTACGACTTCAGCGTTGAATATATAAAAGGCAGTGAGAATGTAGGAGCAGACTATATGAGCCGGTTGCCAAGCGCATGAACATCATCGCTACACGGCTTGAGGATTTCGCAGTGTCGGGTATAATTGATGGAATTTTTTTTTTTTTGGTGCACATTACTTACCGTGACGGACCAACTTTCATCTCGTCTTGCGAGTACCTTTGAGAGTGTCGGGTGTGCGGGGCCCTGAACACTGGTGACAACTTTTGTGTCTCTTATGTGTGCCGAGTGTGCGGGGCTCGGAAGTGTAGTGCAGTGCTCCGAGTGCGCGTGTACTACGGTGTCCCAAGGGATCCAGTGGCAGCTGCAAGTTCTTCACAGCGAAGAACCTTCTTACGTGGGGGGGTAATGTGACGAAGCAGGGAAAGCGAGAGCAGACGACGGAGTGGCCGATCGCTGGAAGGCGAGAAAAACGAAGGAGCTCGGGCTGCAGAGAAGATTAAGAAGGGCGCGCGCAGGCGAGACAGTTTTTTTTTTTGGAACGCCGGCAGAACGGGCGGCAGGTTGTTGGAGAACCCGCATCTACGCGCGAGGTTCGCATACACAGGGCGCCTGTCTTCGGGACAGCGAGCGCCTCACGGTCCTCGCCTGGCAAGACCTGGGACGCGGCCTGCTGCTCTCGGAGAACCCGCACCTACGCGCGAGGTTCCAGATTGTCCACCGCCGTCGAGACGAGCGTCGCAAGGTCCTGGCCTGGCGCGGACGAGCCCTGTCGGGCTACCGGCTACCGAGCGACGGTTCGTTCACTCGGCCCTTAACCCCTGCTGCTGCTACGTCGTTGCCACACCGGACATCTACCCGACGACGATTACGTCATCACAGGGACTCAACCAGCCCACAGCCTCCTGGTCCCCAAGCACCGCCACGTGAGACAATTGACTAGTAGTGTACGCTGCCGCTTTATGTATTTCGTGTGTGTATGCTGTCAAATACAATTGTAGTGTGGTTTGTTAACGTCAGATACCGTCTCCTCCATCCGCAACGCGTCACACGCTCTGCGGCGCGACGAACCTCACCAACAAACATCACACTGGGGTAGATGAGGTTGCCTCCATCTGAAACGTACTCTTTCAATGCTGTCAGCGAAGCATGCTCGTCGTTGGCAGTTCCAAGGAGAGCATCTTTGCATTTTGCGCACTTCACAGATGTCAAAATTCCCTTCAAAATAAATCCTCCTAGGTAAAAGAGAATACTGCATTCTGTGGACGACAATCCTTCGATGAACAAAATCTCTGAATCATCGATTTCTTGAGCTTCCTTCTCGACGCAGGCTTCCTTCCCCTGGGATAGCAGGTCCACCAAGTACTCCCTGTCATCAAGCTCGTAGCTGGTCGTCCTCGGTGTATGCAAAAATTGGCTTACGCTCACCAGTCTCAGAGCGCACTTGAGATCGTAGGCATTGGGAACCGGCTTCATAAGCCGCACCACAGAAAAGAGGTTCTCTAAGCAGTCCTGCAGGAGCCTGCTCGTAAGAAAAAACTCATAGCCTTCGTCTCCTAAAAGAACGTCTTGGAGGCGAAGTACAACTGTAGTTGATATGAGTACACCTGCTTGCGACGGTTTCCAATGGGATGTGGCACCCATTTTCATAGTTCTGATGGTTTCTATTGCTGTGTGTAATGTATCTAGGGCTTCGGAGTACTTAGCCCTACTTCTCCGACTCAGGGCCAGTGTTGGATGCCGCGAAGACATCAGTGCATACCATTTTGAAATCAGCTCCATGAACCAAGCTGTTGTTTCTGCTTCCTGTTTAAGAACTCCTTCCTTTATAAGGAATCTGATAGCTGGGGGAGCTTCCCGAAAAAGTTGTACAGCGACACCAACCTTCATTTTGGTGAAGTGGCCTGCGCTGGTGTACATTTCGGATAAGTTTGGGGCTACCTTCAGTTCTCTTTTAGAATCTTCTTCGAGCACAGCCTGAACATATTCCAAGTTGACTTGTGAAGAAGGCAGGCCATGTTTGGCAACTGTGGCCTCACTCAACGTGAAAACTTCTGAGCTCAAGAGCTGGCCTCTGAGGTTCTTCAAGACGTGAGTCGGATCAGCAATGAAAAAAAGTTCCTTCCCGTCCATGCACGGATGAGGTATGGAGCACACCGTGGAAGAATCTCTGTGACTGGAAAAGGCGAATTCCCTCCACATTGCGCGGTTTGCCGAGCCCATGTCACATGTGATTGCGTGAACTCTCAGATATATTTGACTGCACAGCTGTACTAGTTCCAACACATAGTTTTTCAGCAAGCCGCCATCGATGTTTCTTCCGGTAAATTCATATGCAATCACCTGCTTCCATCGCTGGTTAAGTCCGCCCAACATAAATACCAGAGCATAAACCGCAGGCTCTTCAGGCTTCGGAGGAAGAGTTATTCCTCCGAGAAGTGCGTCTTCAGCCCGATCTAGCTCAAACCCCGGCACTATCTCCATTTCATCCAAAAAAGGACGCAGTCCTTTTCTACATCCTCCATGGTCTCGGCTTTGCATTTCATAACGTCTATCACTTCGTGAAGAACGCCTGGGAGAAACTTCAAATTTTGAATCCTCCGTGCGAGCGTTCTTTTGGATGGGAGAGGATATCCCATTTTTCTCAAAGTTTCATATCCGGTTGTTCCACAAGCAAACTTAATTTGAAGGCCTTGCTTGACAGTGTGCGGTGACCAAGAGTTCCCCAAGCTGCTGCTCCTTGAGAGAGCGCGTACTTGATCGTCGTTGAGAAATTTCATATTTTGCGAAATATTTGTTGCCTCAGTCTCGAGTTTTTGCACTTTTTTCTTGAGAACACTAATGGTGTTCTTGGCTGTGTCATGATGTTGCTGAAGTTCAGAGTACTTTCTTGTAAGGTCAGCAAGCTTCTTCTTCAGTTCTGCTGATTCTGCAGTAGAATTTGATGTCTCACCAGCCGCTGCATTAACTTCTCTTGAATCTGCATCACTAGTGTTCGCTGACAGTTCAACAACGGCGTCGTCAACTTCCATGGTGTCGTGCCTATAACACGATGTTCCTTGCCGTGTAGATTCAGGAGCGGCGTGGTTTTGTGGGGTCTCTAGGGTAGTTTTAACTGCAGCTGGATATTGACGCAGACCAGGAGGAGATTTGTTGGTCTCGTTGCTGGAGGGTGCAGGCACAGTTCTTTCTTTTGGTGGCTTTCGTTCCTTAGGCAGTGCTGCAAGCAGAAATGTATGTATTCATGAACATATTCAAGCAATGCCAGTTCATGTCTAGCTTGTTAATTTTACAAATGTAACACATGCAGCAGATACCGGCTTAGTTATTGACGTGAGGAAGACACTTGTCCTTCCCCCGCCCTTTCCACAAGGGATAGGGGAAGGTCTTAAAATACCATAATTAAATTGTGCTCAAAATTTCTCCCCACAATAAATGGCTCTAATTCAAATTGGAGCTTCATATGCCAGAGCTACACGTGTGCGCCGTTGTGGAGGGCTCAACTGACATTCGCTCCCTATGCAGTTTATTGATTATTTGATTGTAGGGCTTAACACGCCAACGCAACGCAGGTAATGAGGCGCACTGTAGTGGGGGCTCGTGCATCGTGGATCTCGTATACATAATGGTTTCCGTTTTCCCCCTTTGTAAATAACATAGCCACTGCACCTGACATCCTAGCAGTACACGACCGTGTGCTAAGTAGCGGAAAACTGTTGTGCAGTGGGTCATGCCTGTAAACACTGAAATCCAGACGTATATACAGTCATGACCAAAAAATGCAAACAAGAAATATAAACCACAACACTCAAGTATCGCAATTTTTTTTTACATGCAAGTCAAAGTGATGCAACGTAATCACAAAAACAAAGTTGGGAAATGTAGCTTTCCAAACGCACTAATAGCGTGCCATTATTTGACCGTCTAATATTAGCAGTATTTTTCGATTTTGCGTGGTCTGGTTCACATTTTTGTGTTCGCATTTCCTAGCTTTGTCCGTGACTGCATTTCCAGAATTTATGCACTAATGTGGACGCAGCATATGAGGACCTATTTGGTGTTAGCTTCGTAGAAATCCCAGGTACATAGAGTACTTGCAACTGGTGCTGCTTTATGTAATGCAAGAAAAAAGTTCAATCTTACGTTTCAATGTGAACAAAGTTGGGACGGCATTTGGTTTCAACTTCTTCCAGCCATCCGCACGATGTTGCTCATAGTTGTTCTCTTCAAAGTGAGCCTGCAAATAAAACCAGAATTGGAAATTAACACACTGGCAGAAGAAAAACGAATGTCTGTCACTGTCAATAAACAAGATTTCATGTATGCATTCAGTATGATTCGCAGCAGGAACTAGCAGCAACTTTGAAGCACAAAAAGAAGGAAACTAATTGAGCTCACGCGCGCTTTCACGTAAGCCACTTCAGTGAGCGCGATCATAGACCCAGCCTGCTGTTATAATAACCCTTTCAATTTTCGCACTGAAAATCTGTAAGGATTCCTGAATTCATGTGAATAAAATATTAGTCTATTGTGCCGACAAAGGACCAGGTCTGATTTTATAGCGAGCGTTACAGATTTCGTTCTATCGAAAGCTTTGTACCCAAGCCTCCAAGTTCACAATGCAATCGAATTTATTTGTCAGGTAAAAATGACAACACTCCGTAACAGCGCTTGTTTTGTTCGTCACTGAAGTGTTCCTGATTCCCAAGTATACATACGACGATACACACAAGACGGGCAGAAGTCCGGCCTTGTAATATTACGAGTTTTTCGCAGGAACAGCATGTTTATGTTCAAACGGCTTGATTTCACAAGAGGCGTTCAAATTTCGACCGATCACTGCCAACGCGTGCACGAATAAACATGGGCAGGCCTCGTAAGCGTTGTGAAATCTCCCTACCACGCACCCGAGCCTATGTTAATTCCCTGCGAGGCCATATGCGCGCATTTCACGTCCAATTTTCTCTTATGTGAATTACGTGAACTCTACGTGCCGTACTCTTGAAGTTCGGCAGCAGTCAGGCGCCGTCAGATTTCCGTACTCGCTCGCCGGCACGCGGCCTGAACTCACTCCCCGTTTTCTGCCCTTGCATATAATTTTCTCCCTCCTCCACTTTCTAAATTCTCATCTGTTTAACTACACCTCCTGCGTCCCCATCTCTTGCCTACTTTTCGTTCAGCTCAACTCCGCCAGCACACGGTCGACGCGTACGCTGTCGGGGCGAGTTGGCGAGCGAGTACGGCAATTTCACGAAGTCTGTCTTCGGGCTGCGAGGCGGACGGTCACGACAGCGGCAGCCGGTCTCGCGAGCAAAATAGCTGCGAAGCGCAGTGCACGAAATTAACAGCCTCGGGTAGGGGGTGGGAAGGATTTCACAACGCTGCTGCCAAGGCAACACTTTCCCGTGCAAGGGCACTGAAACTAGTCGCAATTCCTATGAATGTAGTAGCACACTCGAGGCCCTTGAACCAGCATGAAATGTTATCGACACGGGGGCTTCCGAAGCCCCCGTACTTGACGCATTTTCTTAAAGCGTGATCTTTTAACACGAGCACGCCGCACAGTACCCTGCACGACGTTTGGCTGTCCTGCGTTTACATTGCGCACCTAAATAAAAACAACGGCGCCCTAAATAATGCTGACCAGTCAGAATACGACGCACTAAAAAAAAATTGTTTACTTACGCTGCATACGTGCGACGTATTAGTCGGTTGTCACTTGTCTCGTTTGATTTTAACGGTCCAAAGAAGCCTTCTTTTTGGGTCTCTTGGAAACCGGTACAACTTCCATCCGTTTCTCGAGTGATTCGAGCACTGCGGCACGCAGCAGCCGGGCATGGTGATCCGGAGATGGGTGCATAAAACTGTAAGGGAATGAACACTGCCCAACAACACCTCACACGCCAAGCACGAACTACCGGCCGGAGGCGCCAAAATGGCGGTCGCGCTGGCGCCGAAGCCGAGGCGGCGGCATCTGCCCTTGCAAAAGCTGACACCACTCTAAGCGGGGGCGCGCGCATCGAGGCACTCTAATTATCCGTAGAGGCAGATATTTCTGTTCGAATTAACGAATCGTTTTACACATGGTCTCCTATGCACTGCGGACCGGACTGCGGCGACCATTTCGAATTATCCAAAATTTCGAATTAATGAGGTGTGAATTAACGAGCTTTCACTGTATATGATTTACGCTTTCACACCAACGGCGCCGCCTTTTCGGAGCGGTGCAGAGAAGCACTACACCAGCCGAGGTCTCCACAATTAGCTCCAGTTCATCTCACGGCGCCATTATGGCTTTACGTCACTGTGACGCCATAACAATGGCACAGTTTCGTGCGATATGGAACGTGACGGTGACGTCGTATGATGACGCCCACAAGTGGTGATTTATTGAATCGCTGATGTTGATTCCACCGGCGTGGGACGCTGGTTCATTTTCGAGTTTGATGAGACATATAAAGCTTTCGCCTAAACACTGAAAAAAAACAGTTTCTTAAGGTGCAACAATTCTGCAACTATACCTATAGATAGCTCACCTGTGACGTCATGGTCGCAGCTTCATAACATACTGATTCACCAATACGGCAACCTTGATGACGTAAAGGCAACGTAATCACATCGCGTTTCAACTTCTTTCGTTATGATAACGGTAAGGCCAGAATACGATTGGCCTCTGAGCTTCAATCACAAGAGAACTTGCAAGAGATGTTATGATAACATTAGCAAGCGACGTCACAAACCTTCCACGTACCGTGAGGTTCATCAACTTAGCGGTCTTAGTGACGTCAGTTCCAACCATCTATGCAGACAGGAGTCACTTTTGTGTTATCAACAATACCTTTGAAAGAGCGATCAACCACCCTTTTTATCTGATAAGAGCAAGTCAAAGGGTTCGGAGTTGTTCCAACGAAATCTTTTGTAGCGAGTCACATGATGCTTGAAGCTTTCTTTTTTTCTTTTATTAGACACACTGATAATTTCACGTACGCTTAATTGACACTGATATCAGAGGAAAACCTCACTATAAATTTTGAATGTTCACATGTACAGATGTTCTCACACCACAACATTGTCAAAAGACATATATACACCGCACACAAACCACATAACTAAGTGCATTTCTACATCAAGCGCGCACACTTAAAAAACAAGTTTAATAACACAGCACATTTCTATCTCCACGACACATCATGGAGCTGCTATCACAAGTCAAATTCAGGTTTCACCAAACTCTATTCGGGACTCTTACCACTTCTCAAAGTTCCACGTCATAGGTGCAATAAATAAACGAATGAAAATGCGCAACATGCATAAGAGCAACTCGAGCTTTTTGTATTTTTGCTATTCTAACACGTACGACTACAACAACGCGTACACTTTGTAAGGAGCTTTTTTTTTTTTCTTCGTCTGTAGAGACAACACGAAATCATCGGTAAGTATCGGTGCATCACTGTGTCAAGCAGATTGTCACGACCCACAGTGTCTATCCGGAGCAGCTGCCTTATTTTATTCCGAAGCTCCGATTTGGACGTTGGAGGATATTCACTGGCTGATAATATCACCACCACATTTAAGGCCTTTATCAATACTTGTATTACGTCAACAGTCAACTTGGAAGCACACACATCATCCATGACTATGTACGTCTGACTAGGTCTTCACATTGAGCTAGATGACTAAGCCAAGATCGGCGATCACTCATAAAACCGTCTCGGGCAACAGACACGAGAGACACCGTCCTTCATACGTTGTGTCACTGGAGAAGTTGCGTGATTTGTCGACACTAAAGTAACAACAGACGCTTGTCCTGCGGTTCGCAGAGTTGAGACACTTTCGACGTACAAGTCCGACTAGCGTCACGGCACACGTGATCATAGTATTTCCACGCATACAATAAAATAAGAGGTCAAACAATAGAGTGGTATCAGTTCGTGGTGAAAGGTCAGTATGGTACTCCCGATGCGCCTTAAGATGACCCGTGGCAAGAAAACGACGCTCGGGTATTGCGGTATGCGAAGTATGCGTTCGCGTCGTATGTGTATGCCACCAATTCATGCGGCACTTCTTAAAACCGCGAAAGCGGGCGTGCGGTAGGGTGGTTGGCAAGCGAATGGTCAGAAATGCAGCGTTCCCGGTACATGGCTCGTACGCTCACTCGGAGTTGTCACACAGACGGTCACACTGGGAATCAGACGCTTCGTTGTACGTTTCACCGAAGCTTCGTCCCTCGTAACTTCATTCTTGCGGGGCAAAGTTCCGTACGTTACTCTTCTAGCTGCCGGGAAGGCGCCCCTCGCTTTGGACAGGGCGAAACGCTTCAGCTCTTGTGGGGCTCCAGGTCAAAGGAAAGCCACGACGCAGTGAACGTCTTGAACTCGACGTTCTCTCTTTAGGTGAGGACACTTTAGATCACTTTGGCTTCGATGAGTATGGCGGCAATGGTGTAGAGTACGTAGAGGAGCACGAGCAGGGCGCCGAAAGCCCGTTTGACGTGAAAACGCATAATGATCATCGCGACGAGCGTCGAGACGAGAGTGGTGGTGATGGTTCCGTAGAGGATGCCGATCATGGTTGTCCATTTCAGCTGTGCGGGAGACAAAGAGATGTTAGAGGATACAGGTTAAATAGATGTACAGAAATGTTTTAACAAAAACTGAAGCCATGTCATTGGTGCCCGAATTTCGTACGCTGAAAAACTGATTTTCTATATGTAATTCAAGTAATCAACTTCTACTCACTAGATAAAGAATAAAAGAGGTTTTAGAAGAGTGCGAGCACTGTTGCGAAACCTCGCTTTCGCTAATCAATTTCATGCTAAACTTACTGAAAGCGGTTGGAGTTGCTTTTTAGTGATCCTTTATTGTAGCTATACAGCACACTTTTTTTGTTATATAGGCTACGGCACTTCCTTACTGCAAATTGTACTAGTAAAAAGAACATTGATACTTACGCTCATAACGCCCCCGCTCTGGGCAAGCTTTAACGTATAGGGAATACCGAAGCCGAGTAGCAGATCTGGATTGCATTCAGGTCAAGGTTACAACACACGTGGGTCACAGGTCGTACCGATTGGTGCACTAATTCGACAATGTACATAACTCGCCATGCGCGCACACACACACGCACACACACGCACACACGCACGCAGATGCACGCACGCACGCGCATTCTCAAAAACCGGAGGTGAAAAATCGTTGTGCTCTTGACATTTGTATCATCTGTGTGTAGTCTTATGTTATACAGTATACTTCTAGCTCTTCATCGCTCGTTGCATTCACAAAACGACAAAGTGTAACAGTACCCACAGACGCACAGTAGTGTGCCAACAGATTTTAAACGGAGCCGCCTATTAGAGAGTTCTAATATAGCGAAAACAACAGGCGCAATAATTTAGCAATAACGTTGGCGTTGCGTGCTCTCAATTTTAGCATGTGCAAAACGTTAACGTAGCCTAAACTTTTACGTACGAACGCTATTTCTGGCATATGCCGCAACTTGAATATGCCTCATCTGTTTGGTCCCCTTCCGCTCAGTATCAAATTAACATGCTGGAAACAATCCAGAACAGAGCCACCCGTTACATTTCTAGAAACTATGACATCAATTCCAGTGTGACTCAGCTTAAACTCCATCATTCCCTCCAAGCATTAAATGTTCGTCGTCACGTGTCCTTGTTATGCCTATTTCATAAGTACGTCTACAGTAACAAAACATCGTCGTTGCACCTTCAACGCCCGCTCTACACGTCACGCAGATTACATAACCATCTCAGCTTCACTCGCATTTTTGGAAACACGAACGCGTTCAACACATCCGCACTACCGCAAGCCATCCGCATGTGGAATGATCTTCCCGACGATATCGCCTCTGATAGCAACCCCAACACGTTTCGGCAAAAAGTTCAGACGCATTTCCTTAATATTCATCTTGACGTTCTTTTACTTCTTTTCCGAGGGTTTTTATGTTACAGAGTGTTCTTATATACTTCATCGCCATGTTTACGTATTGCTGACTTATTGCTTTGTTAATTTTTTTTGTTATTACTTACCGACATTGTACCGTTTTTATTTTGAAATTTACATGCGATTTTTCACTGTAACCCCCCTTACTCAATGCCTTCTGGCCTGTAAGGTATTTTCAATAAATAAATAAATATAGTGTTCAACGTTAACGTACGCAAGAGATTCCGTACGTAGGACAAAATGGCGGTGCCTGTTGAAGCTAGGGCCACACACTTGGAATCTTTATGTAGTCATCGTACTGCATAGTGAGACTCCTTCAATTCCAAATGAACGACGACGACGAAGTGTCTATTTCATAAAACGCTTGTACCCTCGTCTCAAATTTTCTATTTGTTTTACCGCAAATTCTGGGAGCTGCCGCTCCCTCCTTGCGAGAATGGATGAAGAAGCCTCTCAGGATTTTCGAGGTGGACAACCGCTACGTCTGGCAGCGGCTGGGAAGCGTGGGACCACCTCAAGTGGCACAGACAGCGAGGCAACGGAGCTCTACTCCGACGGTTTCGAGTCATCGGATGACGACTACACAGTCGTCATGAGCCGAAATGCGAAAAGAAGACTGCTACGAACATCGTCGACGGACGAGTATATCCACCGTGCAGGCTACCGCGCAGCGTTGGCCACACACTATACTCTTCATGGCTGTGGACCCTTCAGCCAACCTACGGCAGCTTAACAGGCAAGTCCTCTTTGCATACCTCGAAGGACTCGCTCTAAATGAGATTAAAGACATCAGGATGAACTCACGGAAGAATGTTCTGGCAGTTGATGTTCTACACTGTAGTGCGCTGCAAAGCCTACAGAACATCTCGGAAATCGACAGAGTCACAGTTAAATCAGTGATCCCCACTGACTGTAAGGGCAGTGTTGGCGTCAATTATGACGTGGATCTTTCCATTCCCACTGACGATTTTCCAATCTTGATAAAGCCAACTAGAGGCGACATCCTCATCAAGCACATCGCAAGGCTTGGTCAGTCACGATGCCTGAAGATTGTTTTTGAGGGAGACAGTCTTCCCCCACACGTCAAAGTTGGCCACGTTTGCCACCAGGTCCGTCCATACATACCGAAGCCCCTACACTGCTTCAGGATGTTTCAAGATGGGACATGTCAAAGGAGTATGTACCAGAAATGTCGTGTGCCCGCGGTGTGCCGAACCTCATTCAGAAGACACCTGCCACGCAACTGCGTTCAAATGCTCCAATTGCCACGGCGCTCATAAAGCGTCGTCTAAAGATTGCCCACGAGTGCGAAATGAATGCGCGGTGCTGAACCGCATGGTGCGCGACAATTCAACGCACAGGGAAGCCGCTGCTACTGTCAGGCGACGTCGGCGTCACCACAGAAGATCATCACGCAACGTGACATCTGCCGATAGAGACACGTCATCTCAAGCAAGAAGAACTGCCCCCCCCCCCATCTTCAAGCTCTGCTAAGACGGATACACCGAAAACAGAATCAGGGTCGAGACTCCCACCTCGTGAAGAGTGGCCATCACTTCCACGAACACAACCTGTTTCAGAGGTGCCATCGAATCCCGCCAACCTCGATGCCATCACTAACCACTGATGAAAAGACAACTGAGGATCGCCAGGTCATCAACATGTTGCAGACCCTTATGAGCGCAATGCGCATGCTCCTAAGCAACATGAACACCCCATCAGCGCAGAGCGCACTCCAAGTGCTGGACACTGAGTCCGGTGCTTGCAGCTCTAAGGAAAAACGATGGCCTGCAACATGTTATCCTTTCGAGAGGAGCTCAAGAACGCATCTGTACTTCAGTGGAATGCCAGAGGACTTAGGGCGCGTAGGTCTGAGTTCCGGCAATATGTATTCACGAACCAGTTTTTCATAATTGTGATTTGCGAACCGAACCTGTCAGCTCAGATGAGACTGTCTGGATATGAGTGCTTTATGTTCTCTACCCACGGAGAGCGCAGAAAGGTCGTTGTGTTCATACGGCGCGACTTAACTGATGTTCATCACCCTGTACCCCCTGACGAAGAAAACCAGTACGTTTGCCTAACAGTAAGAAACAAGAAGACCACATTCACCATCATCGGAGCCTACTTACATCTATCAAGTCGTCTAGACCGTGAGCGCTTGCGCGGAATTTTGAATTCAACTCTCCACCCATGGGTGATAACTGGCGACTTCAATGCCCACCACTACTTATGGGGAAGCTCCAGGGTCAACACTAGAGGTAGACAGTTAGTGTCTTTCACTTCTGGATGTGAACTTACCCTCGTGAATGACGGCAGCCCTACTTATCTGCGCGGATCTGCCTATAGCAGTTGCCTGGACCTCACTTTCGTCTCACGCTCGTTCGCCAGCAGAGTGCACTGGTTTCCGGATTTGGAAACAAGGGGTAGTGACCACATCCCAACATACCTGAAGATTGACGGCTTTCCAAGTCTCAAGTCCTCCAGAGCCGTCCAGTGCACCGATTGGCAAAAATACAAGCTAATCATGGAAGACTATGTTGGCGCCTCACCTTTCAACCTAGAGGACGCAACAAAGAGTGCCCTAAAGTCAACGACGCGTTCGCTTCCGGTGAGCTCATCTCGCACTGATATGGACATTGATCTCGAGAAACTCCGAGCGATTCGCCGTCGTGCAGAACGACGTTATAGACGCACGAGGTCACTTGATGATCTGAGAGTGGCCAGGCGCACACAAAAGAAAATACAGCGTCACATGGACAAGTTGGACAAGCAACGATGGGTATCTTTTTGCGAGTCTTTTTATCTCAAAAAGCCTCTGTCACTAATCTGGAGAACTGTCCGGGGAATTCGTACAACCATTACTCAGCGCTACCCATTAAAATCTCTGGCACTTCACTTACGCTGCGAAGAGATTGATGTCGCAGATTCTTTCTGTCGAAGGATTGCCTGCGGCTCAAATTCAACTGGGACAAAGACGCCCGATTTTTCTGTATCCTCACGTGATCCCCGAATGGAGATTTCGTTTTCAATAGAAGAACTAAAGGCTGCGCTTGCTTTGTGTAGACGTTCTTCAGCGCCAGGACCTGACGGCATCACTTACCGCGCTCTGTGTCACCTAGGAGATCAAGCTCGGAAGGAACTCTTGCAGCTGTACAACGACTCCTGGGAAACTGGCATGGTTCCACAGGAATGGAAGTCAAGTCGCCTGATTCCACTTCTCAAAGCCGGCAAGTCACCCTTGGACATTTCCTCTTACCGCCCGATTGCCCTCGCGAGCTGTGTGGGAAAAGTTATGGAAAGGATTATTTTAACGCGTCTGGAATGGTACTTAGAGTTCTACGAAATATATCCTGATGCCATGTCCGGGTTCAGACGAGGTCGTTCGTCAATTGACAATGTAGTTGAATTGGTGACATATGTAGAGCACCAGAAGGCCTGCAAACGGTTATCCGCTGCTCTGTTTCTTGACGTTAAAGGGGCATACGACAATGTCACCCACGAAGCCATTCTCAGTGCACTAGAAGGAGTGGGACTCGGTGGCAGGATATATACATGGGTTCAGAGCTACCTACAGAATAGATCATTTCACGAGCAGACAGAGAATGTCCCGACACCCGAGTATTACTGCAGCCGAGGAGTCCCGCAAGGCGGAGTGCTAAGCCCGACGCTGTTCAACCTAACACTCATTGAACTAGTTGGCAAGCAACCAAGCAGTGTACGACTTTCCATTTATGCTGATGACATCTGTGTGTGGACATCAGCTGTGACTCGACTTCAACTTCGCGCTCGACTTCAGAAGGCAGCATCAGTGATATCGTACCACTTACGCAAACAAGGGCTCGCAATCACAAGTGAGAAGTTTGCAGTCGTGGCTTTCACCAGAAAACCAATGTCCGCTTACGACATATCAATTAACGGGCAGTTGGTGTCATGCAGCCGGAGTCGCAGGTTCTTGGGAGTCGTAATCGACCGAAATTTGTCTAGGACACCCCACGTAAACTACGTGAAAAAGCGGCTGACTGCCATTTGTCACTTATTCAGATTTCTTGCTGGGAAAAGTTGGGGAATGTCTGTCGAGTCTATGTTACAGCTGTACAAGGTATTATTTACTGGATTCCTGCGGTATAGCCTACCTGTTATATCTAACACGTGCAAAACGAACCTGCGCACAATCCAAAATATTCAAGCCCAAGCGCTTAGGATATGCCTTGGTTTACCCCGCTGCGCATCGACAGCTGAAACAATTGCCATTGCACTGGACTACTCGATCATGACGCACATCACCATCGAAACGATGCGTACGTACCTCAGGCAACATGCTAGGAATCCTTCCCACCACTTGGCAACCCTCGCTACTGCAATTGTCTGTGCTCATCGTGCGTCGTTTACGTCAGGTTTTACGCCTGCTGAGAAACTGGTGTATCCTCCGTGGTGCCTGACACTTCCACAAGTACGTGTTTCAATTCCAGGAATACAGAAAAAATCAAATTTGTCTTCATCAGCCCTAAAACAATTGAGCTTGAGCCTTCTGCACAAAATTTACAACAACCACGTGCACATATACACCGATGCGTCTGGTTCTGGTGGTGCGGTGGTGATTCCAGCTAGAGGAATCACTCTGCGAATCAAACTGTCACATGTCACTACGTCTACGGCGGCAGAACTTGCAGCTTTGCATGGCGCCCTAGAGTACGTCAAATTCCAAAGACCGAGTAAATGGGCTCTGTTTTCCGACTCGAAACCAGCCCTACAGATCATGCAGTCAGTCCTTCGACGAGGTTGCCATGAACAATTAACTTACGAAGTTGTCAAGCTTGTTCACCACGTCACAGAAACAGGCCACGAGGTCAAGTTTCAGTGGCTTCCCTGCCATTGTGGGATTAGTGGCAATGATTCCGCAGACAACGCGGCTCGCACATCGCACCAAGAAGAGCACACCCTTCCGATTCCTTTGTCAAGGACTGACGCTGCAACGCAACTTCGTCACCTGGCACGTAGTCTGAGTCTGCAGGAGTGGAACACCCCAAGCATAAGACATACGATACTATACCAAATAAACCCTCGACTGGAACTTCGACCTACATCCGGACTTCGTAGACGTGAAGCTTCACTTCTTTGTCGCCTCTGGTTGGGGGTTGCCTTCACAAAAGCATATAGAACCCTCATCGGATTGACCGACAATGCGGAATGCGACGTCTGCTGCACCAAAGAAGCCATCGACCATCTGATATGTCATTGCCCTCGATTTGCATCTGAAAGACAGAACCTTTCGGACGCATTGCGACAATTGGACGATCGGCCACTCTCTGTGCAGATGCTACTGGAACACCGTCATCGCCTTTCGTCGGCTCAAAAAGCAGTCAAAGCTGTCTTGTGCTTTTTGAGGACTACAGGCCTACGTGACCACCTTTAACTTTTGTGTAGTGCCACCGCTGCATACGCGCCAGCCGATTGACTGACAATCCCCCTTTTTTGTTTTTTCTCTCTCTTTCTCTTCTCTTTCCTCTCTCGCTCATCTTTATGCCCCCTTCCCATTCCCCCAGCGTAGGGTAGCGAACCGGGCATGTGCCTGGTTAACCTCCCTGCCTTCCCACTTGTTGTTTATTGCCCCCCCTTCAATTCTAAATACTGGTCGTACTTGATTTATATTTGAGTAATGAGGCTTCGCCAGCTGCATACTGCCGATAAGAGAACTGCGTTTTTGAGATACACATTTGATTTGGGGTGCAGAAGGCTTTAAAAAAATGTGTCTACAATGTTCGCCCATGTTTTCGGTAGCAACGCGAAGATGGCGACGCTGTACTCATTACCTTGTTTCTAAATGTGGCAAATTCGGCCGCAAGACAAGCTGAGCCAGGTAATAGGGGTCTTGAGAAATATTCGAATTCGGCTCGCAAGAAAATGATTTCTTTCGGACCATCAAACGCAACACTGAACCAAACGCGGCACGGAGACGTAGCATTGGTGACTTCGGGCCAACTCATAATAGTGGCGCACTTGGTGTTTTTACAGTGCGTATAGTGTTTTTATAACTAGATGGCGCCATAGGTGCTTGCGTTTGCGTTAGTGGGAATGCCTTCCACTGCTTTAAAAGACCACCACTTGACAGGCAACGCGTTTCGTTTTAGCGTCCGCGCTGAGACGCACGCTCACGCTAACGTAAGCGTCTTTCGATATACTAAAGCTCTATTATATCAGAGTGCACTGCCAACAGTTTCACTGGAAGATAACTACGTTGATTGCATGCAATGCCAGCAAGAGTGAATGACCCCACGCAGTCTATATTATTTTCATCGATTCTGAAAGCGTTATGGGCCCTTTTGCTTTGCACATTGTGTTTCAGTTGCAGATTAAGAGAGTCTACGACAGAAAGAAAGCTGCTAGCACGCAAATTGAGTCGGCTGCTCCAACACTGTCGCCCGGAGTTTTGTCTTGTGAAGCGTGCTTCAAGTAAGGCTTTTGTGGGCGCGGTGAAGCCAACACGTTCCCGTACACGATTGTTTGTGGCGGACGTTGGCGAAATGCACAACAGAATACAGACTACAGTATGCCTCGTAAATTATCTCGGTCACAAAAGGTGTAATGTGGTACACTTGCGTCTACAGAGCGTCATTATGACAATTCGGTAATTGTTTTGGCTGGTCAGCCAGTCAAAAGTGTGGACTTGTTCTGACTGGTCAGAATAGAAGGATACTCAGTAGAGGGCCACCATAGCAAGCCGATATCGCCATGCGGGGGTATCCTTGCCTGGCCACCGACAGGTTCGATATGTAATCTGCAACAGACGCGATATTTTAAAAAAATATGAAGGAAAAAAAACTAACGACCAGCTGCTAATGTAGGCAGTGAAGCATGGGATACAATGTGCGTGTAATCGTTAAAGAAAGTACTGTCATGCACTGGTAATAAGTCATCTGCCTTTTTAAGATAAGATCGCTCGTAGAGCGCATATGCCGACTAGAATTTTCCAAATGAAAGAAGCTAATATCAACATTTAAAGCCAGGTTGACATGGCCCGAGAGTTCAACCTGCTCAACGTGACAACGCATGAAACTCCATCCATAAAGCAATGGTGAACTTGACCTATCTTTAAAAGCTGTACCAAACGGCGCACCAACGAAGCTTTTTTTTTTGCTTTGTTAATGTAAATTCGTACAGTTCAATTTTTTATCAAGATTATTATATCTGTCTGTGTTCGTCAATAATTAGTTTTAATCATATTGGCCAGGTCATTATTATCCTTAGCTCTAAACTTTCCACGCAAAAGTAAAGCCGCGGAAATGAGAGAACGTGTTTAGTTGGCGTATTTGGTTCAGCTCTCTCTGGTTCGAGCATAAACTGTCATGCTTGTTTAGTCTCAGGTTGTCAATAAACATACAGCATCACAATTACCATTATTATAAAATGACAATAATTATTGCTCAGGTTCCTTTTACCTTTTTACATATTTCTGCGTTGACTTTCCTACGTAATTTCTTGGTGGTTTTTGTCGTACAAATACAACCTGCTGTATAACCTGACTATAGGTATTATATATTGTGACTAAATTTAACTGTAAGAATGATTGCGAAACACTCGAGTAACTAAATAGATATTTCTTAATTAGTCAAAGGCATAGATTGACCCTCACTTACCTCCTATACTGTTACCCCAGGCCAGAACTGTCATTCCCAGGAAGGCGTCGCTTAGCCCTACGACGATGCCGAAAGTCTGCAAATGGGTCAGAAGCCGCAACGGTTTATATATATAAAAATGCCACAGTTTCGCCGCAAGGTTGAAACAATGAACCGACAGCAACATATTTGGAATCTTATACGAAGTATGACTAGCAACTAACTATATACGCTACGATTAGATCTCGCTTAACTCTACAGAGCGTTTGCGTAATGAAGTACGACCACTCCTGTCGGTCACCTTAAAACGAAGTAAATGGTGAGAACACGGTCATGTATAAAAGCCTTCAACCATGGGCGTGGCCAGGGCGAGAGGGGGGTGGTCTCAAACCCTTGGAAATTTGTCAATTTTGCTTGCGCATATATACACGCACACATACAAACTTCCCCACGAACATACATAAAATATAATTGCCCCTCCTCCCCGAAAAAGTTTTCTGGCTACGCCCTGTCTCGACAGAGAGTGCGACCGCATCCTCTTTAGCGATTTTCACAGTTGTTGTCAGAGCAACGCCGCCCACCACAGGCTCCATGCATGCTCATTCGTCCGATGGAGCTGGCCGCCGCGTTTCAATCTCTGCTTGAGCCGCGCCCGCGTGCATCGTGCGCAATCTTTCTCTCGCACATGGAACATGTGGTGAACAAGACGAAGCCGTCAATTTCAACTACATACAGAACATGACGGCGACGGCAAAACTACCATTGGTTTCCGTATAATTGCTATCGCAATCAAACGTTCTGATCCGCCATACTGTTTCCGCGCAGTCTGTCGTCGCTATCGCATTCATCAGCGCGAGTCGGAACGCCCAGGAAGCGACGCACAGCATATTCACATACCTTGAGCAGCGAGAGCACCTCATTGGCGAGAAGGTAGATCCAGGCGACGGCTACTAGGAAGCCGACGTAGCCGAAGACCCAGTGGTAGCGCGGTGGATGGTCGTAGCTCGACGTGGCGAACACCGTGCCGGCAACGCACGCGAATCCCAACGCCACGATCAAGATGACGGGCACTCCGCTCACAGTGTCGTCTCCGCCTGCAAGGAAATACGGCGTTTAGATTACAGAGTGTTAGCGTATAGCCACTGTCGTGCGCAGGGTTTCCTGTAAAGGAGAGGGGCGATGGTTCATTGCAGCCTCTGGCCCACTCTCCCGTTAATCGAGCCCGAAAGACAACACGACTTGCATCCCCATGGATGAAAAAAAAATGGCCTGCTTTCAGTTTCTGAATTGCCGGGAGTAAAAATGGAAAGTGAACAGTTCTTGCATTGTAACATCAGAGACCCTCAGTCACCACTAGCGTCAGACTTGTTGGACAATAACCTTTAGGTTTAAACAATGACAGGACAGGTCCAACTGATTAAAATTATGGGGAATACTCTGCATTGTCCCCTCATTTAGGTGATTAGGTTGAAGAACGCCCTGCCTCCCCTCCCTTTGCTCACGCTCATTAGTAGAACACAAAGTCGGGCTAGTTGATTGACGGCCCTTAACAGCTCTAACGAGGACAAAAAAAAAAAGAACTCTTGTTGTCACCGACTGATTGTGAGCTGCAGTTATTAGATGCTACTCTGTGTTGGCAGTGTATCTTTGCTATGGCCAATTAGCTTGTTTCATTATGAAGTACGAACTGCGCGAATTCATCACGGGGCACCGCCACGGTGCTCTAGTAGCTAAGGGATGCTCGGCTGCTGACCCGCAGGTCGTGGAATCGAATCCCGGCTGCGGCGGCTGCATTTTCAATGAAGGCGAAAGTGCTGTAGGCCCATGTGCTCAGATTCGGGTGCACGTTAAAGACTCCCAGTTGGTCGGAATTTCTAGAACCCTCCACTACGGCGTCTCTCATAATCATATGGTGGTTTCGGGACGGTAAATCAATCAATCAATCAATCAATCAATCAATCCAATTTAACACCGGGACACAAGAAGAGACACTGACAAGCGCTGATAGCTTGCTTGTCTGGTTATATTCTCTGTATGTATGTCAAATTTACACCCATTTTACTGACCCAAAGGTCGCGACATCGAATCCGGGCCGCGGCGGTCAACTTCGATGGAGGCGACGTGCTAAAGGCCCACTTCCAGCGCGATGACAGCCCCCGTTAACGAACATCAGATAATCGAAATTTCCAGAGCACTCCTCTACCGCCTGCCTCATTATCATATCATGGTCTTGACACATTAAACCCCGCAAAAAGTGTTTCCCGAAGAACAGATACTAAAATAACAGAGAAAGATTTATGAAAACCTAAGGCGCATGCGCGCCACGCCGAATTTTGCAGCTGATGCGATTCGTCCTGACGTGCTGCACACCGAAAAAAAAAGGTAAATGAAGCGGATGTACGGAAGTTCGTTTTCACGTTGATGAGGGCAAATGCAGAATCCTATGGTGCGATAACAAAAACTAAACGACTAACGCAAGCACGACGTAAAAGCAACAAGAACAACAACAACAAACTAAACTAAATTAAGTGTCATCTATAAGAACATAAGCACTCGCTGCATATTCACATACCTTGAGCAGCGAGAGCACCTCATTGGCCAGAAGGTAGATCCAGGCGACGGCTACCAGGAAGCCGACGTAGCCGAACACCCAGTGGTAGCGCGGTGGATGGTCGTAGCTCGACGTGGCGAACACCGTGCCGGCAACGCACGCGAATCCCAACGCCACGATCAAGATGACGGGCACTCCGCTCACAGTGTCGTCTCCGCCTGCAGGGAAATACGGCGTTTAGATTACAGAGTGTTAGCGTAGCCATGGTCGTGCGCAGGGATTCCTATAAAGGAGAGGGACGATGGTTCATTGCAGCCTGTGGCCCACTCTCCCGTTAATCGAGCCCGAAAGACAACACGACTTGCATCCCCATGGATGAAAAAAAATGGCCTGCTTTTGTTTTCTGAATTGCCGGGAGTAAAAATGGAAAGTGAACAGCTCCTGCATTGTAACATCAGAGACCCTCGGTCACCACTAGCGTCAGACTTGTTTGACTATAACCTTTCGGTTTAAACAATGACGGAACAGGTCCTATTGATTAAAATTATGGGAAATACTCTGCATCGTCCCCTCATTTAGGTAATTGGGTGAAGAACACCCTGCCTCCCGTCCCTTCACTCACGCTCATTAGTAGAACACAAAGTCGGGCTAGTTGATTGACGTACATCGTAAGAGGCCGTTAACTGCTTTAACGAGGACAAAAAAAAAAGAACTCTTGTTGTCACCGGCTGATAGTGAGCTGCCATTATTAGATGCTACTTTGTGTTGGCAGTGTATCTTTGCTATGGCCAATTAGCTTGTTTCATTATAAAGTACGAACAGCGCGAATTACACACGGGACCCCACCGCAGTGGTCTAGTGGCTAAGAGGCACTCGGCTGCTGAACCGCAGGTCGTGGAATCGAATCCCGGCAGTGGCGGCTGCATTTTCGATGGAGGCGAAAATGCTGTAGTAGGCCCGCGTGCTCAGATTCAGGTGCACGTTAAAGACTCCCAGTTGGTCGGAATTTCCAGAACCCTCCACTACGGCGTCTCTCATAATCATATGGTGGTTTCGGGATGGTAAACCAACCAATCAATCAATCAATCAATCAATCCCATTTAACACCTGGACACAAGAAGAGACACTGACAAGCGCTGATAGCTTGCCTGTCTGGTTATATTCTTTGTATGTACGTCAAATTTACACCCATTTTACTGACCCAAAGGTCGCGACATCGAATCCGGGCCGCGGCGGTCAACTTCGATGAAGGCGCCGTGCTAAAGGTCCACTTCCAGCGCGATGTCAGCCCCCGTTAACGAACATCAGATAATCGAAATTTCCAGAGCACTCCTCTACCGCCTGCCTCATTATCATATCATGGTCTTGACACATTAAACCCCGCAAAAGTGTTTCCCGAAGAACAGATACTAAAATAACAGAGAAAGATTTATGAAAACCTAAGGCGCATGCGCGCCACGCCGAATTTTGCAGCTGATGCGATTCGTCCTGACGTGCTGCACACCGAAAAAAAAAAGGTAAATGAAGCGGATGTACGGAAAGTTCGTTTTCACGTTGATGAGGGCAAAGTGCAGAATCCTATGGTGCGATAACAAAAACTAAACGACTAACGCAAGCACGACGTAAAAGCAACAAGAACAACAACAAACCAAAACTAAACTAAATTAAGTGTCATCTATAAGAACATAAGCACTCGCTGCATATCACCGACGTCGCCACTACGAATGCTCGCGGACAACAAATGTTTGAACAGCTTGGGCAAGCGCGCATCATAAACGATAAGATAGGATATACAAGCACATTCGTATGTTCCGTGCTGTCCTTATTTCGAATTGACGCTGCCGTAATCTTTCCAGACTAACCAGCCAGCCGCTAGTAGCTTGTCCTAAGCAAATGCATAAATGCACACGGCTAAATAAACCTCTGTTGAAAGTTAACATTTCTTCGTGAAAGAATGTATAGCATGCCATCACAGACACAGGAGAAAAGAACAAGGCGTCTTAATTTTCTTTCATGATGAGCCCTCATCAAGTGGCTCACATATCGGTCGTTTTAAGTTGCTGTCTCATAACCAGAATGTGGTGAACTGTGCTGTTTGAGTAAAGTGTATTCTTTCCCCTGCGCAAACCAGAGCTTCAATTTCCTTATCAACAGCCACACCAAGCGACTGCAAGGGCGACACACTAGGCGATGCAAGGGCTGCCTAAAAACTTAGGAAGCTTTATGGCGTCCATCTGCTCGTTTCTGCGTTCCTTGTTATCAAGTCTTCACTTGCTGCTCGCTTCGAAGAGTAACAACCCGAGTGACGCAGGCATCATTAAAGAAATCTGCATGCGGCTCTGAAACGAGCTTGTTTGAGATAAGGCCGCATATACAGTTGCCTTCTATATTCTATAGCACAGTGCACGCGCAGATGTGGGCGAGATAGATAACGCCTGGCGCAAACGCTGCAACTCCTCTCGCAAAGGGCGCCAGTTGACGGCTATTTTCCTGGCACGTGCAGTACATGTAGTATCTGTACCCGGTCCGTCGCTCGAAAACGTTTGTGAACAAAGTGTCCATCTCATCGACGAAGTTATTCTTGAGACAAATAGACGAACTCGAAACAACCCCGACGGCAAATACAAAATAACACACACACAGGATAACGCAAGTGTTTTCTTGGAGGTGTGGCAGCTTGGGCTAGTTGGTATGGCATGACGATAGTTATAGCGCGAAAGTTAGCGCTCGTGTCTTTCGTGTCCTTCTTGTCTCTGTGTTGTCGTTTTGTTCTCGCGCTATAACTATCGTCATGTTTTCTTGGGTTCATCTATTTTTTAAAAAATTAACGCTGCCAATTACGCGATAAAGAACAATCGACCAGCCGGCGAACACCTTCTGAGTTTGTTAGTTTTCTTATATTGCAACACAGACATACCTCGAGGCAGGATACCTGGTGCGTAAGAGCGGTAAGTTAGTGTTGCAAGGCACGTCTATTAATCGATGCAATACTTCGTGGTATTAAATGTCACGTATCGGATGATCAGAGGTATAATTAAGATAATTAAACACACTGAAATCTACCATTATTGTCACCATACGGTACAACCACTCGCCAAGTTCCTCGCACGCCTTCGACATACCTCCACATCTTTTGTAGCACTTTTTAGATTTCTAGAAGAACGTCTATGTGTCTCTATAGTTGGGCCCTCGTGCATACATCTACCCAACTTTTTTTTTAACCAACGCAATGCATGCAAGTCTTACCGGTTGCGACGAGCGTAATGAAGACCGGGCTGAGCACGCAGTGCAGACTGTTGAGGAGGCGACACCAGTTGTGCTTGTCGTTCTCGTAGTCCACCACGGGCGTCGTCACCGTCAGGATGAAGTAGATGGGCGCCTGCGATCAGCGAAGCGCACGGAAAGACACACCGCTTATCCCGGAGGAAGAGCAAGCTAGAAAGCGCGAGCACTGCACCGCACGAATTGGATCAACATCTTGGATTCGGATCTACTCTTAGACAACCGTAAAGGAACTGGTCTCGAAACACTTACCAGTTGTGACTACGCGGGGGACGTTGATATGCGGTTCCGCGCATCGATTGTTCCACTTATCTTCCTCCTTTCTGTACCAGTGAAGGGTAGCAAACCAGGTACAACCTGGTTAACCTCCCTGCCTTTTCCCTGCCTCTCTCTCTTGCTGAAATTCAGGGGCCCTTCTGTTACTGCAAACGGTTTTACGTAATATGGCGCCTCGGGTCGCTAAACGAATGTTTTCATACTTTCGTATACCGCGACATGATTTGGTAAGGTCATCAAACGTTGAACGCACCAGCCCTGCCATTTTCAAGTGCGATACTGCCACTGTCTAGTCTAGCTTGTCGAAGGGAAGCTGAGGAAGCTTTAGAATTCGATAAAACTTCGTGATTAGCAAGGACCAACGCTGCTGTCGAAGACATGGTAATTTTCCCTGTGGTCGTTGCAGCAGGAGCTTTAGCGTACGCTAAAGGAAACCTTCTCTGGCTCGGCCAAGGCGAGTGGGTCGTAAGTTTAGGCGGGCAAAGCCTACACCACCTTCAGTTGCTTTTGACGAAGATTTGCTACCCTCCGAACGGACGGGTTCCCGCCGCTCACTGTTTCCGAACTGCGAGGTCACCGATTCTGTGACGAAGGCTCCGGTAAGTACGGCGAAGCCGAAAGCTGTTCAGCTGGACTACGATATCTGGAATAATGACAAACAGCCAACCACTATATAGTGCCCGGTGATTGTCGAGATTGAAGTAACTAGAAGAATAAGAATGGGGTGGAGCACATTTGGCAAGCACTCTCAAATTATGACAGGTAGATTGCCACTAGCCCTCAAGAAGAAGGTATATAACAGATGTATCTTGCCGGTGCTTAGCTACGGAGCAGAAAGCTGGAGACCTACAGAGAGGGTTCAGCTTAAATTGAGGACGACGCAGCGAGCAATGGAATGAAAAATGGTAGGTTTAACCTTAAGAGACAAGAAGAGAGCAGAGTGGATTAGGGAACAAACGGGGGTTAAGGATATCATAGTTGAAATCAAGAAGAGGAAATGGACATGGGCCGGGCATGTATCGCGCAGACATGATAACCACTGGTCATTAAGGGTAACTAACTGAATTCCCAGAGAAGGCAAGCGGGTTAGGGGGAGACAGAAGGTTAGGTGGGCAGATGAGATTAAGAAGTTCGCGGGTATAAAGTGGCAGCAGCAAGCACAGGACCGAGTTAACTGGCGGATAATGGGAGAGGCCTTTGTCCTGCAGTGGACGTAGTCAGGCTGATGATGATGCTGATGATGATTGTCGAAAGACGCCTGCTCACGTATGTGAACAAATTGAGCATCTCTCGCATCTTGAACCGTGCCCTTCGTGAGTAACACGTGACGTGCAGTTGCCGAAGCTAATCGCGAAGGCCACGTTTCAGCAGTGCTGTTAATTTGTTGCAGATGACGCGGGGTACGGAGGATGATGTCACCGCGTTCGTTCAGCATCACAAGACCCTGGAGCCACGGCCTCTCCTTTCTAGCAAAAAGTGTTATTTTTTTTTTTACATTCACTTCTCAGAACTGTCTCAGCGCTTTTCGAGTTCATCAGGGCTCAAGCTGTGCTTCGAAGCCGTTTTTAGAGGCGAATACCCTTACGCAGTCGGTCGTATGTCCCGTGTAGTCGTAGCCAGTTGCATATCATTGCATGTCAATAAAAACGATGTCACAGCATATCCACAGAGTAAAGGATAATTAGTGGGGCGAAGCATCCGTCCGTTTGTCCGTGCGTCCGTACGTTCGGCCCCACTCGTCAGCATTCACATCGTAGATAAGCTGATTTTTTAGTGCTTCACCTTCTTTTTAAAGATGCAAACTAGCAATGTTAACAGCCCAATATGGCGGAGACGAGATTTATTCGTACAGTGATGCAGGATGACAGTACATAGGACGAGCAAAAATACATCAACGGCAATAACTTTTACTTGCCGGCTTTACTATAGCCCTGAGAGAAAATACAGAGTATTTTTACATGAGTATTAAAAAAGTCTTCTATTCAGCAAGCGCTAAAGCGACCCTTTGAACGCGTCCTGAAGGCTTTATGAAGCAAGCATTGATATTACATCGTAGTAAGTTCAAGGGAAGTTGTAATTTCAATAGATGGTGTTTCGTTTAATTAAAATTACACGGCCACCTACGCGATTCTTTTATGCACTCTACCGAACACAACAAAGAAGGTTATCAGTGATGGCGGCTTCTTACCCTGAAGCTCTGCATTGCGAAAAGGCTAGCTGTAACGAACACCAAGTTATCTGCTCACACTACTTGCAAGCCCCGACGTCAATTATTTATTCAAGCAGCTTTCACAACTGCGGTCAGACCAAGACCCGCTGCATGCTTCTAAAAGCAAGGCCATTGGTTCCGTTCCCAGCCGCCATTCGGCAAAATTGCGATACGAGAAAAATAATTGTGCCCATACGTTTGTGTCAGATGACGTCATAAAACGACGTCATCTGACAGTAAGTAAGTTTTATCTGACAGAGTAAGATATAACATCTGAAATCTGACAGGGTAAGTTTTATGACGTCATCAAGATGACGGCATAAAACTTACTCATCAATGACGTCATGATTACGACTTCATGACGTGATATTTTGCATCACTCGTGCTGACGCCGCCGACGGTCAGTTTTCGTGTTTTAAGCGGCACCTAAGGCGTTCGCCTCGAAATAAGGTAATACCTTGAAGATTTCGATGACCCTGGCGAGCCAGGTCTTGCTGGGCCACTCTTCCATGTCGATTGGTCGTATGTGAAGCCAGAACTCGCGCATCGGCGAGAGCGGCGCCGACGGATCGGCTTGCGGCTCTGACGTTGGCTCCGACTGTGGCTTGGGTACGGGTAGGGACATTGGCACGGTCATCTCAGTCACGCTTACCGGGCCGGCCGGTACGGGCGTGGTGGCCTTGGTGCCGTTCGTCAAGGGGTCCAGGCCCATGAACGGCGGTGGTGACGGCAGCGGGGGCGCAAGCTCCCCGTCTGAAGTCATGAGGTGAAGTGGGCCGTGTTACCGCATAGCACTGGCAGTATTACACAATTGTCATTTTTAGAAAGAACGGAGATTACTAAAAAGTCGATTAGGACTGGCAGCTTTATCTCCCTTCCTTCAGCTCGACCGACCCAAGCGGTGGATGTTATTTGAACGATAGATAATGCGGAATTCTGTATTTAACTGAAAGTGTTGAATTACTCTACGGTACGTGTTTTGGAAGTAAAAACAGCGCACAAATATAGACAAGGACAGACGAAGAGCGGTGTCGTCTCTTCCTCTGTCCTTGTCTATATTTGTGCGCTGTTTTTAATTCCCAAGTATGAGCCATCAACTATAGCTCAACTTTCGCTATTATTACTGTACGTGTTGTTATGAACGAGCTGACCTTGGTGGGTTTGCAAGCAATATTCACTTGCAATTAACTGCGAGAGCGACGAGGATTTTGAGATATTTACGATCATATTTGTAGCACAAACGTACTAATGTTCCAGCGACCTTTTCTTTTTTTAACAGCGAAAACTGTATATGACTAGAAAAAACGGAAAACCGTCCGAGAGCGGTGTCGTGAGCGGTCTCCATTGGTTGTGGTATCAGTTACGTCATTCGCAGCATCGTACCCAAGCACGTGCGCCATTGGCTGCGTTGTGAGATAGCTCGCGACGTCAAACGCCGCCGAGTTAGCTTGCGGTGTCGAACGCTTGCAACAAGGCGGCGCTGCGGCGTCAATGTGATGATTGCGAGAGCGCGTTCGCCCGGCCGAACGTTCGCTTTCGGCTGGAGTTTCCCTAGCGGCACTTTGGCTTCGGCTGCGACCGCCTGTGGATGGTGAACAACCACCGTGATTAACGCGTTGCGAAACGCATTTAACCGCTCATTACCCTCCTCCGTGACCGTGACCAAGCGAGGCACAATGTGCGGCATGCGAAATAAAACACTGTGGCAAACCCAAGCCAAACGTGTGTCTGACCTCATTAGGAAGCACGAACATGTAACTAATAATTGCGGAAGGCTTCAGTGCAGCGTAGAGTTGAATTCACTGCTAAACACCAGGACTTCACGTTTTGGCTTTCGCTGGTGAACCATTTGCACGGAGTGCTGGGGTGGCGATTTTTTTTTTTCTTTTCAGACAAGACGTCTCTTTTTTTTTTTTCAAGCAAATGAAACGTACACGCGTTTGGTCACCCATTTTGATAATAAGCATGCAGGCGTTGGTGTCATCCTAAAGATTCGCCCGTCAATTAAAAAGTATTCTTGGTAAAGTTTCGTTAATTGGCTTACTGTGCGTTTACATCTGTCGAGAAAATATTGTACACGGCTTGGAGAAACTGAGTGCATGGACTACGGCACCCAGCAGAAGTGCACGAAGTGAACGACTACAAAAAACTAAGTTGAATTAGCTCACATCTGCCTAGAGCTGTAAAACACAGAAAAGCGAGGTAATAGCCACGCTGGAAGTCGTGCAGGATAATAGCAAGATACCGATGGCTAACGCTTATCCATTTTTATATAATTTCACCATGACGTCATACATTACGGCAACGCGATACTATTAACCCTACTCAGTAGGTAATTAACGCAATGAAAAACCTAAAAAGGAATTTACAAATTTACGCAAGCTTGCAGCCACCTTTCAGATTTCTGGAATGTCACGTGAAAGTTAAATGTTGTAAATATAACCTCCACCACAACATACTTCAAGGTCCTACAATGAAGTTTCACTAAACGAGTGACATAGCTCTAATTAGAACTAACAGACAATACAGTCAAGGAAAGTATATGGGCGTTATTTGCAGTAAATTATGATGTATAATTTAAAAAAATTGAAACGTACGAAAAGATAACTTGTCACCGGCAAGATCCGAACCTTCGACCTTCGAATAACGCGTTCAGTGCTCCTACTGAGCTGCAGGGACGTCATTCCCCGTCTACATTAGGGGGCATATACGTTTGTGTGCACTTAAACGCGGGAGTGTTGATCAGCGCCGCAAGTAGTCATGACGGCGAGTGTAGAACACACTTTTAAAGACGATAGTCTTTCTAGGGGACTTTCGAGAGAAATATTTTGGTCTGTCTGTCTGTCCATACATTTGTCTGTCCGCCCTAACGATACCTCACGGCACCAAAACGGCCAACCCCATTCGCAGCGCCCATCAATATTGCTCAAGGTTTAGCGTTAATAGTTGTGCGATTTGTCAATTAAAACGCAATTATTGCACATATCTGAGGCGCCACAAAACATGTCTATGTTTTGTATGTATGCCTTCATACTAGTAGAGGCACGCACAAGTAGCGTTTATAAGGAATGTAGCGTTTATTGCGCTGCGCTGACAGTGCAACGCGATGCTCAAAAAAGGCGTTTCCAACGCTTTGCTACGACGTCACGGTGGTGGCACCTGCCCGTCGCTTTGCGTTCTACACCTTATCACCTCCGAGACTGGCGCGCATCTTTCTCCGCGGGCTGCACACCTTCGTTTTCGAAAATAACTGCCAGATGGCGCTTTTTGTTCCTACTGGCGTCACCAAGAACGTACTTCAGCAGTCAGACAAGTGTGTTCCACACTCGCGGTCATGGCATTGTCTGTTGGATTCATTTGATTGTGCGTAACATTCGTACGTGTGTTTTGTGGGCTATGATCCGCGCTTCGCTGAAGCTATAACATGTCGCACATCGCTGCAAAGGAAAAATAATTACTAGTGCTTCGTTCTGAGCGTTTACCCGGATGTGCCGTTCGCTTAGTTTAAGTCTATTCCGCAAGTTCCTTCCATTCATCCTGACGACTTATCAACAGCCCCTCGCGAGAGTAGCGGTGTACACAAAGTCGGCACGTGCGCAAACATCTTGACTGCATCGCAGATACGGTTAGCTAGCAAGAACTAACACTCCGCTGCGTAAAGACTTCACTTCCCTTTGTTAATTCCGTGCAGTATTGTTGAAGCTGTAGCGTCACTGTAAGTCAGCTTACCAGTGGGGCCATGGGTGTAGCCAGAAGTTATTTTGGACGGAAGTGGGAGTTCAACTATACTTTATGTACGTTCTTGTGAGGGTTTGTGTATGGGCGTGTGTATATACGCAAGCAAAATTTAAAATTTTGGGGGCGGGGAGGGGGGAGGGGTTCAAACGACTGCCCGCATGGTTAAGGACAACACGTTCTATTACAGGCGAAGTCGTTACAATGACGACGCCATAAACAGCATTGAAAATTGATACCTAAGTGTCTCCTGTCAGCCGTATACCTTATAACGCACGTAAATTCAAGGAAGCCCACTAACATTCTCGCTTCACCTATGCGTACAGATGCTGCACTGAATCGCCGAGATCGAATACGGTTAGCACATGAGCAAACAAGAGCACAGCGTCCGGATCGCAATGCTTGCTTTAGCAGAAACGGCAGACGCTACGTTACACAAACGCTTTTGCACTTCTGGTGGACATCACGCGAAATTTCCAGTTGCAGCCATGGTTGCTCAAAAGCAAGAAATCGGCGCAGCATCAGCCGGAAGGACAAACCTGTACGCACGTAAAACAGTGCTAACAGTACAGTACAACGAAAAAAAAACTATATACAACTCTTGGAGTGGGGCGAAATAAGAAAACTCTAACGTGTCAGCGATGCAAATCGACAGGGCTTTTGCTTGAAAGGAGCCGGGGATGCAGTATCGATTTCTAGCTAGACGTTTCGAGCACACAGTTGTTTAAAAGTCGATTTACATCAATTGTGCTTTTTGTGCTACTTTAGTCGTGAATTTAGCGATATCAAGCCAGCGTGCAGCAAGAAGAGAATCAGTACTTTATGGGGTCATACTAGTTTTGCGACAAGTAAAGCATCATAGCGTTTTTATTTTGCCACTTGACCATAACACAGTATGTAATGACGTGTTGCATTCTGTGCCATTTACTTCTGTTATCGTTTATGTAATATGTAACCCACTAATCCTGAAATGCTTCGGCAAATGAGCGCGAATCAAACGAATAAATAAATAAATACTGTAAATGCACATAAAGAAATACATTTGCTGACACGCTTCTATTTTTACCCGAACCAAGGACACCAATGCGCACAAGGCAGAGCGCTCGCAACAACAGCACTGACAAGACCCCTGATAACGAGGTGACGCGATGACACACCTGCCACATCAGTTATTCATAAAAATAAACGTGACCACAGAAAAACAAAATGCTACAGGAAGTGAGCAAAGGCAGTTGGAGCGCATGGTCGCAGACCACGTAGAAAAAATTCGAAAAAAAAATTATGAACGATTGGCGTTAAAAGCAAATCATAAATGCGTTGGGAGGATTCACAGTGTTTTCGAAGTATAGAAAAGACATGCGAAAAATATGCAACGTGAAGTCGAGAAGGCGCACAAGTGTAGCTGAGAGCAAGCACGCCATGCAAGAAGCACGTCCACCAGAAGGAACTCGGGAGCCTTGCTGACTAGAAGTTCACCGCGATGTATGCATACGTGATTGTGTTGACTTATTCACGACTATCGGCAGCATACCAGACTGACGAGCGACTTGCTGCGCTTGAAGTGTGCTAAGGTGCGTGGTTCGTGCTGTAGCTCGCCTGCACTCTTGATCGTGCCCAAGTCGGGATAACGTGTATGTCATTCTACTGGGGCATGCTATTTCTGGACATTGACAAATTTATTTCCTCCACAATTTATGACTGACCCTGACTGCTATCGCGGCAGCCGCAATCGACTCGAGATGCCACCTTTATACAGGTTTTGACATCATTGCGGGATTCCATGATTAGACTAGACAATGGTTGCTGCGGTGCAGCGTTATGCTACGGTATATAGTCACGACTTCCTACATCATACCTCAACAAATTAATCTATGCCAGGCGGTGCCGTTCCTCGCCATATCACACGCGTTATGCTCTTTTTTGCTCTGTGCGCTCGGTCATGCCATTAAAATATACGCTAAGATGCCACACACGTGCCACAAGTCAAGCCATGCCAAGTCATGCGCAGCATGCCGTGCTCTTCGGAAACGACCATGCTGGGTTGAGCCATATGCGGTGCATGGGTTTGCTTCTCCGCGCTGTATCCATGCCACGCCTCGCACGGCTCTTCAAGAACGACCATGCTGCGCTGGGCCGTGCGCGCTTCACGGCGCTGTATGCGCTATACATGCCATAGAGTTTCTCAAAGTCAACTAGAGGGCACTCTGGCGCTGCGATCGTTCAGTGACCATGGGAATGATGGGTAGTACACACATTTGCCTAGTCTTCGTACTTGTGGGTGGCGAATCGTACTTGCGGCTTTGTTTATCACTGGTTACGGTTTTCTTTTGAAAGAAAGAACGAACCTTTTTGAACTTAGGGACTTGATTTAAAATGGTAAGCTTAAAAAAATAAGGTTGTGAAGCGCAAACGGTGAACATTTGCTAATTTATGTTTTCGTGAAAAAACAGCTCTAAGCCACAGGAACACGCACGGAGCCAGAAGCAGGCCAGAAGAACGAAAGCTAGACAAATGTGTGTACTACCCATCATTCCCATGCTCGCTGAAGCGCCGTGTGTTGCAACTCCCGTAGACACTGGCGCCAGAGTTCCCTCTAGTAAGTATTGTGGGAAACTCTATGATACAGGCCACGAGACGCTACACTACTCTATGCGACGCTGGCGCCGCTACTCACTCTCGACGCGGAAGCTGTCGCTCTTGGCAGGTCGCGCCCCTCTGCGGTCGGTGGAGGCGACGCTGGAGGCGCGGCTTCGCCTGCCGGCGCTGCCGCTGCTGCGGGTGCGAGAGCGCACCCGAGCCTCGCGCTCGCCTTCGCCCGCGGTGATGATGTAGATGGAGTTTCGCCGGTGGTGGTGCAGGTTGACGCCCGACATGGTGCGCCGCCGGGGGCGGTGTGAAGGTGCTCTCGCGGAAGCTGAAACCTGTGCGGGACAGAAGAGAGAGGTCACCAATAGAATGCTACGGTGCAAGAGAGATAGAACACAGAAATGAGAAGAGACCAAAAGGTCGACTACTCTGCGCAGAGAAAGAGTGAAGCGTGGGCATGCATGGGAAAGTAGTGTTGTCAGCGCCCCGCTAACATTCAGAGAGAGCTATTCCATGGGGCGGAATTCAAGAAACTTGTGTTGTCCGTAAGGGCGTTTTCCCATTCGTCAGCTGGTTTAGCTGACGATTATGTCCTACACCGTGATTGAACAAGACATCCTCTGAGAAAACTGTTGCATCGTAGGACGTGTTTTTTTTTTTTTTTTGCGAATACGGGTTTTGACCTTTCACCTAGATCATGCTGCCGAGTGCATTCCCCTAATGCCGCGAATTTTTTTTTTTCTGCATGCACGCGCATATGTTCACAGAGAGTGCCAAAGGAAAAAGGCCCCGGTGGATGGAAGCGATATACGGGGAGCCAAGTGGAAGCTGGGGCGTCTGGCAGCACTGCTGCACAGCGTATTTTAGATACGCGGGCTGTACGCTCGGATTTAAACAGCACCAATGCCACACCGAAGAACACAAGAAGGCCCGTAAGGACAACACACAGCGTTACGAGCAACAACACGTTTATTTTCAAAAACCAGGCCACCTATACACGACTACCACTAGTAAGACACTTCGCCACGCGGGATCACTCAGATCATGAGCGAAAAAAAGCCACTCTATACCTAAGTGAAAACATAGGAATAATACCGTAAATCAATACCTACGCAAGGACAATGTACACTCGGACTGACCTTCGCTTTTCTTTCGATCGATTTAGTCTGCCAACATCGACCAACATAAGGCTTCCAAAGCTACATAGAGAGGCGCCACTGCGCTCATTTCGCCAGAACACTGCCACTCCTGCTTCGGCGCAGATCTCTCGGATTGCATATGATTCGTCACAATGTAACTATTACGGACTAGCAGTGCTCCGTACGATGAAAAGCGCATACGCACACGTGTCGCCGCTGCAAGTTCGGCGACAAACCACCGGCAGCGTCTATACCCAGCAACACATAGCTCGGCCGCGTGAGCGTCAGGCCCAAACTTGAGCTTGGGTTACCTGTACTGCCTAGAGCACGCAGAATTAATACGTACACGACGGCGATAGGACAGTCGGGCCCAGCCAGGACACCCAGAATTACGAGACGTAGCACGTGGCGACCACCACAGGGCTTAGACGGGAGAGTACTTACGGCTCAGCAGATCAGAGTCACGTGATCTGGGCACAAACGTCGAGTATGACGTTATGCTACCGCTGTACAATTTGACTGAAAGGAAATGCTCTGCCTGGTGCTGCGTAAAGAATTGTTCGCACCTCCGACTAGCAGCGGTCGCGTGACCGAATTGCTCGCAAATGGCCGCTTTGATCGCAATGTTACTACTCTGACTAAGTCATTCAGAGCTCGATTTTTCAGTAGCGCGACTGTAGTCACACAGGTATGAACCAATCGGAGGGGCTGGAACAGGGCCACCGTCACCTTGCGTAACGAGGAAATGGCAATGCAAGAAGACGCGGATTTCGTAAGGTGACTGGTATAAGTCGCACTCACGTGTGAAGGTGACATCACTCACCTTGAATCGATTTTTTTTTAGCGTCAGTCGCAGGACCGCTGCTAGTAGCAGGTGTGAATAAACATTAAAGGGCCCCCCAAAGAACCTCCGAATCTCCCAACGTTTCCCGTCTTTGCGGCCCAATTCGTGGTGCCACCAGATTCTTCACGTGACGTCAGGATGAAATAAGCTATCGACTAGTCGATATACGAGAGATGTCTGTTGTGAATCGTCACTTACCCAGCTTTACCATGCAGTGACATGCCCGTTCTAACTTGTCTAGCATGACTGTCATGGCCGATAAACTGATTTCATTTCGCTTTCTGCATTCGCGGCTGAGCAAGCACAGACTCACTACGTGTAACCGAAAAACGCGAAATTCTGATTGACTGAAATCTTACAGTGCTGACTCTGCACGTGTTTTATGAAGAAATAAGTGGCGAGAAAGAGATTGCGGTTGCGCGAAAGGTAGTGAAGAAGAGAAAGGAAGAACTGTCTCGCTTTTGAACTCGGCGTGGTTCAGGGGCCTTTTAAGTATAGCTCTTCCACCAGTAGTGCGCACTGGGGAATGGGGGGAGGGTGCAGCAGGTTACACTGAACCACTTCTCACTATCTTGCCAGCATCACTAAGGCGACGTGCCATTATCAGTTAGTGACGTCATATATAACGTTCCTGCACAGTTCAAGTGATGATGATGATATGTGGAGTTTAACGTGCCAAAACCACCACATGATTATGAGAGATGCCGTAGTGGAGGGCTCCGGAAATTTAGACCACCTGGGGTTCTTTAACGTGCACCCAAATCTGAGCACACGGGCCTACATTTCCGCCTCCATCGAAAATGCAGCCGGGATTCAAACCCGCGACCTGCGGGTCAGCAGCCGAGTACCTTAGCCACTAGACCACCGCGGCGGGGCTGCACAGTTCAAGTGATCTCTTGCTTTTTTGGGTGCAAATATATGCTCGCATACGGCAGACGTGCGAGACCTCGAAAAAATAAAATTGCCGAAAAAGCGCGAGCAAATTCAAACTCTGCTGGTGCAAACGAAACCGTCGACTCTTATCTCCAAAAACAGTAGCACAATCTATACACACAATCTAAGCACACATCGGCGCTGTCGGGATGTTCAAAAGAAAATAAAGCAGCCACGGTGCCATCCGCCATCTGAACAACTCAAATGCAGAGGCTAGACGCGTGCGGTTATCGCGTCATTGTAATCAGCGAATGAAATTCGTGACTATAGAACGCACGGCTGTTCTCCTAAAAGTGGAAAGCGTGATTGTGCAACGCAATCCTGGGCAGTACAGCACAGCGCCAAGTCATTGTAGATGCACAGATCACTGGAAGGCAGAACGGGCACGTTCGATCACGTAGATCTTCAAACAGTTCTCACTGGCCGTGTCCATTATATGTGAACGTTGCACGTTGCTAAGCTACGACGATATCTCGTGCTAGATCTCAGCCAATCAGCGCCCACTGACAATGATCCTAACGACGTCTACAGATTGGACGGGAATACCGTAGCAAGCAGAGGCCCACGTTTAGTCGTTGTATTATCTCAAGATTACGCAGCGAACGGATACATTAAAGAGATCAGTCCAAAACAAAAGACAAAACAATGAAGGTGCTGCGAACACTTCTTCGAAGAAACCAAGATTTGTGACGACTACTGAGCGGACAAAAGTTAAAAGTGAGCGTAACGCCTACGCGTTTGCTCTGCCCAGGGAGAACTTCTGCTCTCACACCTGTAGGGATGTATATATGTATATATGCTATTGTTTTTTAATTATTTTTCTTTATTTGTACCAATCAAGTGGAAAGGGGTAGCCGTCGCCAAGTAACGGTGACAAAAACTCCTTCGTTTATTTTCTATTTCAATAGAAAAAAAGAGCAGCTCTTCGCTTACGTCGCAGGATGACGCCGTCGTAGTCCTCCGGCGCGCACTTGAACATACCACACTTCTGCTGGTCACCGGCGACTGCAAAGAGAAAACGCGTCACAGTGTCAGTATACACCACTGTCAGCATGTCAGTGCAGCAGCACAAATTAAAATAACGATAACTATCACTACTTTAAAAGTCCAATCGACGAGATAGTTTCTTACTGATGTTAAGAAAACGCTTTACTGACAAAGAAAATGCTTACGTCATGAGGTTTTTTTTTTTACTGAGATAAAGAAAAAGTTCACGTCATGAGCAGTAAAACATAAGCTGACACTCTGACCGATTGCCTGTTTAGGTTGAACTCCTTCCACGAGCAAGACTCGTGGAAGGAGTCCAACCCTCAGAGGCGACTGGGAGCATCCATTCCTTTTTTTTTTTTTTCAGTTTGGTGGTCGATGTTCGTCTGTTACGCTTTAAGAAGAAATATCTTTGAAAAACAGGTCTTAATCAAGGAGAAATGAAACCCGAAAATGTAGCTTCAATGCTGTGGACTACAACAGACGCAAACAATTAATGTCCTGTTTCAAATACACTAAGAATTAAAAATATATTTGTCATTACCTTTAACCTCCGTGCATGTAACAGTGCCTCAAGGCACATAACGTGAAATGGCGCGAAAACAAAAAGGATAATACAGAGCAGAAGACAGTACAGAATAGCGACTTGTCCTGTGTTTTCTATTATCCATCATCGTATGTTTTTCACCCCTTTTCAAGTCATGAGTCAGAACCGAATTCCCCTTACTTTCCATTGTACTGTCTTGAGGCTAAGGCACCTAAACTAATGCGGTTGGAGACAGAATAGTTGTCGCAAATGAAGTATTCTTCGTTAGCGACTATTGCGACAAAACGACAAGATGATAAGGCTGACACTGAAAGCACAAGAACTTGTGTGAGAATGAATGCTGCATGAATTCTAGTAATAATCACAATAAAATTATTTTCCGAGACGTTCCGTCCTCAGATCAGCCTATCAGAACGTAATTCAGAGTGTTCGAAAAAGACATTTCTCATTGCTAGTGCAACCTGAACTTGCTGCCGTGTGCTCACTGCATCTTTTGTAGAGATCTATCCGTACGGTTCCCCCTTCAGGTTGCGTTAAGGAAAAGGCGTCCATACTCTGCAAGAAGCATGTCTTGGGATGCCAAGGAGAGCACGGCCCGTACCCACGATATAAATGGCGCAGGCCATGTGATCAGGAAGACGAGTATCAGATGTACGGCCGCGTCCACAAATATGCATAGCACGTGAGCCTTGCTCTGCCGAAGAGCAATGCCGTAGGGAAGCCTACAGCCGGTCATGCAGGCTCCCTATGTACAAACACGGATGCACACGCAGGCAGTGATGAAACGGAAGCGAAGATGCGCCATACTCACCGTTTCCGGAAACGTCCCGAGCCGTGAAGAGTCCCTCCTTGAGCTTCTGCAGCAGCCCCTTGGGCGCCTCGACGACGGCTCCGGCCTTGACCACGGGGGTCTTTTCCTGGTCGGCCTTGGACATGCGCTGATAGACCAGCCTGCCCAGCACGACCACCAGGATGAACAGGATGTACAGCATGATGAAGCCTGCGAGAGAACATTCAACATTCATTCGACATTGTTTATTTGCGGGAAAGAAATGCAGAATTTCCCCTGCAGGAGGCAAAGACTAAAGGCTAAATGCCTGACGAGGTCTCACCCCGAACTGACCGAAACAGTCTGCATCAGTGACCTATACATTTACACATCAGCAACAACTATATACATCGGTTACATATTTCACACACATTTACATATTTTATTGGTAGAAGATACTGACATGCCATATTATATTTTTTAGATATTTAAAATAATCAAACATTCAGAACATGCCTTTTTGGCATATACAAACAAAGGCACACATTTTAAAACACGTCTCGTTCCACATAATATATATACATTCAGAATACACTCAGTACTGAAAAAAAAACACTGTTGGAGCCAATCGCATTTTAGAATCGCAGGGAACAATCATAAAATTAACAAAAACAAAGCGGACAATCACTCTTACGTGTAAATGACTATGGGTACACAATGACGTCAGTCGAGAAAAGAAGTGATTTAAAATGAGATTTAAATGGTTTAGATCTCACTGTAAAGTCTATATTCGATTCGTGAAGGTTTAGCAACGGGAAACATCGAGGATTATCATGCACGGTGTTCTCGTCAAACTAACAGGTCAGAATACGGATCGAGAGGGTGGAAGTGATTTTAAATGAAAAGATGAGAAAAGTGAGCCCCGTAACTGTCTCTCAGGGGGAGGACACCTCAACAGTAGTAGCTCACGAGGGATGAAGGTCGATAAGGGAATAGAAGGATATGATTGAAGGGTAGAGAGATATAGAGAGGGGAAGGAGAGAGCGAGGCGGTGGGACAGGAAGCGACGGAAGTAAGGAAGAGACGGGAAAGAAGGACACGGTTGCAGGAGACCGAGGACGGGGCACCACTGGCGAGAGCTTTTGTCGGCGTCAGGAGATAGCGTAGGGCCAGCCCAGTCGGCCAGAGCTACGCTGACGTCGGAGATGGCGAGCGCGCAACCGGTCGGCACGGAATCCAGCGAGCGAGTCACGGATGGAGAGAGTATACCACGTAGAGAGAAACAGCGTCGTTCTGGAAATAATTATCGAGTAAGGTGTGGGCATTAAACGACAAAAACTTCGAGGATGCTCGAGCTTCGCCTTCAAGAGTAGAACGTGATATATAGCGTAATCAAGCTCTGCGTGCATTGGCTGTTTCGAGCTATCCCATAATGTCTTCTTAGTGTGCAGTTGTAGAGTATACAGAGTACACTTGGATCTGTGACACACATCCACGCTGGGTAATCGGTCAAGAACAGGATAGTTTTTTTTTTTTTTTTGTAATGGCATTCTTTAACGAGATATAGCTCTGTGTGTGCCCGCTATGCAGCGTACCAGACACCCTGGCACACTTGCTTCTTGCATGCCAGTGTATTGCCAGACGTAATCTGCAACAACACACGACTGATAACGAAGCAGGACGGACGAACAAAAACCTAACCGAAACGTGGGAGGCGAAGCTCGCACCTCGAGGCTCTGGAAGACCAACAACAACTCGTCGCCAGGGCCAACAGGGCAGTTGAAGCCGGAGGGTTCCTGAACTAAGGAGCCCTCCCACCTCAGGGTGACACCGGGCCTTGCTCGGGGCGCTGTTTCAAAAATAAATGTTTATTTCTCTCTCTCTCTCTCTCTCTCTCTCTCTCTCTCTCTCTCTCTCTCTCTCTCTCTCTCTCTCTTTAACGAAAAATTAAATTTGGTTTATTCAAAAAGACAAAACAGAAACACGAAACAAGAATAATTTATACATGGAATAATATAATGTATACGCAGTTAAGTGACCACTACGCTACAGCATAGAGTAACATAGTAAACGTTTACTATGTTACTCTATGGCTACAGTTCATTTTGTTAAGTAAACAAAGACGTTTGTGTAAGGTATTCGAAGTGTAATAATCTCACTGCAACTTTTCTGCCGTGTATACGCTTACAGAAACGTCGCCCAAATTTTCAATATTTGCATTTTTGTTCTACTGCTCTGTGAATGAACATCTGAGTAAGTACTACGTTCTCTACGCAAGGTATACTTCGCGTGAAAATATTTTTGCGCCACTGGAGTTTTGCGAGAAGATATCACACATTTGAGGCAGTTATCGGTCCCCGTTGAAACGCAGTTTACACAGCGAGGAGATACATTCATAAATCACCGCTATGTCTCAGTCTAGCGGAAACGAATACGGTTCCTATGAGGCAAGTTTGATACTTATTATTTTTTGCTTTAATGAGGAAGAGGAATTTACTAAGTCCAACAGTAATAAAAGTATCATTAAAAGTTTTATAACCCCCTTTCGTTGCTCCAAACGCCTCTCAGCGAAACTCCTATGATCAGAACAGTGCACATAGACGAAGTATTAGGAAAATATGGCGGGCTTTCCTGCAACCCGCCCCCCTCCTTAGCCACATTAAAAAAACGATTCTGTTGCGGTGCTGCACATCAAAATGTAGCTCAAAAAATCACAACGGACACACAGGACACCACACCCCAAGCGCTTGTCGTGTGCGGTTCTGTGTGTCCGTTGTGTCTTTTTTGCGTTACATTACGATTTTCAGCACGTAATACTACGCATTAAGAAGCCAACGAGCTCAGTATGGAATAATCCGCGCGAATAGCATCGGCTATCTGGAGCAGACACGCAAGGGCATGTACCCTGCAACGCACATCGTCGGCTTTGCATTGTGCTACAAACAATGGGTGAGAACGATCTCGCCAGATGTTCCTTTGAGACGGAAAGTGAACAAAACACTGTTTCAGACATCTCGTAGCCTTGAACACAAAGAGATCAGCTTCAGTGTGCGTGTGGTAGAGCGCTATAGATCGTGCAGGGTGTGTTTTGTATGAAAAACAATCTAGGCAGGCTATTCTATCGTTGTACTGATACTGATTGGACACAGTATTCATGACCAAGGAATCACCAACATTTGTTATTACTGTATTAGTGAACATTTACTATCGTTCAGCAAGCTATTACTAAACGTTTCTTTTTAAACTCTGCAGTCTGAAGTCCGAGTAAGGGAGGGGCAGAAAACAAAACGTAGTGATTAAAATTGAACAATTTATACAACAGCCTATAATACGCATTACTACTAGAAGGCAAGCGTAAGCTATCAGACGCAATTCCACATTCGTAGATAAAATCGGTAAAGTTTTATTGAACATATTAACAGTATAGCCTGCATTCTAAGTAATTTAGGTAGAATTTAGTAGCATTATAGTAATCACATAGCCAATGCAAGTTAACATCAGCCCTTATTTGTACTTATTCAACATAACACAGTGCTAACGAGTGCGGGAAATGCGCCAGTAAGTATACGGTAGTTTGAGAGAGGTTTCATGTCACTCCGCTGTCTGAAGAATCGCCTTATATTTTTTCGTCACAGTGTTAATTTGTTATTATATGGGGTATTACGTCCCAAATGTCACAATGTTGATGGAAGAGACCAATGAAAATATCGTATTAAAAGGAAAATTAAACTTGGTAGACCACGCAGCAGAAAAATCGGCATCTTCTTTCTCTGTTCCTTTCTATCTTTTATTTGATTTGTTTCGAATGTTAGAAACGAAAAATATTCGTCGTTGCGTAGGTTTAATCGCTGTACATAAGCATGGTGGAAAACTATACATGCTTAGGCTAAATAAACACTTGTAGGCCGACCATAAGATGTTCACTGTAATGATAATGAAAACAGCCGCTCAGTGTGACGATAGAATATGGCTGATTATTAAGGTGGAATATCTTAGGCGCCTCATCAAATGCGAAAGACGAGCGTCGGCGGACTCGGCGTCAACACGAGGGACGCAAAAAAATTATCGCCACGGTGTGATGTCACTATAATGTCACTTAGCAGGGCTATAGCATCATCACGTGACATCTTCGCTTGGAGGAATGAGGGCCCTTTCCAGAGGCACAAGGATACCACGCGAGAGAAAGAAAGGTAAGGGGGAAGGGGGGGGGGTCAGATGAACTCTTTGAGAAGAAAAAAAAAAGATGACTTCCGCGTTTTAGTCACCCTTTTGCAAATGCGTAAGAGATAGTGCGGGATTTTCGATGATTAACTAAACTGCATTTTAGGCAGTTTAGTGAATCATCGTCCTTGATCGAAACGTCGGCAAATAAACAGTTTTTTAGAAGCGTACACCTTTCATATGCCCACACACACCGACAGGGCGGTGTGCTCGAAAACCATTTCAGTAAATTCTGGGGACTTGGACACCCTAACTTCCAAGCAAAGTATCAAAAATCTGAAATAGACGAGTGCAAGCAGGACAAGCACCGGTATTGCTTGCATGTGTACTTCCTTTGTATACTAGCTTCGCGTTGCCATTTAGCGTGAGTTTCCGCGGAAGCCCGCAATGGTGGATGAAGGTTCGCGAAAAAACTAACATTAATCAACCTTTCTTTTCCACGGAACCCCAAAACGTATCCATTCGTGCAGGCTTTGACGGAAACCCGCAATGCTTTTTGTATTTGTTTTTTTTTTCTGGATCTGCGCTGAAGAAATAGGTAGACTACAGTTTCACCATGCTCTTTGTGCTGGTGAGTTGAACAACGAAACTGTATTCGACGTCAGAAAAATACGCAGTTGCCAGGTAAAGTGGAACAAACAGATATATCTGTGGCTCTTCGAAAACAATTCAACGAAAGATTTAAAAAAAAAAGACCGTGTTTTTGTCGCCACTGTGTCATCATTTGCGCAAGTTTGTTTTTCAAAGACACGATTAAACTACATGAAAAATCACCTTGTTCGTCGCAGCGGCTCTTTGACCTTTGGTGTTATGCTATAAAGGCTGAGTCACGGATGGAAAATGATTACATATTGTGAAAGCAATAATAGAATTCTCTAATGAAGATTTTCATTGGTGCCGACCTCTAGTTATGACGGCGAGAAAGATGATGCGGCGAGCTGTCACGATGATGACCCTACGAATAACAAAACAAGAGAGAAAAGAAAAAGCTGCCATGAATTTCGCCTGACCTGTCATGCGTGTGAGCTGTGAACTGTGCTGCTATCTACCGGCAATGCATCTACTGGTATAGTGCGATCCACTCACTATAGCTCCTCCTTCAAGTCAGTATTTCGTACTGATAGGAGTTTTACGTTATCCACGGTTTGTTCGGAAACTAATAGGACTTTCTTTTAGACAAAACTTGGCAAAGGAGGAGGATGTTCCTGTGCTGCTTGGGTTGCGCAGGGACTTAGCTACCAGCGCATTAGCCGTCTCCAAGTCTTTGCAGAGTGTAGATTCAGTTTAAGGCGAGCCCCTATCAAAGTACCTTGTCATCCCCAAAATAAGTTTTGTTGGAGCAGCGTTACGCGCTGAAGTTTTACATCATATTAATGAAGCAGAGTGTGATAGCCATGACGCAATCAAGATGGCCTATGGGAGTTATGTCACGGGGCAATCAAGTGATTTTAGAGGCACAAATTGTTTCGGGAACGAAGAGAGGAAGTTGAAGATGAGCAATGGTCAGGACGCTCTTCAAGCGCAAAAAAGTCGAAACAATGGGTCGAACTACATCCATCTCATGGACTTCCTGGCGCAGCATGGCATCGCAAAGTTTCTCCAGCCACCCTATACAGCCCTCATGTCACTTTTTCAGGCTTCTTCCTCAATTCCTGAAGGGAAAGTGTCATAAAAAGATGGCACCACGGCTTAGTCCAGATCATTCAAGAGGCCGCAATGGCATGCAAGAGCATTCCGGTTTCTGCGCTGAAGGAAGCCTTGAGCGATTGGCGGAGTTGCTGGAAACGCTGTGTTTGATGAGGAAGCGGCATATATCGAAAACTATTACGTCGACATGTCATAGTTGTGGATATTTTCTTTCAGTCCTACTACTTTCCGGACAGACCATGTATAATAGATTTGATGTTTCCCTTTACAGCTAGGACTCTTTCGTACCCAGTTCAGTCCTTGAATATGGCGTTATGTTCACATGAAGCCCGAAAACAGTTTCGGAAATTAACTGCCCAATCACCATGCGTCTGCACGTGCGATGATAGTAGAGCAAACTCCCACACGAGTTAACTTCGAAGGCTCCAGGAAATAGTTGAATTACCTTAACCTAAAGTTCACTACAACAAACATTCAATAGAATAAGGAACATGACAGAAGACAGGAGGCATCGAGTCAAAAGTGTAAAATGCGGTTCATTTATGGACACCAATATGTACACGAGTGCATGCTCCCTTACAACAATGTGCTTAGTGTAAGAATGATACGTGTGAACTAATTTTATACCTCGGCTTGACTTCTTTATATTACCTACACACTTTACGGCAGTTCTCTAAACGAAACTTCGTCCCTATATTATTTTAATTGCATTTCACTTATGCCCCTCCCCGCGGTGGTCTATAGTTGTTATGGCACTCGGCTGCTGACCCGCAGGTCACGGGATCGAATCGCGGTGGTGGCGGCTGCATTTACGAAGGGTGCTTAGATTTAAGGGCTCGTTAAAGAACCCCACGTGGTCAAACTTTACGGAACCCTCCACTAACTGCGTCTCTCACAACCATATACCGTGGTTTTGGGACGTTAAACCCCAGATATTATTAGTACACCACTTATGTGAAAGACGCGGCCGACGCAGCAGGGAACCAAACCCACCGTCTCGCGCTTGTAAGGAGGAGGAGGAAAAAACCTTTATTGATGCTGACTGTGCCAGATAGCCCTTATCCCCACCAGGCTGGCTGACATCCCTAGTCCGGGATGTCATTAGTCGAGGTCGCCACCCGAGCCCGCTGGACTAGAGTTCGCTGTTCCTCTAGTGTGGAACTATTGAGTAGGGTTGTCTCCCAGTCCTCTTTGGTGGGGTTGGGAAAGGGGGTTAATTTTGGGTTCATTTGGCAGGCCCAGACCATACGGTAAGTGTTGGCCACTTCCCCACAGTACTGGCACTGCCCACTTATTCGCGCTTGTGAGTTCAATCACAACTAACCCCCGTTTTTACAAACGCTCCTCGACTCAAATTTCGTCCTTCACTTGACTAAGTTGAGCACCGCGCCGCTGCTCGACTGAAATTGACGCTGCCCTTCTCAACAATCGCTCCAGATTGTCGCCGATATGCAGTAACTTGGTCTGCCACGAGACGGCGCTCCCATCAATCTTTGCAAGTAAAGGGTGAGGCGTCAAGTGAAGGGGCGTTCTGGAATACGCCGGTAAGACACTCCATCGCAGTGATGAAACAAAGCGTCCAAGAAAAGGAACGATCCCTTGAGAGCTAACATCGTCGTGCTATAACGGGGCTGACGAAACTTTTCTTTTATCAGGCCAGAAAGAGGGATTTCCGGCATTCCTAATGATTGTCCCGTCTCCCCAGCACGAACTGTGATTGATGCGAAATTATCAGTTACGACACTGCGCGAGCCCACACAATTGAAAAAAACAAAACAGACACCACGCGGCAGATGATAACAAGGCGCCGATTTTGAGTGCTTTGGTATATCTATACGATGTGCGCACTGCGAGCTGCGGGCCGATACTGAAGCAGATAATTGAAGACAGGCGCTGTATAGGTGGGATGATTTAATTACAAATTCCGAGGCCACGTGCGTACCTTCGGAATCGATTCGCGATAATGCGGAGAATTCAATTCTTTGAGGATAAGTGTAACCCTTTACGAATTAAATGATTGATATGTGGGGTTTAACGAACCAAAACCACCATATGATTGTGAGAGACCATATGATTGTGAGAGAAGTGTAACCATTTACGAAGTAAATGATTGATATGTGGGGTTTAACGTACCAAAACCACCATATGATTGTGAGAGACGCCGTAGTGAAGGGCTCCGGAAATTTTGACCACCTGGGGTTCTTTAACGTGCACCCGAATCTGAGCACAGGGGCCTACAGCATTTCCGCCTCCATCGGAAATGCAGCCGCCGCAGCCAGGATCCGATCCCGCGACCTGCGGGTCAGTAGCTGAGTACCTTAGCCTCTCCATTTGCAAAATATGTATAGTTGTCGTAGAGGCGCTATGGCAATCTGAATGACATCTCGACCGCTCCGACAGACTCCGACGCGTAAGAAACATATTTCAGATCTCTTGCCCCGCCGCGGTGGTCTAGTGGCTAAGGTACTCGGCTGCTGACCCGCAGGGCGCGGGTTCGAATCCCGGCTGCGGCGGCTGCATTTCCGATGGAGGCGGAAATGTTGTAGGCCCGTGTGCTCAGATTTGGGTGCACGTTAAAGAACCCCAGGTGGTCTAAATTTCCGGAGCCCTCCACTACGGCGTCTCTCATAATCATATAGTGGTTTTGGGACGTTAAACCCCACATATCTATCATATTTCAGATCTCCCGAAAAGCTGAAGCGGAAGCTCGCTATCGGTTTACGGGTGCTTTGTCGGAGTTTTACAATAATAATAAAAAAATGGCACCGTATATGCATGTTACACTGCAAACGTCGTCGAAAGACGATAGTCGCACGTCATGAGAGAATGAACAAAACGTTTTCTTTGATGTTCCGCGCGAGAAAACCGGTGAATGGTATTCTGGAGGCGCTGCATTAGAGAGCATCGAGCGTGCAGCGGAGGCGAACGAGCGCATCAAGTGACGTCACACGTGAGACATGAGCGCTATCTGGCAGTCATCCTGGAAAACGAAGCGTGCGCCCTGCGCGCCCGTCTCGGAGGTGATAAAGTGTAGAACGCAAGGTGACGGGCAGGTGCCACCACCGCGTCGTCTTAACAAAGCGTTGGAAACACTTGACTTTTCGTGCAAGCGTTGCGTGGTCAGCGCAGCGTGATAAACGCTACGGTCCTTAGAATGAGCTATGTATGCCTTTTCTAGTAAAAAGACACACATACAGAATACTGACGTGTTGTTATGGTGCCTCAGATATGCGCAATAATTGCTTTTTAATTGACAATCGCACAAGTATGAACGCCGAACCTTGAGTAATATTGGTGGGCGCTGCAGATGGGGTCGGCCGTTTGAAGTATTCCTTGGCCACTTTGGTGCCGTTTAGGGTACCGTTAAGGGCGTACAAACAGACAAATGTACAGACAGACCAAAAAGTTTTTGCGTCGAAGATGCCCAAGAAAGACTATCGTCCTTAAAACTCGGAAGACGCTTCGTCTTCAGGTATACAGGACGCGATAGTACAATCGACCCACGTATAGGCATCTCCTTCTCAGTCGCTAGCCTCGTTTCGCTTCTCGATGTGCACCTCGAACCCCTGTGCGTGTACAGCGTGGGCTGTTTCAAACTCTACTTGAGTGCCAAGGGCAACCACAGTTGCAAAGTGAACACATCGCCATGATGCTTACCTTTCGCGATTCGAAAGCCACTTTGGGTCCTAAGGCAACCCGCGCGTTCGCGCAGCTGAACACTTTGTATGTGCTGTTGCTGATAGTATTGATTATTTCCGAGCGCTTTGTAATGGGTCGGCCTCGGAACTAACCAGCCGTTGCGCAATTTACGTGTTTCGATGTCTGGTGCAATTCTATGCTTCTCCGCACTAACACACGCGTTAACGAGCCTCTTTTCACTATACATAATGTCCATATAGGCTTCTTGTTTTTCTTTTTTTTTTGCGAAACAGTATCGATCACAGGCGTCACAATGCGGTAAAACACCTGTTTGCCACACAGTAAGTTTGGGTTCGAAAATAAGGTTTATTGCTCTATCTGCATCCCACCCTAATTTCCGCTTACGGAAAACTTGGATTCTTCCCTCACAGCCAGCGACGCTAAGACCGACACCATAATTCCTACAAAAGAATCTTTATTTTTGTTTGCGACGTAGCCTTATCTCAAACTCAGAAAGGCCGTGGTGGAAGGCTCCAGAAAATCGCTTACACCTGGGGTCCTGCAACGCACACCTAAATCTGAGCACACTGGCCTCTTGCATTTCTGCCTGCATCAAATGTGCGACTGCCGGAACTTCCGGTTGAGCAGGCGAGCACTGTAGCCGCTGTTTACCACAGTGATGACCCACCAAACAAAAAATGGCCGAGGAAAAGGCACATGTTTTAATAACTGAATTGTGCTCTGATAGACGTTTTCTTTTGCTTCTGTTTGTTTATTTTTTGCACTACGACTTGGACGCGTAACTGTGAGAAGAAAAGAAAGATCTACTAGAGATTAGAGAGACACCAATGGAGCTAACCGGCTACCGGATAATCGGTAGATGTATAGAACAGATAGGGATCCATACAGATGGCGCACGTGCGCCGTTCTGTGAACTTTTTTTTTTCATTTGTTTTTTTTTTGCGAACTGGTTTTTGTTTTGCAAGCAAACGTGGAACAAAAGAAAGAACTATAGGCGAAATATCGATCCCAATGGTCGTCTGGGGCCGTCAGGAAAGGATAATTGAAGTGGCCCAGAGGCTGGAAGGAAAAGTAGTGAGGTAGTGCAGCAACTAGCCTTGGCAAGCGAATTCTCTCTAAAGCCATCTCCCCCCCCCCCCCAATCCTTATCTATCGCAAAAAGGCAGCCCGGCCCATAGTGTTTCTGTAATCATCATGCCATCCACCGTCAATGTCTGTCTTACATCCCGTATATCGTTGCATAGTATCACTGCAATGAGTCTCCCAGTCTTCTATTCAGTCGTGGCTCGGTTTCCACGTTTCTATTAAACTGTTTCATATATCACGTATCGTTGCACAATATCATTACGATGAATCTCCCAGTCTTTTGATCCAGTCATGACTGCTTTTTCGTGTAGGATTACTGATCCACAGCGAGCGTTTCACCTTACGGCACGCAGGGAAGTTCTCGGTGAAAGCAAGTGCTTTCACAGGCATAAATCTGCTTGTTTTTTTTTTCGTTATTTACCTATACAATTTCTATCAAACTGCTTACATGAAAGTTTCTCAAATCTAGTTCCCGGTACGCTCTAAATGACTCGAATACGTTCAGGCCAGCTATGACGACCAATCCGCGTGCTCGTTTTCCAGCGACATGCTCGCGGAACTTCCACCGCTTGTTGCTATATGATGACGTATGTTTGCAAAAGAGAGAGAGACACACACATGATTAGAATGGATACATGCTCACCAATAGAGTGGGCGAGGGTTATTCGCTGCGTGTAGAAGAGGTAGAACGCCCAGAAGGTGGCGCTGATGTAGAAGATGACGTCACGGAGGAAAGGCCTCTCCATGACGTTGAAGTCTTGCGTCAGGTACACCGACCCGGCAACCACGCACGTCACGAAGATGCCGGCACCTGCACGAACCGAAATGAAGCGTTTTGGGAATAAGAATGACGTCACTCCTGCTAACACGTTCTATCCAGCACATCCTTCACAATGCATTCGGATAGCGAACTAATGCATATATAGTTTTCCCGTCGCCTACCCATGGTAATCTCTTTTTTTTTTCAATATCGCTTTGGCTTATATTCAAAGTGAAACACAAATTTAAGCTCCTATACTCATAGAATTCCCAGGTGGACTGTTTGGTCCCTGGACATTTCGGCAGAACTGTCAAATGGGACAGTGAACACACCGTCCAAGAAGCCTAAAATCAGCGGCACAAACGTATGTGTGTTTTCAAGTCAAATATATCAAACACTTGAGGATGCTTGACATCCCAGAAATGGGTAAGCGCTATCGGACGAAGCCTTTGTGATAACTCAACCAGTTTCGCCAACAGCGACGGCTGTGCCACTGTCGGCAGAGCCGATATCAGTTGTTAACGGTGTATAGCACCTGATCTTGTAAATGCAGCGACTTACTAGACGTTTGACGCCAGTATACCTCAATAATGTACGCTAATTCGCCCTGTGAATGAAATAAACACAGTCAATACATTGCATGCATTAGGAAAAACGGGCTTACCGAAAAGCTCGCCGATGACGAGCTCAGGCCTTGCCTGTTGGATGCCCGCCAGGGACGACAAGATATCCGGTGCCCCATTGCCGAACGCCAAGAAGGTCACGCCCTTGGATCCGTCAGGTCAAGGTCAAGGGTCACACCGGGAGGCGACAATTGCGGACGGGAGCACAGTGCAACGACGACCGTGACGTCACTCATAAATGAGTGCATGCAAAACTAAGGTCGCCACTGGCAGGTCACGCGATCGAACTCCCGTCTGCGGCGGTCGAATTTCGCTAGAGGCGAAATCCTAAACAGGGCCTTGAGCCTTGCCTCGGGTGCACCTTAAAAAACACCAGGTGGTCAAAATTTCCAGAGCTCTCGACTACGGCGCCCCTCGTAATTATGCCGTGGCCTTGGGACGTTGAACTCCATCAATTATTATGAGGTCACTAGCTACAGACGAACATGTTTTGCAAACAAAAGGAGGCGCGGGTCACTGTCGACTACGTGTTTTTTTTATTATTTATCATAGTACCCACAGCGCCCAAGGGCATTACAGTTTGCGTGCGAAAAGCAGTAAACCGTTGTATAATTTGGTACGCAAAGCTTTTGTCCCCACTGTGCATGCGTCGTACGTTATCTTCTTGGGAACCCATATTCTGTAACGTAAATGCGTATCGTAGCCAACGAATGCTATCTCTGAGTGCGCTCTTCTAAACTGTCTGCATGGTCTCACAGCTGCAACGCTTTTCAACTTTATTCCCTCCCGAAAATTTTGTATTTTGAATGTGCATCTCTCCATTAGAATATACAGTGCTCGATTGATATGTGTGGTTTAACGTCCCAAAAGCACCCTATTAGTATAAGAGACGCCGTAGTGGAGGGCTCCGGAAATTTCGACCACCTGGTGTTCTTAACGTGCACCCAAATAATACACAGTGCTCAATAAACACAAAAATATGTTGCGATAATAAGGAAGGGCTCTGCCAACAGTTCCAGCCCAATGTGTTTGCGTTCATTATAATTTCTCTGTATTCTAACGGATCCGTAACGACGAGCTCTCCTCAACACCACAGTAAGGAACGTGTGCTTGCCCGAACACACGCATTCCCCAACAGACGTAAAATGTGGTTGAAACCCCCTCCCCCCCTCCTGCGAAGGAAATTTCTGGCTATACGCTATGCTGTATGCCACGTGCCCCATGAAGCGACCCGTATTAAAGATAAGTAAAAATTGCGTGAAGTACGACGTCAAATGCACGCGAAAACAAAGGAGACAAAAAATAAGGATACGGCAATATTTTTGAGATAGGTGCAAGGAGTCCGATATGACGATGAGAGATGGCGTCAAACTGCGAATTCAAAAAAAGAAAGAGAAAGAGAACCACTTCATTTCACAATGTTGGCAGCTAGGCAGCGTCGTATTACGTTTTGTGTAACAATTCAGAAAGGACAACGGATCAAAGAAGAAGGAGGAGGGTGACGATATTAGAAATCCAGGAATGTTCAGCAGGACTGACTATAGCATTAGCCACGCTGCAATGGGAAAGATAGAAGATAGCACCGATTCACTTGCACGTCGTCAGCGTTCCTGAATCGAGACGTCTCTGACTTTGACTTTTTTTTTCTTTTCACTTAGAAACAAACTGTGCAGCAGGGCAGGACACAAATAAACAATTAAGAGACGAACGTGCACTGTTTGCTGCGTATAGTTTGTTAAAGGGTCCCTAAACCAGCTGTTGTAATTTTTAGTATTTCAAGTAAACGAGCGCATCGAGTTCGGAATAGCATGGCGATCAACAATACCAAGACGACAGAATGACGGGCCGCAGACACCCCACTAATTTCGAGACAGTTCTTTGTCCCCCTCCGGGCCTTTAGGCATACCCTGCGTTGTTGTCCTTGACATCACCATTCGCGTCTGGTAATTTAATCCGCAAAAACGATAGAGAAGCACTGGCGAAGGTAACAAACTGAAAAAAAAAAGAGTGGCACTTTGTTATCTTCACTTCACCCCCCTGTATTACTCTCTTTTTTTTTTCTCTCTCTCTTTCTCTCTCTCTCATCTTCTCGGTTTGTTCGCACTCTGAGTTGCACCTGCTTCTTAATGTTGGTTCATAACATAGATTGTTCTGAATGGCAAGCGAGAGGCTAACGACATTGTAAGGCGTCATGGTTAACTTGATGATGAGACAGGAAGCCCGCGATGATGCCGCGGCCGAAAAGAATACGAAAGGTCGACGTTTGTGACATGCCTTTCGTTCTACTCTGCCACAGGTGTTCACGTTGACTTTCATGTGTGTGCCACTAAGAATTCAATCAATAAGTAGCTCCGACTCAGAATTCCAGATATGTATTCTCACAGGTCAAATACTGCTGATTGTATTATGAAGCGTCTTTTTTTTTTTCAGCAGCGAATCCCGTGCATGGATTTCATAACTAGGGCAGAGACAAATGACGTAGATCTGTATACAAAAATATTCGATAGTACTACACTGCTTGTTGCACAGTTTAACTTGTTAGTTTAGTAAAAGAATAGCAAGCACGCTTAGAAGCGCCGCCGGAATCTATTCGCAATATTTGTTCGACAAACTTCTACGTTGCTTACATAAAAAAAAGATCTCACTGCGCAAAAAAAAAGTAAAAAGAACAAGCCTAGTTGAGGCTCCCACCAGCCCGCTTACGCTTCCTATTGCACTCTACTAAAGTGAAAAAGACAGTCCTCTGGCATCATTTTAGTGAGTCCTTACTTGCCACGCATGTGACTCCCTTTAAAGAGTCACGTGAACAATCTTTGGGGGTCACTATACTGTCATAGGAGAGTCGTGACAACCAGAAGGGAGTTAACGTGTCTCTTTAAAGAGAGTCATATATACATTTGACTCACCGAAAGGACGTCAGATGGCTCTTTCTTTTTTTACTCTTAGTGTAGCCGCGTACGATACGCGGTATAGGTACACAGCTTCGAAAGCTGCATGCGTTACTAAACTAAGTGATCAACAACTTCGTAACCCACAACACGTGACTATGCGGTAAACGGTGCACGCATTCCGAACATTGCGAGAAGGCAATGACTTGTATACTAAGGCGTTGCATAGAGCGACGGACGACGAGTGATGCCTGACAGTTTATCGACTACCAGCTGCACTCTCGAGAGGTGTGTCAGCGGTTGTCTCCGTTTCAATGTTTACTTGGTCACACGGACTCCTTAACCAACTTTAACACGAGTTTCTGGGTTAGTTAACGCTAGGGTAGTTAACGTATCGAATGTAAAAGCACGAGTGTCCTTTTCTTTCGTTCGTGTGGATTGCACGTACGAATAGTGCCACTTGATGCCCTCCTATGCATAAAGTATTATCAGCCCGTTTCAATCGCTCTGAACACACCTTGACAGCCTCACCCATCCTAGCAACAGGAAAGGCTTACACGCGTCAGCAAGAGCCACGCAACTTGCGCACCAACAGTAATGAAGCCAATGGAGGTATACGGGACGTTAATTGTACTGTTGTAAAGTGTGTTGTAGTAAATTATGATAATATCGATGCTAAGAAAGCGTAAAGCGGACGACAAGAGACCTTTCCGCCAGCGAGGACCGAAGCTGCAACATTTGGATCACGCCTTCGATGCTCTAAAAGTTAAGCTACGGTAGCGGCCGTCCAAACGCGAGATTGCCTAAGAGAGAATTGAGCAGGAAAATAAAGGGAGAGAGATAAAAGTAAGTAATGAGCGCTCATTGAAAGGCGCAGTGTTGAGAAACTCACAAGTCGTCAGCCGTGATCCCCAGGCCCACGAACATGACCAGGAGGCCCAGTGCCTTGACACAGATGAAAAAGAAACAGAGCGACAGAAGCAATTATCGATAAGCGCAGTAGGCAGTGGTCATTTTTCGTAACTCCAATAAAACGTTCTACAATGTTTTAGTTCTATAACCCTGATTGCTCACTCACAAACGTTGTATTTAACATTTTTATCTAGATGTATACCTTGAATTTAGTTTGCCAGAGGAGTATAGACGGTGAATAATCCCTTTTGTTATGGCAGTTAGTGTTATTAGAGGACTTTAAGCACTTCGAGATTTCTGTCTATCTAGGACTGACTTTTTTTAAAAGCACCAGATGGTCAATATCCGACCCCTTCACTACGGCGTCTCTCATAATAATATCGTGGTTTTGGGACATAGAACTCTATTATTGTTATTATTATTATTATTATTATTATTATTATTATAATAATAATAATTATTATTATTATTATTATTATTAGTAGTAGTAGTAGTAGTAGTAGTAGTAGTAGTAGCAGTAGTAGTAGTAGTAGTAGTAGTAGTAGTAGTAGTAGTAGTAGTAGTGTCGTCATCGTCGTCGTCGTCGTCGTCGTCGTCTAACTTCTTGACATCACCATAACAAGGAGGTCGTCAAAATTTCAATAGTCCAACATTGGAAGCATGGCCGCCTCGTTTAAGCCGCGCCCATGTTACTTCTTTTTCGTTTCCAATACCAAAAGGCGAGAAAGGGCTCTGGCACGTTCCTCATGCGTGTCGCTCCAGGTCAAGTGTGCGCGTGACCTTTGCAAAGACTTTAGGTGGAGGTGAAGATGAGCGCCGTGTGTGCTGTGTCTGTCTTGAGCGCGTGTTCGTGTGAACGAGAGAGTGTTTTTCGAGGAATCGCCGTGTTACACTAAGTATCTGCAGTATCACGAGACACCAACTAGCCCCAACAAGTTCTTGATGCATTACGAGTACTTGATGATCGCATCCTGTAGTGTGGTCGTCCAGTTGGTGGTTCTTGGTGGGGTCGGCGGAGTGCTGCTTGCCATAGCTTAAAAAAAAACTCACAGGCGAAATTATGCCTTCACTTAAAAAGACTCGCAAGCGAAATCATCACCTTATTTTATTTTAGTCAATATATTGATGCTGTCCCGCCATCCTTTGAAAGTTTTCTACACCTAACGTGGTTTGGCACCGCCTCCGGGATCAGAGGCACCTTACCTGGTTTTGCATGGCCTCCGTGATTGAACCACCGTTGACCAAATTACGACGCCGTGTGATGTCATGTGACGTGACGCCACCATGACTTCACAATGACATCACAAATATTGTGAATGGGTGACGTCATCGTGTCGCCATATGGTGCCGTCATCGCATGACTTTGTTTTCGGCACGATTCGTTCCCGACATCAGCGGAACGCGAATGTCAAATTTTTGTGTTTGACGAGCCGTTTTAAGGCTTTGGCTTTCCAAACCCTGCGCTCACGTGCCGTTGAGGCTGGCGGGCACGCGTTACGAAAGGTTGCAGCGCTTCGCCGGCGCCTTCGACAACTACAGACTGAACGACTGCAGTCTATCGGATGCCGGCACAACGCTTCACGAACGGTCTCGTTATCATCACCGCCCTCACCACCTGCAGACACGCACTAGAAGTATCGCGCTTCAATTTCCGACCACTATAGATAGACTACTTTACGAATGGTGTTTCTGTGCCGCCATATCTGATAATTGATTGATATGTGGGGTTTAACGTCCCAAAACCACCATATGATCATGAGAGACGCCGTAGTGGAGGACTCCGGAAATTTCGACCCAAATCTGAGCACACGGACCTACAACATTTCCGCCTCCATCGGAAATGCAGCCGCCGCAGCCGGGATCCGAACCCGCGACCTGCGGGTCAGCAGCCGAGTACCTTAACCACTAGATTACCGCGGCGGGGCGCGCCGCCATATCTAGAACAACTGAACGAACAGTGGACGCGTACACGCACAAAAACAGTTGGGTTGGCTCATTTGACATTTCCTGACCTGATCAATTGACGCATACAAAAAAAAAAAAACATTCGCTAAACAGCTCAATGTGACGGCGCCCATACGTCTTACGTGAAAATAGTCTATACACCGGCAAGAAGCACGCGCTGTACAAACTCGCCTAGCGTGAGATTGCAAATACAAAGCACTGGGAGCTCACTACAACATCACCCCGCCGCGGTGGTCTAGCGGCTAAGGTACTCGGCTGCTGACCCGCAGGCCACGGGTTGGAATCCCGGCTGCGGCGGCTGCATTTCCGATGCCCGTGTGCTAAGATTTGGGTGCACGTTAAAGAACCCCAGATGGTCGAAATTTCCGGAGCCCTCCACTACGGCGTCTCTCATAATCATATGGTGGTTTTGGGACGTTAAACCCCACATATCAATCATCACTACAGCATCACTCTGTTCGAGCACCGCTTGCTCGGTGATTTCGCTTTGAAGTAAAATTTGTCCGCATTAGCTCGATCTACATGTCGCCGTTCGTCGTGTGGAAGCTACCCTCGCTTGCTTGTGTGTGTATGTTACGTGCTCGAGGTCAAAACGTCCGTTGTGCGTGATATATGCCGCTACATTCCGCTGAGTGACGTCATCAGTGTTGTTCTTAGTCAGGTGCGCTTGGCATCGTGATCCATGCCAGATCGTGACATCCAATTAACGGAGACAACGACGTTGGTCTCGTTGGACAGGCGAATATGACGTTCATGCACGATGTGGATACGGATGGCTGGAGGTGCCATCGTAAAGTAAAAATTCGAGCCGCGACATTCGGAGCGTTCTCCTGGCCAGGACACAAGCAATCCAGTGGCGTGTTCTGCCGTTTCATTATGCTGCGTGCAATAAATATTATTTTTAAGCGAAGCTAAGTGTAAGCGCAGTGACCGCTTGAATTACAGATATATGCTCCAATAAATGAAAAACTTTCGAACGTATTTCAATTACCATTATTTAGATTATAAAGAAAATCAAAACTTTACGTTTATTGTCAGTTTGTTATTCGGACTGCTTGGAAAATGACTTTCGCGTGCCACGTGCATTGCGGAGTTTTTTTTTTTTTTTCTTTAATAATGCCCCAACATTAGCGCGTGCGTATATCGGTCACTTTGCTTGTTTTATATAAGAGTGAGTGCGGCTGTGTGTGTGCGTGTGTGTGCGTCTGTGTATTTGTGTGCGTGTCTGTTTCTCTCTCTCTATCTGTGTGTGTGTGGTGTGTGTGTGCGTGAGCGTGTGTGTGTGTGTGTGCGTGAGCGTGTGTGTGTGGTGTGTGTGTGCGTGAGCGTGTGTGTGTGTGTATGTGTGTGTGCGTGTGTGTGTGCGCGTGAGCGTGTGTGTGCGTGTGTGTGTGCGTGAGCGTGTGTGTGTGCGTGAGCGTGTGTGTGCGTGCGTGTGTGTGTGAGTGAGCGTGTGTGTGTGTGTGTGTGTGTGTGTGTGTGCGCGTGTGTGTGTGTGTGTGTGTGTGTGTGTGTTAGCGCGCGTTAGGTCTATTTCTGTAGGCCTATAGCCTGTTCGTTTTGTTCGAGTAATCTATACGTGTGTGTTTACGAGAATGTGTGAGGGTAAAAAAAATTCCCCAACTCTATGTCTAAACAGCCGGATGTAACGTAGCTGTCCGAGTCTCTTTCGTCTTCTTTCATGTGTCGCGCCAACGATGTTCTACCCAGCTATACACCAACTAGCCCTACAGCGTACGTTATTGAGCTTACCACCATTCTATGTGTCACTATGCGTAATACGAAATTTTAGTGAACATTTTATAGGCGAATGCTCTGGCTTTTGATAGACTGTGGCGTTGAGCGAGATATTAAACGTTATACCACGAAAAAGACAAAAAAAAGAAAAGAAAATACTCACCAGAACGACCAATCCCGGCACAGTCTGCCCTGACCCGAATGCGCAGTAGACGAAGGTGGTGTAGGCAAGGTACTGTTCGTCCGAGTGACATTCCTCGTTGCCGTACACGAAGTCGCATTGCTGGCTCAAGTTCAGGTGGTGCACTCGGTCGCACTTTGGGCAGCACCAGAGTAGTCCCAGGGGAGCAGCACCCGACGTAATGTGCGAAAGAAAAATAAATAAAAAATAAAATAAAAATATGGCATAAAGTTTAAATGGAGAATGAAACTGGTATTGGGCAACTCGGATGAACAAGACAACGCCACTTAAAAGGCGAAAAAAATCTACTCGGTGTGGGGAGGCTTGGGAAACGACGAAGGATGTTTTAATGCAATGTGGAGATATGCCCTCCCGTCCCCTGGTGTGTGTTTGGTCATTAGCCTACATGAAACCTAAAGTTTTAGAAACAACAATGGGAATGTAAACACGTCCGCGATAGAAATAAAGGGACGATTAGAGTACTGGTAGGATAAAGATAGGGATAAAGGAGCAACATGAATATCACTGCCTCAAGGCGCAGAAAGTTGAGCTGTGAATTTTCGTTCTTTTTTTTTTCTTCTATAGGAAGACAGTTTTAAGGGAGGTAGGAGGTAAGTTTATTTACAGAAAGGCAGAGAGGTCGGCCTGGACGATAGCTTGCTCTAGCCTGCTACTCTACACTGGAGGAAGGGAAGGGAGAAAAGAAAGATTAATGGATGACGATGGTGAGATAGAGAGGTGAGTATGTAGTGTTCTTTCTAGCTGAGACACATTTTATAGCCGCGCACATAGTGCAGTTGTTTCTAAAAAGGTAATAACTGCTCTTGTGAGCGCAGTTGCACTGTTGGTGTCTGGGTGTCTGGCCAAGGGCCCAACATGGTCTCATCAGTTAATGACCTACTGCTATATAGTTCAGTAGAAAAAGTCAGTGTTTGTCGTTCACGTGCGTATGCTGGGCAGACACAAAATATGTGCTCACGTGTTTCTGGCACATCTCAGTGTTCACAATTAGGACCAGTGTCACTGCGACCGATGATATGTGCGTAACGTCTGGTGTACGCTACACCAAGACGAATGCGGTGGATCATACTTGTGAGTTGCCGTTTCAATTTAGGAGGCATGCGGAACCTCATTTCCGAGTCCCATTTGTGAAGTCGCCGGTGTCGCCGTTCCGGTTTGGTCCAGTGCTGAAGTGTGTAGCTGCGCATCACGCAGCGAAGCAGGGCGTTCGTGTCAGCTCGTGAAAACGCAATGCGTGCTTCAGCGGCATTGCTTAAGGCATTTTTAGCTTCAGCGTCTGCCTCTTCGTTTCCCATCACGCCGCAATGAGCGGGAATTCACTGGAAAGCTATAAGATGACCATTTGCTGAAGCAACCTGAATAAGTTTTAATTGAAGCCCAAAAGCCACTAGGTCAACTTAGAAGAAAAATCTTTTTCTTCCGCCTCGCCAGAAGGTAACTGTCGTACATTTAATAAAGTTAAAGCCCAAACTCCATAAGCGCGAAAATGCACGCGACAGCGACGAGCGACGCGACGTAGATCGGCGTCGCGCGATCAGTCGCTAGCGCAAGCAAACCTCATTCACGCGACGGCTTCGGCGAGCGAATTCCACTGTTGCTGGCATGAGGCCGTCAACTCGCACCAAGAAAACCGCGTAGCGAGCGGTTTCCAATTTAAAAATAAGATATATTGTTGTGTAATGGAACGGAAAGTGTTTATTATTGCCTTGCAGCATTTTTTATATGCGCATGCGTAATAAACATTGCGTTATTTCTTGTTGCGCATACGTGACTCGGGCAGGGTCACGTGCACCTATGTAGTCTTCGTCTTTTCCGGTTTTTCGCTATTGGCTGCTTGAGCCCAGCACTTCCGGGCGATGAGCGATGGTTTCCAAATCTGGAGAACCGAGCGATCGCGCGAAAACGAGCACGCGACACGTCGCGCGAACGCCCTGTTTCGTCGCTCATAGCGTCGCTCGTCGCGTGCATTTTCGCGCTTATGGAGTTTGGGCTTAATTCATTCATTTATTGTCGATCTTAGTGGCACACAGGTCTACACCTCCTTTTAAAGGGGACGCTTCTGGCACCCATCCATTCACCATCACCTCAACATACTCCGACATGAAGAAGTATAGTTTACTGATTTTTTTTATGTGCTGTTTACTGCTGTGACATTTCAGAACTGAACCAGCTCACAGAATGTGTAGATAGCCGCTCCTGTGACTACTGACCGGTTTCGCTGGCGCACGGCCGGCACGCCCTCGCCTTTGGTGACGGTGAACGCGACACGCTAACAACGAGACGCTGTACTCTAGGGTTGCCAAAGCGATATTCTAGAGGCTTTTGTCTCGCTGCAGTGGTTTTCGACGATTGGGCAACGTGAGTTTGCAAACTATTATGCTATTCTATTCGTGAACATTTCTATCACAATTGCCTCTGCGAAGTTTTTTGTGCATACTGTGGAGTACGTCATTTGGCTAATAAAGCAACTTTGCTTCCTCAATGCTTGAATTTTTTTCTTTTCTCTTTCGCGTGCAATTAGCGAGCCACAATGCGCAATAAACACGCGTATATATTAATAACGGCACGTAACATGTCAGCAATGAAGAAAAAATTTCAATTTCGCGCCAGTTAGGGCTAATTCGCGACGTCACTACCACTTCCGGTAGTGGCGTCGTTTTTTTTTTTTCGTTTGCTGTTAGTTGTCCCCTCCTCACGTAGATGGCGATGGTGGCAACGAGCCACCGACTACTGGACCCAGTGGGCTTCTATGAAAGTTACGCCACCAGTTTACATATGCCTTGGCTGTGGATACGGACACGCGCTTCTGACGCCCGCCATGTGATATAAACGAAGTAAATGAAATGACGCTATTAATGTCGCCAACGCACGCTTTCAAAGCTCAAAGTACCCACAACGGTGGCTTAGTGAAAATTGTGCTCAACTGCTGACCCGAAGATTAAAGTATCGAATCGCGCGCGGCGGCTGCCCAGTTTATCCAGTGTACTTTTCACCAAGATTACTCAAAACAAGTAAACTAGGTGAAACTCCTAATTGAAGGGCATGTTCTCCTGCTGAACGACAATCCACCCTCCACTAAATAACCCCAGGCGGTTGAAATTTCCGGAGCCCTCCCATACGGCATCTCTCATAATCATATGGTGGTTTTGGGACGTTAAACCCAACAAATCAATCAAATCAATCAAATCAATCCATCCTCTCACTTTTTTTTTACTTTTTTCGACATCTAATATACCGTAAGCTTTTGCCACCTTTGTTTATAACTAGGGCCCTACCGGGTAACAATTTCAACCAGGATGTTTCTTCGCTGCTCGAATTATTTAGATAACGTTATGTTTTCAACAACCTTCTAGAATGTTATGAAACCTTTGTTTTCTGTACATAGTGTAAATAAACTTTTTTTCTAAACAGCGCATCTCTCTACTGAGAACAACCTTCTAGAATGTTACGAAACCTTTGTTTTCTGTACATAGTGTAAATAAACTTTTTTTCTAAACAGCGCATCTCTCTACTGAGAACGAAGTACTTCCTTCCATTAACCACTTTTAGGAGCTAACCTTGTCCCACGTGAGGCGTAACCGGCAGTATTCCCCGAACAGTATAATAGATGGCGCTGTCTCATAGAAGTACATACAAACTGCAGTTGAGTCAGGATATTCTAGATGGCGCTGCACCGCTACTTTTCGATTAGCTGCTGCGCAGGCTGTGTCTGGGTGCGCGAGGAACAAGTGCATCTCTGTCTCCTGGATCGTCGCCGTACGAGTAGGATCGTGGGTGGGGCATGGACGAAGCGGAACGGCGGGCGCGGCGGCTCGTGCTCGCCGCCAGACAGTCAAACATACAAATGCCTGGGTGCGCGGGGAACGAGCGCCATCTATTTTCCATGGATCGTCGCCGTACGTGTCGGATCGTTGGTTGGGCATGGGCAAGGCGGAGTGGCTCCCTCTTACACTGCGCATGTGTAAGAGGGAGCGACTTGCATAGGGACATGTGCCCTATAGTACTGCGTTCTTTGTGCTGTTTCAAGGCATGCCCATTGCCGTGCCGGAATAGAGTATTCGAAAAGCATATCGCGGCTTTGAAGATGCAACGTCCCCTTTATTTCTTTCAATGACAGTGCAAACACGCGTTTCTCAACGGAAGCCGTCGGTCCACCTTAGTTCAGGAAGTGGTCGCGACGCGACGCTACATGATGGGTATAGCGGTGCTTCCGCCACAAGTGCTTACGAGTGCTTTCCCCCAGAGATTACAGACGCGTTTTCCACTCCAACATCATACGTATATAAGATTCGTTCCTTCGTGCTGCTTCTTTGTGGCTCGAGGCGATGCCGCCGCAGCCACAGTCATTGCTACACAGCGCAGTGCATGCAGTGTAGCGTTAATTGATTTTATTGAGTGATTCCTGAAAGGAGGGAAGAAGGCGCCTAATTTCTGTCTGCCTCTTGGGAGACACGGCGCAGTGCCTATAAGTGTAGCGTTGCAGTGACGCTACCCCCATTGGTTGTTCGCTTGGCGCCACGAATGACGACACGCTATCTCACTGCTCTCTTTGATATGATTGCCGTCGTGAGGCACTGCATGACGGGTTTTCTCCCCCATGGCCCGCATGACACGCGAAGGCTAGGCGATGGGCGAGAGCAGGAAAGGGATGTAGGAAAGGGTCGTGAACGGCTGGATTGAGCGCATCTGGCTGGTATCGATAGAATAGAGGAAGCGCTCGAAGATAACACAGACCGTAAACACAGACCGAAGAGACGCGGAGCTATCGCACTTGGTCATCTTCGTGTATCTCGGACTCGTTGCTTGCGCTAATCAACCCAAGGTGTCACAGTCAATGCGCATCACGTGTCTCTCATTTTCCCCTTCCATCTCTCGCTGTCGACTGTGGAAAAGCTGCCGCTCAAGGTGCCTGTGAGCTCAGAGAACGTGTATTCTGCAAGATTCGGCCTATTAACACGAGATCGCGACAGGGTTCAAGAGCGTTCACACGTGCGCGGGTTTTGATCGATTACCTTGTGTTCCTTTCGAGCTGTACCTACTGGAAAAACAATATTTCAGCCACAGGCATGCACACGAGTAAAGGAAGGGGGGGGGGGGGGGGACGACCGCGTATCCTGGTTACCTAAGAGAGGGAGGGGCGCTGCGACAAATTTACGCCTGTTTCTCGCCCCCCCCCCTGAAGGGAAACCAGGCGCACGCCTATGATTCCAGCTACACTTTTGCAACTCTCTACAGAGATGATGATGATGATGATGATGATGATGATGATGATGATTGTCAGCGCCACTCGACTTCACACAGCCAGATTTTCCGGAAGCGTCTCGGCATCCGCACAAGAAACGCCACAATACGTAAACGTGGACTCCGAGCCCTGAGCGCGTCCACTCGGCGCGGTTGCCATGAAGCTTTGCTTCGACGATCATTCAAAGTGAACGAAAAGTGAGCTTGTGAGCCGGGAACGCATAGCAACGCATCGCCAGCGAAGAGAGCGAGCCGAGACAAGAGTGGCGTGGGACGTAGCCGATCGAGCTCCAGCACCGAATCCCGTTTCCTTCTACATGTAACCGCTGCCGATTCACTTGTAACTTTAGTACAATACAGTTTACTTCTTCAAGAATCGAACCTTGCCTTAACTCCATCATTCACCCATCGCTGACGACGACGATGATGATGATGAATTATTATTAATATTATTATTATTATGATAAATTATAATGATCATGATGATTGTGGTGGTGATGATGATGATAACTTCCTCGACAACCACGCATAGGTATGTGCACTGCAGCATCTGTTCTGCCAGGGTCGCAGTCATTTTTTTTTTTTTGAAAGGTGTGAAGTGGTTTCTGCATCTCTGTGTGCATGTGTTTTTATGTACGAGCGTGCGCGTGTTATTCACGTGCAACAGTTATAAAAACTACGGCCAACGATTATAAAAATCAACGAGAAACAGAGACAAGACGATTTAGCCGCTATTAAGCGGTTAATGCGAGAGAAACGCATAGGCGTTATAAACCCTGTCCAGCTCGGACCCAGAACAGCAACAAACCTTGGTTAACCGGACCCGGACGGCGGCAAAAGACAATGGTCTTACGAACCAGGAGGTACGACCACGAAAATGATCTTTAATTTGTTTCCAAAAATGTTTTATTCTCTCTTCTTGTACCTCTCTCGCTTGATGTATACACACAATTATTATCGCAACAAAACTGCACTTACTGTTGCGAATAGGATAAAAAGAATGTCCATGGTAACCATTGCACCTTTCAACTATCTACCAAGCTAGGAAGGAAACTGGCAACAAAAAGTTGGTAATAGTCTAAAAAGGTTGTAACAGCTGCCATTGCTACCCATTTGCTTGCATTATGAATTTTACTAACCTTTTTCGAAGTGAAGAATTGGTTAATAAATACTAAAACAGAGACAAGTCGGTGCGTCAGTAATGCAGAATTCGAGTTGAGGGAAGGCAGTGATGGAAGCCACAATAGCGGAGAACCTCTAGGTTAGGCGGCAGTAGTCAATGACAGGCGTTATCTAGCCAAACCAGCCGACAACAACAATCAGTTAGCTGTGTTTAGCAAACCATAGACTTCGATCAAACGACCCAACCAAGCATTGGCCGAAGCTTACAATAGAGTAAATACCATTGGCCAGGGAGGATTCGCTCGCAGTTCACACATCGCGGAAAGAGACGCAAGATACGCTGGAGCAAAAAAACATGCACAATGTTTTCCAGTACCATCTGAGGAGCGGGGGCTAGGAAGGGGGGGGGGGGGGCTTCTTCTTGATTTCGGGAGGGGCACACCCTTAGTATGGTCGGTTTTCACTCTCTATGTCATGGTGGGAAAAATTAGGGGGGGGGGGGGGCACGTGCTTGGTGTGCCACATCTCGGCCACAACGCCCCCCCCTCCAGGGGGGGGAGTTTCAACCCCCCCCCTGCACTCTTGGTCGTGTCTATAAATGAAACAAACTCGTAAAGTATGCAAAGATGAAAATTCAGCGATATCTTCTCACAAAGGCTTTTCATCGGTCCACGGTAATACGGTGTGAACGTGGCAAGTAAAACAGTTGCTTGTATGCAACATTGGGGATCTTCTGTCTCCATTATCGTCCGAATAACCACGTAGCCATAACCTCGTGCATGAAAGAGTGACAATAAAAAGTGACTCGGTGAATCGGCCAGACGTTGCGCTCCCATTACATGATTAGAAGGAAGACCCCCCCCCCTTACTCCCCCCCCCCCCGGGGGGTTACGCCAGTGCTCCAGCACATCAAAAGTGAAGAGCAAGGAAAGAGCCGATATTTTGTAAACCTACCGCTCTCTCGCAGTGCGTAATGTTCATGGTTCACAGTTGCAGCGGGCATATAGAAAATCCGAGCAGCCACGGCGTCTCGCACTCCTCGCTGTGATACTGCGATGCTTACTGTCACAATGCGAGGGCTCCAAGCATCTGTACGTAACCTGCGCCGAACCGTCGTCGTTGCACAAGTGTCCCTAAACGCTCACAGCGGGGGAGGAGCTGGACAAGTTCGCCGAGCGGCGTGCGCAAGTGTTGCGAGCGGTGACTGTGCAGCGCGAGTGTTTTGTTTGTTTTTTTCATTCACTTGACATGTTCGGATAGTATCACGGCTGCGACAAACCTGAGCCGACTATCTATTGCGAATATGACAACGTATGTGACGATATACGTGTTATAGTATGCTTCCTAACTTTTTATAGAGGTGTTTTTCTTTTTCTTACCTTTTTTTTCATGTGCTCGTCATTTTTTCTTCACTTCTCTCTTATCTTTTGTCTTTCTCTCCTCATACCTTCCTTTTCTCGATCTCTTCCCTTTTCCCGAAAGTGTTTAGGCAGGCGTTGTGCCCCCTTAGCTGGAAGTTGTCAGCCTGATCTCTCCATTTTCTCTGTGTTCGTGTGGGTGTGTGTACGTCTGTCGAATAATAATAATGTTTTCTGACACACAACGCTTCTTGCTCATTCTGCTCTTTGCATTATTTTTTCATTTGTTTATGTAGTTGTTACGCTAAAAGGAAGATATTTCGAAGCGTCATTTGCTGCTTTTCTTGTTTTTTCCTTTCATTTTCATCTTACCTTGCTGTTTTTTGGTGACGTCTTTCATTATCACCCTTATTGCTTTAACCTCATTTCACCAACACATGGTAATCAAGTGGTTGAAGGAGGGACTAATAACATTAGTCTAAATGAAAAAACCAGTAATTTACGAATGGGTAACAGAACACCACACGAGTACGAGCGCTGACTGCCAACAAAGTTTTATTCGGATGGTTCCTTACGAACGAGCTCACACCCAAACACTTTTAAGCAACCGTCATCTATAATCACATGTTCCTCTCCGCCACCGCCTCATCTATGTGTCGACTGGTGCACCGAAAATGAGCACTGACAATACGGAAGATGATTAAATGACCACTATGTAGTGCATGTGCATGGAGTTCGACTGTCTGGAATCAGTGAACGACGATATAGCAGCGTTTTTCTTTTTTCATATTGTCACGTGATTCAGACGGTGAAGGAGGCTGCAGTAAGACTCTCAAACACTAAACTCTCTTTTTAGCGAACATACACGCCGCTGTGGTACATAGATAACGGCTAGAACAGTCGTAAGCCTTCAATGATGTGATTGCAATATATAACTTGTAATTTCTACGTCCCGACGCCATAGTGAAGGTAGAAGAGAGTTCAGAAAAATTTGACCACATGCGGTTCTCGAACGTGGGCCTAAACACGCGGGCATCTTGCATCCATCGGTATACGGCTGCCGGGGCGGCCGCGATTCGAACCTACGACCTTCGGGCCAGCATTCGAGCTCCATAACGACCAGCTCACCACGGCGGGAGTCTAAACGTCGGCGGAACGTTTGTAGCCAGAACTGTACTGACCGCATTCTCGCCGTTTCGCTGTGGCCGGTGGCCACACCGAGAGCTGAGCCGTTACCTAGCAACCGCAGCGATTGGCACCGCCGCTCGCCGCGCCATCTGGCTTGACGTCAGAGGAGGAGCCGGTGAAACAGCGTATCTAGCAACAGAGGAGCCGGTGTTGCATCGTGTAGACTATTTACCGCAAGACATCTGGGTGCCATCTTGAGCTGTTAAGTCGATGTTTTCTTGTTTTTGTATATCGTCACGTGATCCGATTGGACCATGAAACACCGTATGCACCAACCCAATAATTTCCATGCGTATGCATCTACCATAACACTGTTCATTTAGTTGTTAAAGGTACAAAACACAAAGGTTACTAGCCCGATGTGGCGCCACTCCCGTGAACAGAACGAACGGCCTAGTGGGATTCGTTGGCAGATATGAAAAGTGAGTCAGCGAGACCGAGAAAAGCCAGGCTTCGTTGTCGAAACGAAACCAAGAGGAGGCAGCGGGTCGAGGAGACGGAGGCAGAACAAGCCGCATGCTTCGAGGAGCGTAACCACGTACAGAAAAGCAAGCTAAACAATAAAATTAACCGTACCTCCAGCTACGCACACCCAGGCATAACTGAATTGAGCAAGAGCAATTTTTTTTCATACACGAATGACCGATATTTCCAGCAGTATATATCAATCGTGCTCACGTTAGCTCCAGAGTGAGCTCGACTACTCGGGCGCGTCCAGTGCGCAATCTAATCAGGATAGTCTAAAAGGATCCAGAATCTTCGCAAACATTTGTAGCAAGACCTGTGCGGAGTGGTGGCCACAATTTCTTCTTTATGAAACTCGACCACATGATGTATGAAAAAACTAAGCGCGTATGACAATGTACATGTACTACGTACGACGGTGACTACGGTGTGCTCACACGGTAACTGCTGAAAGCCATATTTCTCGACGCAGCATCCGTGGGTGCTGGGTGTCTCGCCTCTTTTTTTCCGGGTGTGTGTTGAGCGTGTTGCGATGAAACGCGCAACACGCGGCGGTAGAAGCAGCATTACTGGGTGTCGGTTTTCTATATAGGAGGAACAGATGTGTGCGCACGCGTCTGCATACATGCCGGCACGCCTGAAATGATTCAGAGACGGTGCCGCACTCGTTCCGCGCTCGATAGATATGTGGCGTTTAACGTCCCATATTCACCATATGATTATGACAGACGCCGTAGTGGAGGGCTCCGGAAATTTCGACCACCTGGGGTTCTTTAACGTGCACCCAAATCTGAACACATCCCCGCCACGGTGGTCTAGTGACTAAGGTACTCGGCTGCTGACCCGCAGGTCACGGGATCGAATCCCGGTTGCGGCGGCTGCATTTCCGATGGAGGCGCAAATGCTGTAGGCCCGTGTGCTCAGATTTAGGCACACGTTAAAGAAACCCAGGTGGTCGAAATTTCCGGAGCCCTCCACTACGGCGTCTCTCATAACCTTATGGTGGTTTTGGGACGTTAAACCCCACATATCAATCAATCATCAAATCTGAACGCACGGGCCTACAGTATTTTTGCCTCCATCAAAAGTACAGCCGCAGCAGCCGGGATTCTATCCCGCGACATTCAAGACAGAAGCCGAGTGTATTAGCCGCTATGGACCACAGCGGCGGGGCACTCCACTCATTTCCCTACCATTTACCATTTCGCAAAGTTAAAAGTGGGAGAAGGCAAAAAAGGGGGTTCAACCCCCGAAAATTTTTACTTTTGTAGTGCATCAGGGGCGTATCGAGAATTTAGAGGTGCGAAGTGGCGAAGGGTTAGATTACTCGAAGTAGCATATTGGGCTAGTTAGAACATGGTCATCATCGATCAGCGCACAAAAGAACACAAGAAAGGGCATGCACGTACATTGAACAGACGGGGCGTTGTCTCAGTCCGTCTAAGGGAGCACGCTAGCTCTCTGCAGGGTAACATCATCTACGCATGTTGCCCTCCATTAAACAGAACCGCTGTGGTGATGAGACATGGAGTCCAGCTCACGCGTGAAATTTCTGAAGCGCATGAAATCATAAAAGCAGGAGACAGGTGCTTGGGCCAGCAGCCTTCAATCGCCCTCACAGATGCTGAGATTTCATATCTACAGCATACTTGATTACGTGCTTGGTAAAGGTTGTCAAAATTTTTTATGCCTTCATGTTTGCATATATATGGCACGTTTTCTTTTTCATTACACTTTCAGATGTTAGAAAGCACTTGTCTAGTGCACTTTCTTGTGTGTTTTTATTGATATACACGCATGCATACAAACGCACACACGATCATAGATAAAAAAGTGCTCTTGCCTTCTTGCCTTGGTAAGTTGGTGCGACATTTTTGAAGTTAACCAGCATGAAAAACGGGTCAAAACACACAAGAACAGGACCACATATATTAAAGGAAGTAGCTGTGCCCCCATCTCTCCTCAATCAATTTCCGAAAAAAAAATTTCTGGCTGCACCCTTGTCCCGCACGGTGCTGTCACGTTATCATCAGAGGGCATCTGTATTGGAACACCGAGACTGTTGGAACGCTAAGCCCTTAAGTTGTTTTGTACTTTGGTTGGCAAACAAGGAGGTTGCGAAAAATTGCAAGGCCTCTCATGTCTTCGTCAATGGCGACACGAGATCGCCATCAATTGAAGCTCAGCAAAAGCCATCCGATGAGGTCCTTTTTTACATCACATGAACGTTGCGAGTCCACTACTCGTTCCCTTCTTCCCCTCTCACCTCTCTCTGTGCCCCGCCGCGGTGGTCTAGTGGCTAAGGTATTCGGCTGCTGACCCGCAGGTCGCGGGTTCAAATCCCGGCTGCGGCGGGTGCATTTTCGATGAAGGCGAAAATGCTGTAGGCCCGTGTGCTCATACTTGGGTGGACGTTAAAGAATCCCATGCAGGTGGTCGAAACTTCCGGAGCCCTCTACCACGGCGTTTCTCGTAATCATATGGTGGTTTGGGGACGTCAATCACCTCTCTCTGATCTTCCTATTCTCATTTCTCTTCTTCCAGGCGTAGGGTAGCCAACTAGGTGCTACTCTTGTTAACACATCGCTCGCTGACTTTTTCTGTGTTTCGTCTCCTAATGCAGATTCGTTTATTTTAATTATTATTTGTTTTGTCACGTGAGCGTCACAAGTACGAAGCCAACACGAACCTGGCATGGCCACGTGAGATTCACGTTTTTTTAATGTTGTTTTTCTGGTCTTGCGACGCTCCAACGACGAAGAAAACGCGCAGCCGTTCGTGCTAAAAGTCATCATGCTCACGCCTGCTATTCCTTCGAGGTCGTGTTCGTATTGGACATGTGTACGCGGCTTTACTCCCCGCATTACGGGACGCCAAAGCAAAACGTTGGTTCGGTTGATAGCGATAAGATCGTTCCTCGAGATTTGTACCTTCGTTAATTTTCCCGTCGCGTACAAGTTCCTTAATGATAACTTTGGGGCGATCTCAAGCCCCAGTACCACGATATGATAGTGAGAGACATCGTAGTGGAGTGCTCCGGAAATTAAGACCACCAAAGATAATTTATCGCCTAAAACTAAGCCCACGGGCCTCTATGATTTCGCTTCCATCGAAAGACGGCCGCCGCGTTCGGAATTCGATCCCGCAACTTTCAGGTCAGCCGTCGTAAGTTAGATATTGCATGCAAGACAATGGAGACTGACGCATATATAGAATTTCATGATGATGATTGATATTGTCACGGGTGAGAGTAGGCAGAGGGTCGAAATATATTTGCAGATTGTACACGGAGTACACAGTGTCCTTGAACCAAGATGGCGGAGTGGCAACAAGAACACGAGCTTTTGTTCAATCGTCATCTTTGTCGCCTTTATGGTGCATTCGCTTATGTTAATGATGACTTGTATCAATATGTGAAGTTTAAAGTCCCAAATCCACCATATGATTATGAGAGACGCCGTATATTGGAGGGCCCCGGAAATTTCGACCACCTGGGGTTCTTTAACGTGCAAGCATATCTGAGAACACGGGCCTACAGCATTCTCGCCTCCATTGACGCCGCAGCCTGGATTCGATCCCGCGACCTGCGGGTCAGCACCCGAGTACATTAGCCACCATATACCACGGAAGCGGGGGCAGATACGTATGAGGAATGACTCGCGAATTTCTCTATCATGGTGTGAAGTGAAAAATGATTCCAGTATAGTAGCTGGGAGTTTATCGAAAGAGTGGCGAAGAATATTAACATGCCTAAACAAAGGTAGATTGCGTGGGCTTGTGGATCGTGACTCACGGTTATTTAAACGCAGTCTAGAAGGGGTCTCACTTTGCCCGATGTATTGAAATCTGCACGCAGGGCATGTACACAACGTTGCTTTTATTTCAAGATCAAATCTTGAAGCTGCTACATGTGCTCTTAACAGAAGCTGTGTTTGTCATGCGACTCCAAACCTTGCAAGAGGGTTGTTGCACGAATGACAACCAGAATAAGTGGCGGGGGGGGGGGGGGGGGGGGTAATGTTTGACGTTGTTATTAAGTCTCGTAACTTCCTCGATCTGCGATATACCACGCGTGAGGGCTGCAGGAACGATTTTTAAAGTGATCACTCTATAATATTATGTTGCGACGCTTTCGAAGAATGCTCTTTATGTTTGGTGCCGATGCGGAGTGTGTTAAAACGAGGTTGGTGTTTGAGGGCGTCCACAATGATCACAATAGAAGCCACAATTTAGCTGCGCAATTCCATATAAAGGGGCTGTTAGCCGGCCCATCTGTAAAACGCCTTCTTCTATGGTGGACAACATGTGCGCTTCAACCAACTCTTGAACCGAAAGTCATAATAGGCTGCAGTTCAGTATAACAGACGCGAGAGAGTGCGTGCGCAGTTGGCGTCGATGCGCCCTCCCCCTCCCCCTCCCTTCTTTCTTTTGTGCTACGGCGGTGAACGTCCAGACTAAAGGAAATAATAGGCCGGCCGAGGTTATTTAAGAAAGCAATTCTTCCTTAGGCGAGAACCACTAGGACGTTTGCACGGACGTAAAAGCAAATACATTGAACAAAGCGTACCATATAATGATGAATGCTTATGATGTATACGACTAGGCAACAAATTTTATGGTAAAGTAAGCGGAACAATTTTATACGGGCCAATGTTGTACACGCATGCAGACGTGAAGTTTAAGTATAAACTTAGTTGTTGTTGTTGTTATATTTAGTCCATTATCTTCTCCTCCTACACCTTCTCGACGAATAAGCTAACAGTTATTAGGCAAAGATAAATAGGCTCTCAAAGTAGTAATGGCTCATAATGTGAATAATAAACGCGTTCAATTGTTTACAAAAATACGCAAGTCACGAGAAAATTTAGGAAAAGATATGAACGCCAGCGAAATCACGAGCTGCACTGAGCAAAACAAAAAATCTACATTTGTTGTAATTTCCTTTTTATGCAGACAGCTTGCTGAAAACACTGAGCGACAAGCAGAGGAAAACACAGAGGGTCGTTCGGGAACTTTCGATATGGGCCATTTTGTTCAGTTACTATATTTACTTTATTTCGAAAGTCTTTCCTTAGCCACAGTGCTAATTCTGTTTGCGATAATAATGTTGCCTATGAACAAGAAAGACGTCTTTATAAGATAATAGCTGCTTATGGCTCAAATGCCCGGTATTTCTGTCTATTCTTGAACTTCACGAATTTTGAAGCCAATCGAACGCCTGTTGGGCGAATACAGATAAGAACGAACAGGCGGTGCTGATCGACATTGTTCATCCTGATGAAATCGACTATAGCCGCAGGCTTCGGACCCAGAAGCATGGCGCAAAGTTTATTTCGTGAAAAAAAAAAATAATAAAGCCACGCCTGTGAAATCTGACTAAACAGCGGGGTAGGCGCCACCACATGACGAACAAAGGTTGAGTTCTTTCTTCATCTTCCTTGATTATCATCCTTATGATCATCAGCAGCAGCAGCAGCAAAAGCAGTCTGAGTACGCCCACAACAATGCAAAGGCCTCTCCCTTCATCCCCATCTCCTTCAACCTTTGTTTTATCTTTCAAGATTTCTTTCTCTCTTTTCTTTTCTATCTCTCTTTCATCTTCTTGTTATTCTCTTTCCACATTGCCTTTTACCCTTGCTTCCCTCCTGCAAAACCCTCACGCCACACTTTCTCACCCACAAACGCCCACTTCTCTTGTTCAACCGCGCGCTATACTACACTGTACATGAACACGCTATGGTTTATCCTCCCTCCTCTTAAGAGTGAGTAAGCGCAAAACAGACAAGGACGTAGAAGAGACAGACACATACAGAGCGCTACTTTCAACTGATCTTTTATTTTCGCACGAACCGATAAATATATACCGAGCGAGCGGAAATAACATAAACATAAAGAACATATCGCGGAATCACATCGTAGAACCAAGCACGTGTAAATTGCACTACATAGTAAAAGTACAAGTCACTGTGTCGAATCAAGGTAATGAAGTTCTTTTTGAGAAAGCGATACTGATGGTTGGCTAACGCACATGTCAGATAATTCCGCGATCTCATATGCCTCCATAATCTCCCTTGTCATTTTGCCAGGAGCCTTAGATAGAATTTTAGTTTTTTCGAAGAGGGGTATACATCCACAATCTCGGCAATGGATGCCCAAATGGCCCCTCTTCGAAAAAACTAAAATTCTATCTAAGGCTCCTGGCAAAATGACAAGGGAGATTATGGAGGCATATGAGATCGCGAAATTATCTGACATGTGCGTTAGCCAACCATCAGTATCGCTTTCTCAAAAAGAACTTCATTACCTTGATTCGACACAGTGACTTGTACTTTTACTATGTAGTGCAATTTACACGTGCTTGGTTCTACGATGTGATTCCGCGATATGTTCTTTATGTTTATGTTATTTCCGCTCGCTCGGTATATATTTATCGGTTCGTGCGAAAATAAAAGATCAGTTGAAAGTAGCGCTCTGTATGTGTCTGTCTCTTCTACGTCCTTGTCTGTTTTGCGCTTACTCACTCTTAATGGATTCAAACCAACTAGCCCACCAACGTGTTTTGGCAATGTTTATCCCTCCTCTTATTCCTGCTCCTGATTGATTTATTTGTGGGGCTTCACGTCCCCAAACCACTATATGATTATGAGAAACACCGTAGTGAAAGGCTCCGGAACTTTCGACCACTTGGAGTTCTTTAACGTGCACCCAAATCTGAGTACACGGGCCTGCAACATTTCCGCCTCCATCGGAAATGCAGCCGTCACAGCCGGGATTTGATCCCGCGACCTGCGGGTCAGCAGCCGAGTACCTCTGCCACTAGACCACCATGGTGGGGCTCATTCCTGCACCTTCAACACCTCTCAACCTCCCAGTATTCCTTCTAACCCTCACTACTCTTGTCTACCCCTTGCTACACTACACTGTACATGACTATACTATGGTGTACCTTCTGTCCTCCTTTCCCTCCTCCTTTACCTACATCCAACTCTAACACCATTCCCCTTCACCCTCGTTACTCTTTCCCACCTTTTAATATGCTATACTGTACATGACTCGGCTGTCGTTTACCCTTTCACCTCTTGCATTTCTTTCTTCTTTACCTCCTGTTAACGCATCACTCTTCCTCACCCACACTTGATGATTGATATGATGATCGATATGTGGGGTTTATCGTCCCAAAACCACTATATGATTATGAGAGACGCCGTAGTGGTGGGCTCCGGAAATTCGGACCACCTGGGGTTCTTTAACGTGCACCCAAATCTGAGCACACGGGCCTACAACATTTCCGCCTTCATCGGAAATCACCCACACTTCGTTTTCCTAACCCCTTGATACACTAAACTATGCACGAGCTGTGCTAGAAGCTGATTAGTGCACACCTGCTTTCCGTGACGAGTTTTCTGCATACGGCAGCTGCCATTCTCCAAGCTTATGCAACTCTGCTATTTTAAAAAAATTGTTCGCCTGCAATATACACAAATTTTTGCTTCAGAAAGCATTCCTTCAGTATCCTCAATTTTTACTTTTCGAGAAATGACGCGTCGCATGCCAGCAATGCCGGCAAAAACACAACGGCGACCTCGGATCAAGAGCTCCTTAATCCCACAAACAGCAGCCCGCGTCATTACAATAGTTGGCAGCTGTTTTCTACCCTCTGGAATAGCAGTACGACCGTGGCTTAGTTCAGAAACACTGTACTGCGATTTTTTTTTCCGCAGGTACATGGAGTAACGTGTAAATATAAAGGATAGTGGAATGTTGCAGCCAGAACGCTCCCGTCAGCTCGCTCAAACCGGCATTCGCTACAGCGACACAACCAGTTACAACCGCTTGATACATGGAAACACATTCCACAAGACACTACTTAACTTCATACACAACACCGGCCTAACGGCACACACTTAACAAAAATATTATGCCCTAAAAGTAAATCTTTGTCGCAATAAAGAAGTTTGTAGAAGGAAACTACAAAAAAAAGAGAGAGAAAAAGTCAGAAATAGACTCGTCATAAAGAACCAAATAAAGATAAGGGCAGCCAGCCAAGGCTATCAACCTTGTCCCAATTTATGTTCGGAGGACTAGCCGTCAAAAACGTTTCGGACAGAAACGTAAACACGCTTGTCGACCTCGGCAAGTGCCGCATATAGAGCGAATCTCTGTGACTGCGTGAGGTTGTGCGGCGCTGTACATATACTGCATACGTATTACAGTCCATGCGTGCATGGCTTTGGGAAGAAAGCGCGAATGGAATTCCCCGAAAGGTGATAAAACACTGTCTCATTATTCTGTGTCACGTTGGACGGGCAGCCGATCTGTGGTTTATTATAAAATAACGGGGGGTCAGCACATTGCTAGCAGGAATTTAATAAGTCGGACGTTAAGCTTCGACAAACCAGGCGGCCAGTCAAGCTGGCGTAAGTTTGCGGATGCTCAGAAAAATGCAGACTGACTGACCACGGATGATTTATTTATTTATTTATTTAGTGAGTGAGTGATATACAGACAGACAGGCATTGATTGATCGATTGATTGATTGATATGTGGGGTTTAACGTCCCAAAACCAGCATATGAATATGGGAGACGCCATAGTGGAGGGCTCCGGAAATTTCGACCACCTGGGGTTCTTTAACGTGCACCCAAATCTGAACACACGGGCCTACAGCATTTCCGCCTCCATCGGAACAGCAGCCGCCACAGCCGGGATTCGATCCCGCGATCTGCGTGTCAGCAGCCGGGTACCCTAGCCACTAGACCACCGCGGCGGGGCAGACAGACAGACAGACAGACAGACAGACAGACAGACAGACAGACAGACAGACAGACAGACAGCACCACATTTCCCATATGACCAGACCAGGCACCATAAGAGTGGGTGCAGCTATGGTGTATCGCAACATCCACTCGAAGAACTCTGAACGAGCTATCCGTCACAATCCGTGCTTCAAGGCTCAATTGCTTCTGCGGCTCTCTGTTTCTTCGCCCCATAGACACACTCAAATGCGATAAGCCCCACCAGCTGACAGCGCTTCAATAAAATACTATCATGCCAGATTATAATGTCACAGCAGAACGACTGCGCTAAGATAACATTATAAAAAACAGCCCCTTCACCATTCATCCCTCTTACACACTCTATTACACTCAACGAAGAATGATAGCGAACAATCAGTTGCGATAATTCACGGTTGCGGTGCCTCCACTATTGGGGGCAGCGAACGATTGAAATGTTCAGTTTCTGACAGGAAATACGGGCCGATCTATAAGGAAGTGCAGATTCAAATAAGAGCGCAGACAGTTGATTGATTGATTGATTGATTGATTGATTGATTGATTGATTGATATGTGGGGTTTAACGTTCCGAGAACACCATATGATTATGAGAGACGCCGTAGTAGAGGGCTCCGGAAATTTCGACCACCTGGGGTTTTTAACGTGCACCCAAATCTGAGCACACGGGCCTACGACATTTCCGCCTCCATCGGAAATGCAGCCGCCGCAGCCGGGATTCGATCCCGCGATCTGCGTGTCAGCAGCCGGGTACCTTAGCCACTAGACCACCGTGGCAGGGCGAGCGCATTCAGTTAACTATATGTGGGCTTCAAGATTCCAAAACCACCATATGATTATGAGAGACGCTATAGCAGAGGGCTGAAATTTCAACCACCTGGGGCTGTTTTTTGTGCACCCATATATGAGCACACGGGCCTGAGCAAAGACAGTTTAAAAGCCAGCCTGAAGCATGCAATTTAATACATACAACATGAAGCTAAAGCATCATATATAACAAATTACAGGCAGTCTGCAAAGAAAAATGTCAAAATTGCGATGACTTAAGTTGCACAAACCGAAAACTATACCCCATTGTAAAAATTTACGATGAAACCATTACATAGGAAGTATCCAGGAGATTACGGAGCAGTTCTTGGGTTAGTATTGATTGATATGTGAGGTTTAACGTCCCAAAACCACCATTTGATTATGAGAGACGCCGTAGTGGAGGGCTCCGGAAATTTTGACCACCTGGGGTTCTTTAACGTGCACCCAAATCTGAGCACACGGGCCTACAACATTTCCGCCTCCATCGGAAATGCTTGGGTTAGTATAAGAAAAACGCCTTTCTAGCAGCAGTTCGTAGAAAAACATATCCAGTGGCGTAAAGCGTAGCCTACGAACTACGATATCATATCATACAGGATATCAGATAAACAGGCTTCACATTAGATGCTAGTGGTACGTGTTATTGAACTTCTGAGCGTAACCACTGGTATCTTGTAGAAAGCTACTGGTTATTCAGCTGTCTTTCGTACTGCAACACGGGTCAGGAACTACGCGTAGTCCTGGATTAAGATTACGTCTCTACCATCTGTTGCGACGCACAGTGACCACACATTTGGTATCTATCTTCCCAGACGTCACCTCAAGGTGGCTTTCCAGACACTGAAGTACACTGAAGTGTTTCCAACAACGAACCAATTGGGAGTTCTGTGCGTGCAGTGTCTGTGCCCGTGTGCTTAGATTTGGGCGCACGTTCAAACGAACGTGGCAGCGGAAAGCGTAGGACTGGTTTGATTGGCGGAACATGGGAGAGGCTTTTGTTTTGCTGTGAGCGTGTGGCTCATGAAGATAAAAAACCCCATGTGGTCAAAATTTCCTGAGCCCTCCACCATAAATCATCTGCCATGATTATGTATGGTGGTTTTGGGACGTATCGCGGTATTAGCGCGTAAAACTCCATGAATTATTACTATATATATATATATATATATATATATATATATATATATATATATATATATATATATATATATATATATATATATATATATATATATATAAATATATAAAATAATTATTTAAGAGCACCCCTTGTAGTGCCTTTATTGAAGAAATAAAAGAAAAGCTCCACAGCAAGAATAACCGGAAGACAGTCTCGAAAATTATACTTGATCAGTTTTAAACAAATTAAACAGTTTTCTTCCTCATCGGGTGAAAAAAAAGTGAATGTTTTGATATCCTGGGCCTCGACGTGAGGAACTGGCCTCAGAGAAATGCAGGCCGATCGACTGTGCCGTGCCGGCCTTGACGGCGCCGCGTCGTCAGGAAACGCGTATCATACCCGCAGTAGGAACTCCCCTTCCTCCTCACGCACACACACACACACACGCACCCTTGCTGAAACGGCGATGCAGTTTTTAGAAAGCGCGGCTGACGCGCTCCTACCTGGAGAAAACCTGGGCGCAGACCTCGGGTCTCAGGCTCGCATTAGGCGAAGGCACCGCTCTATCACGCCTCCCCGACGAGCACGCAAGCATTGGAAGGTATAAAGAAATGTATAGAAAAGAACAATGCGGTGAACATCGCTTGCGAGAGGTGTCGCAGTGAGAGACGCATTTGATGTAGTTGTACAAAGGCATAGCTGAACCTAATTAGCTCAAGAAATTACTATCGCGGTGACCCGCCACGATGGTTAGTTATGGTGCTCGACCACTCACCCGCAGGTCGTGGGATCGAATCCGGGCAGCGGCATTCGCTTTTGCGACAAAGGCGGGAAATGCCTAGAGCCCACGTGCATTTATAGGTATACACATGCATGTTGAAGAACCCCATGTAAAAAGTTCTGGATCTTTCCACTGCGGCGTCTCTGATAGTCATTCTTGTGATGCGCTGCAAGGTATGAAAAACTAGAAACAACACAGGGCGTAATTATATCGTAGTTTTGGAACGATATAGCCCTTCAATTATTATTACCGGCTTGTTGAAAGCCAGGCAAAACCTTGCATTTCATTGAAGTCATGCAGTAAATTCATTGTTTGCTTACGGGTCCTCTCCCAGTGTATAGTATTGTGGTATTTACAAGTACCAAGAAGAAGAGTAATTTGATCACCAAACTAAACGTGCTTTGTTCTACTTGGTGTCTCGTAAGCGTGACAATGTTAGAAATTGAGCATTGTTCTCTTTCTTCGATTTGAATAGAATTGATTAAAGCAAAACGTAAACTAGCTTTAGAACACTTGCGACGAATTTATCGAAACGAAACTGCCGCATAGTGGGAAGCACTTTATGGATATCTTGAAGTGTCAGGCGCGAAGATGACAAGATACCGATAGAGTATACGGTTTAATAGGACTTTTTCAGAGACTGAACATGTAGGCTCTGAAAATATATATATACGGCTATATACGTAGTTTAGCTAACTTGCAATTAATTCCTTCAACGCGCCTAAACCGACACTCTGAATATTGGCATGCTCCGAGACCGCGCACATATTATGGCTTTCACACATTGAGTTATTGCTTGCCGAATATACAAAATAAATAAGGAATTAATTATGAAAATGTTCGTATGCTCTTTAATGTTTTTTATTTGAAATATGCTTTATTAATTTGTGTGTAGTATTATTTTCTGTTTGATTACTTTTTTCTTTCGATGTATAGCATGTGCGTTTTTGATTAGTATAGTTTGTTTAAATTTTTTTGTTCTGATGCAGAGCATATGCATTGCTGGTTTAAACTGTCCTGTGTCTAAATTTGATTTTGCCGTTTTTGTTGCCACAGTTGCCATGGGGATATGGGGCTTTGTCAAGCTGTTTTATACAGCTTTTTTCCTCTGTCCCAGCCACTTACTGTACAATTGTACGTGGTAAATAAACTCAACTCAACTCAACTAAACTCAACATACGGACAAAAAATCGAATAATATATCTGGGGTTTAACGTCTCAGGACCACTTATCGAAAAAAAAAACCGCATCCCACTAGGAATATACTCAAGGTACAATCGCAACTTTCACCTGTTTATTCGACAACGTCGTCATGAAATATACCTTTGGCACATGCGCCGATGCGTTCAATGAAAAAGAAGTGGATATCACACGAGCTTTACTACTATCTCACATTCGTGTCGAGGTATCTAAATTCATTCGAGCGCACAGTGACGGGAGCTTCACTAACGCACCACGCACCCCATGAATGGCACTCCCTGAATGAGAAATTCTTCCAGTAACAAGCGGGCTTGTTCATTGCGGCTTTAGCCAAGAAGTCTTGCTTCACGAAACAATGCCTTACAACCATAGGGCCTGCATGCAGGGCGAGGGCTCGTCGCAGTGCGTCCTCCATATAATGTCAATGTTTAGTGATAACTTCGCACCCCCCTCCTGCCGAGTCGCAGCGCGCCTCCCTATTGCGTCAATGCGTGGGCCTGGCTGCGCACCCCCTTTAAGCAGGGGCGTATAGGCAGAAATGTTTCCGGGGGGGGGGGGGGGGGGAAGGCACCTCTTTGAAGTTGACATTTTTCTCTCTGTATGCCACGGCGAAAATAATTACGTGGGTGGGGGAGGGCGAGAGCACGGGCCCGGTGTGCTGCCACCTGGCTACGGCACTGCCTTTATGGTGATTATGGGGGCGCCCCTCCCCCCTCCCTCATGTGGCGCGTGTGCTCACAACCAAGAGAGTTGAAATGATCTGTCTAAGTGCGTCACGTTCTCTTTATTTATGTTTTATACATGCTCTCCGAAACAGTCATTTGCACACGTGCATAGCAATGGCTGTATAGTTTTAAAGGCTGTGCAGAATGCAGCTTCACTACTGCGAAACACGAGCAAGTACATGTAGCACGAGCTCTCGGCGATTCCCGTTCACAGAGTTCCCAACGCTCTGTTCACTAAACCGTCGTTGACGTCTATGTTTGAGGTAAGCGTGTATAGGTTTCTTCAGCACGAGTAGAACCTTGTTAAGGGGAGATTCGCAAACTCGGAGTGCATGCGACGTGCGCGCTAATTTTTGCTGAGATTTAGCGACTTGTGACCCTTTAGGTACGCGTCGTCAGCAGTGAGTTCCGTCAGGTTGCTTCCTCCTCCAGGTGTGGCAACAAAGGCACCTGCGAAGCGCCGGCACAGAACACCGCGTCGGTGGGAGGAGAAATGGTGCGCTTGGCGAGGCGGCGGCGCCCTCTGTTGCGCTACCTGTGTGGTCAGCAACATGTTTCCGAAGTGTTTTAGTGATTATAAGCTAATTATTAGGATTACTTCTTGGTTATTTTTGTTACTATAATAATTAAGACCTTGTACTTTTACGTTAACCCGATTTTGAGAATTACTATTTTGATTTTGGGCCTGTATCGGACCACATGATTTTGAGCGTGATCGTCCCACGTGAGATTTATGGATGGACCACCAGCCGGGCATTGGTCAACGACTTAAATATAAACACTTCTATTCTACATCAGAAGTTAATTTGGCACGGCTAACTTTCACAAACATCAGTAACATTTCAACGGAAGATTTTTTTTTCTTCGACATATACATAAACGATGATGACAAAACAGACATAATTTACAGGAACATGTGTATGAGATGTGCTTAGAAGAAAAGTTCAACAATTTACAATACGAAGTACCCTACTAAAGAAAAACTGTCCCGGTGAATACTGAAGACATTGTGTTCAGAAAAAAAAATGTTTGACGATTCAAATTACGATGTATTTTACTATGGAAGATCATTAATCTGCCCCGTACTCATGTGGATGTATTGGGGAGACATTGTCCCTCCGACACCCAATAATTACACATACGTAACGTCTTTCTCACATACCGGGTGTTCAAAATTAAGCTTTATGATTTTTTTAAAATTAGGCGCTCGAAGGCACGTGAGAACCACTTGTGCAAATAAGTTAAGCGGCCAGGGGGACAGAAAGTTAGATGATAATTATCGCTGTCAGCAGCCCAATTAACTAAAATTTAATAATTAACTTTTTACTGGCTGCGGTAAGTTGGCATGTTTATATTGAAAAAATGTAGGCAGTGGTGTTTGTACACAGTTTCAGTTGGAAGATTTTTTCTAGCACGCCTGTGTTCCGAGATATCCGGCTCCAAAGTTTAATTGTCTTTCGCACGATTACGCATGCAAGAGGGTGAGGGTCCGCGCAAAGCTCCTCCCTAAAGTGACGCATCTGTTGCGTGTGGTGTTTAGTGTGTGAAGAGGGTGGAAGCGTAGGCATAGGTGATAGCAATTACCCTTGCCCTCTTCGGCCGTCGAAATCAAAAATCGAAGAACGCTTGCAACCAGTGTCGTAACACGCAACTGCAGAGCCTCTAACGATAGTGGCAGATACCATGCCGAGATAATGGTGCGAGCGGAGAATCTGGATGCCAGTGCGCGTGCGTAATAATCACTAGAGAAGCATGCGTGGTCGTTGCCTGGGCTACGCGAATAGCGTGACTGCTGATGTCCGAGTACTGTAACTTTTATTGAAACAAGAGCAACAACTCCACCAATAATAACTGAAACAGTTTTATCCTTGCTAACGCATATTTCCTGCTGCTACATAAGCATATTTCGGTCATGCACAAATCTCATCGAAACTCTTCACCTCTCAAGACGTCAATGCCCCAAAAAGTGTTCAAATGCCTGCCTTCGGCAGCAACGCAAAGCATGAACCGCTGTCGCGTCGACTCGATGACTCGGCGCAGTACTTCTGCAGGAATACTCGCACAGGCAGATGTTATCCTGTCCTTCATGTCATTAACATCGCTGGGCTCTGTTACGTAAACTCGATCTTTAACGTAGCCCCAAAGGAAAAAGTTGAGCGGAGAAAGGTCAGGTGATCTTGGTGGCCAAAACATCGCTCCTGCGCGCCCAATCCACTGTTGTGGAAAACGTCTGTCCAACCAGTTCTTCGCCCTGGTAGAAAAATGTGGTGGTGCTCCATCGTGCTGAAACCATACTTGGCGCAGGTCATTCAGGGAAAGACTGCAGACAAGATCATCAATGACAACACCTAATATTTCTTCTGTGTACATCTTTCCGTTCAAGTTGTCCTCAAAAAAGTGAGGTCCGATGATCCTGTCCCGAGTATGCCGCACCACACATTCACACTCCAGCGAACTTGATGCTTGTGCTGCCTCAGCCAGTGTGGGTTTTCTTGTGCCCAATAATGGGCGTTGTGAAGATTAACACTTCCATTTCGGCAAAACCGAGCTTCATCAGTCCAAATTATTCTGTGCAAAAAGTCATTTTCTTGATCAGTTTTGATGAGGCCCCAATTGCAGAAGTCAACTCGCCTTTCAAAGTCCGCCTCATTTAGGTCCTGATGAAGGTAAACGTGATATGGATGGAACTTGTGCTTTCTTAAAACATTTGTGACTGTTCCGATGCTGCGACCGCACTGATCGGCAATCTGTCGGATGCTGAGCTCTGGCATCGAGGTTACGCACGCGACAACGTCGATTTCAAAGTCTTCATCGACGATTGCCTTCCTGGTCCGTCTCGGAAGGTGGACAGAGCCTGTTGTGCAGAAGCGTCGAAACAGGTTTGTGAAAGTGGGCCTTGTTGGAAGGGGACGGTGTGGGTGGCGAGACGCGTAAAGCTCCATTGCTAACGAAGCGTTGCCATTCATTTCAGCCATTGCAAGCACCACGTCTACTTTTACTTTGGTAGAATACCTCACGCCAGAAGCAGCCATATTAGCTCGAAAGGACTCCACGTGGATTTCCTTGGTAGACCTTCAATGCAGAGACGCTGTGCTCTAACCGGAGGCACCCTAGTGCAGGACGGTCCTGCTAACGCGTTCACAAGAAGATGTCTCAGTGTGATCTAAAGTCACGAAAAAACGTCGCGAAAAATGGTCTCCTGTTATCGCGTTCATCAGGATCATGCGTAAGGCTCATGGCGCACCGCGCTGTCACATTTTGATTTCGCCGGCCGAAGAGGGCAAGGGTAATTGCTATCACCTATGCCTACGCTTCCACCCTCTTCACACACTAAACACCACACGCAACAGATGCGTCACTTTAGGGAGGAGCTTTGCGCGGACCCTCACCCTCTTGCATGCGTAATCGTGCGAAAGACAATTAAACTTTGGAGCCGGATATCTCGGAACACAGGCGTGCTAGAAAAAATCTTCCAACTGAAACTGTGTACAAACACCACTGCCTACATTTTTTCAATATAAACATGCCAACTTACCGCAGCCAGTAAAAAGTTAATTATTAAATTTTAGTTAATTGGGCTGCTGACAGCGATAATTATCATCTAACTTTCTGTCCCCCTGGCCGCTTAACTTATTTGCACAAGTGGTTCTCACGTGCCTTCGAGCGCCTAATTTTAAAAAAATCATAAAGCTTAATTTTGAACACCCGGTATACCCTGAGCTGGGATTTTACTGCAGAGATACTATTCTACGAGCGTCTTTCTGTTTCAGGTTCCCACGCGAAGCTTCAACTCGTGCAAATGTTTAATCAAGACCAGGGGAAAACTTCAGTAAAACAACGACCTCTCATTTCATTGTTAACGCTTACTTTAGCGAAGCAGGGACACTTTGTCTGTTAGCGGTAAACACCAGACCAGTCTACATTTCTGAGACGAATGAGGCACACCATGAATGAGGGACAAGCATGCACTGGATTAACCTTCATTGGTCAAGATGCGGGAACATCCCCTCCATCGGTTTTCTTCATCGTCATCAACTTCTTTTTTTTTTCTTTTCGAATACTAAAAAGCTTTTTACCCACCTAAGGTTTTCACCAAGGAGGTTTAAACCTTCTTGGTTTTTCCCGTTGTCACCTATACGGGTAGAAGGATGTCATTGAACGGAGCGCGAGGACGGTGAAATACAATACAGGTTGCTCGAAACATCGTCGCCTCTTATTTTTCGACGCATTTTCCTGCATATATAAAGTCGTTGCGACGCGATGGCCTCCATCACACTGACCCTATAAATTCGTTTCAAGCGTGTCCCATCTTCCCACCTTTCAAAAATATTCGCCAGGAGCGCTACGAGAGACGAGTGAGGGAAGGAGCCCGGTGGTGGCATACGAGCTGCACCTGGTGTCGAGTGCGGAGGAAAAGTAAATTGGCAGTCCCTCCCTTCCTCCCTCCCTCCCCTCTCTCTCCATCACACTGAGAGAGAAAGAAGGAGTGAGAGAGCGAAAGGCGAAACCCCGGGTTGAGAAACCGGGTGCAGACCGCGCGTTGGGCAAAGGGAAGGAAGAATATACAGTTTCGCCTGCGGGCCAGAGCTAATGTAAATAAGCGAGAAGCCCCCCCCCCCCCCCCATCTGCGTCAGATGCCCACGCACTGGGGCGCGCAAATTTCCCGATATTAGGTACCACAGGAGGAACGGACGGAATTGTACGCCACCGTGTCCTTCTGGATCGAGGGCCTCACGCACAAAGACGATGACGGACAATGTCCGAAGAAGGAGGAAGAAGAAAGCAAATTAGGCTAATGGGCTACTCAAATTATTGGCCAATCCCCCACAGTTGGTATGAGCCACAAGAGAAGGTCAACAAGAACAAAAAGAAGAACGGGCCCGAGGAGGACTGTCGCGTACGCGAAGCATTAGCTTCTCATGCTAAAGGTGTAAGGTACTAGTCCAGTAATAATATCAGGGGGTTTACGTCCTAACACCACGATATGTGATTGTGAAGGACGCCGTAGTGTGGAGGGCACCGGAATTTCGTTCTTATTCGGAAGTGTCTTCATCGTGCCCTAGCACTGCGCAGTTCTCGGGTCTATACCGTCTTGCTTCCACCGAAATGCGACCGCCACGGCCGGAATCGAACCCGCGACCTTCGAAACAGCAGCCGAGCACCTTAGCCACTGGTCTACCGTGGCCGGCAGGGGCGCAAGGTCAAAGGGACACTGAAGAGCGAAACGGTCTTTCGCGTATAACAAAAATACAATTTCACGATCCCGAAGACACCACTATTACCACGAAATGACACTTGATAAGCGATTGATTGATTGATTGATTGATTGATTGATTGATTGATTGATTGATTGATTGATTGATTGATTGATTGATTGATTGATTGATTGATTGATATGTGAGGTTTAACGTCCCAAAACCACCATATGATTATGAGGGACGCCGTAGTGGAGGGCTCCGGAAATTTAGACCACCTGGGTTTTTTTTAACGTGCACCCATATCTGAGCACACGGGCCTACAACATTTGCGCCTCCATCGGAAATGCCGCCGTCGCAGCCGGGATTCGAACCAGCAGCCGAGTACCTTAGCCACTAGACCACCGCGGCGGGGCAGCATTTGCTAAGCGAGAAAACGGGCGAGAAAAAACTGCGGGTGGAGACACCGCCTTGAAATTCCCACACCAAACACCATGACGTCATAGATGTTGAAGGCGTCTACTGGATCGCACGTTGCTTCTAATCAATAAAATCGAAGTAAATTGCCATCTGAGGGCGCCATAGACCTGTGGCATAGGAAGTTTCAGAAACGTTCGTCGAGCCAATGTCACGAAAATACAAAAAGAAATACATTTTGAATGTTTTCACGTTCGGCGGGTGGAGATTTAGGCGCGAAACTTAAAAATGAAACTTCAGCCTTGATTTTCTCCGCTAATAATGAACTTATGATGGTGTTGCGTATGCCACTAGAGTTCTCAGTGGTCCGTTTGTCAATCTGAACGCGGTAATTGTATTTATTTTTAGTGTTTCTTTAACGCTGTACATTAGACAACTGCACAGGTCGGATTGCGTAATGGTATATATGATTGACCTGGCATCTTGCATAAGTGATTTAAAGTGGTGCCCGCAGCCTCTGTACCCCCCCCCCCCATACACAAACACCCCCTATCGCGCGCACGCCTATGAATGCGCGTGAAATGCGTAAGCATAACCTCTAGTTACCTTCAGCTATAGTTTATTAGTCCGTACCATTTCATTAGTCATGAGCAATTTCATTAGACAGCCAATTTTATCGAACCCTTATGCGGCCCGGATATTGGCGATTTCGTCAATGTTTGGGAAAGTACTGTAGTCTCCACAGAATGCGGTAAGCTGCAAATGTTTGTCAAACTAGAGAGCGCATCCCAACGCCAGCACATTAAACTTCTGCGCGATACATGGATGAACGTGTGCGAACTACAGCCCCCATCAGCACTTTATGGCGTGCAGTTTGTAGCCGGGAAGGGAGGGGGGGGATACCTCAGCCACCCCCACACCACCGAAATTCAGATGCCGGGGTTGTTTTACCGAAAATAAATGATGAAAACGTGGGTTTTCCAAGACTTTCCACAGGTGATTACCCCCCTCCCCCTTCCTAAGGAAGGAAGGAAATAGGAGGAAAAGAACGGCAGGGAGGTTAACCAGCCTATAGGCAGCCGGTTTGCTATCCTGCGCATGGGAGGGGAATGGGGGAGATGAAAGATAGAGAGCAGAGAGATAAACACAGCACATTCGGCAGCACACGCACGCACACTCATAGTCCAGTCTCGTCTTTCGCGGTGTGTGATATTGCTGTTACAGCCGCTTGTGTCGCGTGGGAATTTCAACAAAGCTTTTGTAACCTTCTGTTGCAGTGTCTTCTCTCGGGCACTTGACAGAAACGTGTCCACCGACATTTGGCTGTTGTCGATGCGCGCAAGAACGGACTGCCAGTGACTGTCTCTGGATGTCATACAACATACAGTCGCACAGGATGTGTATATACCAGGGGTGTCAAACAGGAGGCCCGCGAACCTTTCGATAGCGGCCCGCGGTCCTCAAATGACCATCCTCGTATCATATTTTCATTACTATGCCGATAAGCCTTCAACCCATGATGGCAAAGCCAGCAGACGGATTCCTCTTCGTATGTTTTTTTTTTTGTTGTTCAAGAGGTGACTTCTTAGTTACCATGGTTGCCGAAGGCCATTTTGTTCATCACGAAAAGAAATTTATTGCAACAGTGGTCGGAAGTCTAGGTGAACATCCATATTCTACTCATTATGGAACTCGGAATGCATGATACATTTTTTGAATTCTCACATCAAATCCACTTCAGTAATGGCTCATATATCAGGGCCTTTTTTTTTTCAAATAGCTTCGTTCGCTGACACCCCCCTCCCCCTCACTTCAAATCTAAAATAACATACACTGTTCTGAATGCGAGGACTGAATTCCGCTACAACGGACCGCTAGCTGGCGTGAGTATATGAGACCCCTGGTATGTACTCTCGCTTCTGCATTTGTCTATCCCCAGCACAGCATATATCATGATGCGTCAATTTGACCGTATAGAGACTCTGCGTTACCCAACGACTTCCTGGCTAAAAATGCTCACCATTTTTCTCTCGGTGTTCCAGATAACGCGGTAGGGTACATGTCACATGTGCTGTACACTTAAGTGACTCACTGATACAGATGCGAGATTAGACTGTGAATGCCGCTTCGAGCGTCAATTCAAGTGTAGAAATCGAGCACGAAATCCAGGTGTTCTGTGTACATGAATCACCTTCTGTGTGTGATACCCCATAGTCTCGTATATCGAATAGCCCTTGACGACAGGGGAGCTGCTTGCGGGATCTCGTTCAGCCTTGAACGTCTGGTCGCACGGCGTGGTGGCATCGTGTCGTATGTAGTATACAACAGTGCACGATTTCACTGCGTTTGTCTTTTTCTTTTACTTCAATCTCGCACCTCAATATGCAACAACACGTACATGCATCACCGCCATATATTCTAGTCTGTAGAATGGAATGCCTCAGTGAGTGAATGCATGTCAGACTGTTACAGCTTGATATAAAATAAAATCAGTTAAAAGGGAAAGCACCTGTCTACGTCAATAAGCCAGGTGTTCCATACGGAACGCGTAATACGATATAAAATTGTTGAAAGTGGTAAAAAGCGTCAACTTCGAGCTCAAAAATAGCGTGAAAGTTGATGCAAGTAAGCGTCATTTTATTTCAAGCTAAACAACACTTTTGTCACGCAACCCGAGAATCGGCAAAAAGAAGAACGGAGCCGTTTGAAACAACTGCGAAAGGAGGCGCCCCAGCAACACTACTTACCTATATAAGGCATACCAAGACAGGGCTGTACCACCAATACATGTATTGTTACACCGATAATGATAATAATTGATGACAAACAGTTCTTACCTATAGGGTGGTATAGGGTGGTACAGTCATGTCTTGGCTGAACAAGACATGACTGTACCACCACTACATATATTGTTACACCGATAATAATAACTGATGAGGTTTAACGTTCCAAAACCACTATAATATTATGAGAGACGCCATACTGGGGGATTCCAGAGATTACTATCACCTGGAGTTCCTTAACGTGCGCCTAAATCTGAACACAAGGACCTCAAGCAAGCCTCCCCTGAAAATGCGACCGGGATTCGAGCCCACCACCTGCGGGTCGGCGGTCGAGCCCCATAATAAATGTAGGACCACCGTGGATGTTTAACGTTACATCGAGTAAACGCAGTTGAATTATTTGCTCATACACCTCCCAACCTATACTGGATCGCGCCAAGCGAACTGAGGCCCTCGTGCGGAACTGGCAATTCCACGTGGCGTGCGAATGCTTGACAAAAAGCATTGCAGGTAAGGTTGCTACAAGGACGCTGTATAGGGATTCGACCGTTGCAGTGACTATAGGTGGCGCAGCGGAAGCTTCAAATGGCGGACGAGACGGCGATGTCGCGAGCGCGTTTACGTCAGCGTCGTAGAGCGTGAAGACGCGTTCATTGGTTTATGACTACTGAGAGACCGAACTGCGTCACTGTTTTAGCACCGTGTGACAGCTTCGGAGCACGGCTACATGGCGCCGCCTGCGTCGCTGGAATGACCGAATAGTCGAGGTCGCCATCTTGTTTACACTGCAAGAGCAGCGATTACGACACGACATGCTGCGTCGTCGTAACATTCGACATTGTGATTCGCGAATAGATTGCCACGCCGAGCGTCTGCTGACGTGTCCATAAGGCCTCGCAGTGTAGCAGCCAATTTCGCGCGCGAAGTAAAGTAATATCAGCACTTCGCACCTGATTAACTTTGCTCCCATACGTCGGCAAAACTTGTGGAGCTCACTCAGGCTCATGAAATATATTTTAAGCCATGGACTCACTCGGACTGAAAGTCGCGAAAATTTTCCTGAGCCGGACTCACTCGGCCTCACACTCCCAAAAATTTTCTTCAGCCTGATTCACTCGGACGTAAACTCACCAAGACGTTACTCAAACGGACGAACTCAGTCACGACTCGATCTGAGTCTGAGTGAGTTCCAGCGGGTCGACTCATGGAGTCCATCCGCCTTAGACTTTTTCGATCGTGGGGTCAATGCTCTTTAACATTAATATCTCACATAACCAGGGCTCTTCTTGGCGTCGTTTGACATAACATATTCGAAAACGAATTCTGAGTGCTTCCATACCAGTATGATCATATTAATTAGATGACAGCATGAGAAATAATAATCAAGAAATTTCCTACAAAAGTGGGGGGGGGGGGGGAGACCAAGGCACGCCATCGTAGTTCACGCATCTAATTAATATATATTGAAACGCTGTATGAACGACAGTGTTTTGAATACATGTGGCTAGACGCGAGTATAAACTTGAATCCAGGTAAGGCTGATAGTAATGCTGAAAATGACTAGATAGGACTTTAGGTCGCAGAAGAAAGTGGAACTAGGACTCGCTCAACAAATATATCTTGCGCTTTGGACTCACTCGGACTCATACCCACGAAAATTTTCTTCAAATAGACTGACATGAACTCAGACTCATAAAAATATTTATTTATTTATTTATTTATTTATTTATTTATTTTTGTGCATGAACAGAACCTGGAGCGAAGTCAAACACCTTAGGATCCTGACAAAGGCCTTGCTCCGAATGCCGTGAGGCACGCAGGCCATCATAATTACTTAGCTTGATACAATTGATAGGAATTATTAGAAGATAAAAAACGTACACGTGCAAAATTATGTAACGTATACAACAACAATAAAGAATCGTTAATAGTAATCACATATATTCACAAAAATTGTAGTGTTCAACGTTAACATGTGCAACATTATCTGTAAGTACTGAACACCCACATTTAAAGCAATGACGAACTCAGAGACGCTTGGGAAAAAAAAAAACAATAGATACGCTTTAAGAACAGTCACCCGGCGTAACATTACACCAATAAAAACATTAAAATACATCATGGCAAGGAGAAAGAAACTAACACATGAAGTAAATTCGATGTTATTTTGTAATAGTGCCTTCTTGATCATTTACTTGGAAGTAGTCTTATTTATATCTACAAGGCAGTCGATTTTGTTAAGAAAGGTGGGTATATGAAAGGACATGTGTTGCCGTCCGTAAACTGCTCACCCTGACTCACTCAAGCTCACACTCACGGTTCGATCTGAGCCTCAGTAAGTCCGGATGAGTCGACTCATTGCTTGCTCCTGACCTTTTCAATCTCTCTCTCTCTCTCTTTAAGGGGGAAAGGGGGGAAGAGGTTGCCCAAGCGTGTTTGCTCACATCCTGCGCTTACCACGCATTCGCATGATGTTCGGGGACAGCCACTTGAATAAGCTTGGCTTTGAAATAACAAATCGCAGAATGGGACGCGGAAGCACCCATTGTTGTGTAGGCTCGCGGTCTTATCGGCAATCACGAAAGGAAGGCTCCGCAAATCTCGCGCACGTGCTGGCTGCGTTTTGAGATAAACGTGGCAGAGGTATCACTGTGATGCAAATAGTGCTCGATTGTTGCGCAGTGTCGCCCCGTGTTGCACGGCCGATCGTTATCTCACACGTCCGTCTAGTTGCGACTGGCTCGTGATCCGTAGAATGAACCAAAACAAGGGGAAACCTAAGGACTGGTCCTTGTTAGACACAACGTTAATGAGAACCCACAGACAATTAGAGAGAGAGGCACAAAAGAGAAAAAAAGTCACTGAGGATTAATTACCATGCTGACTTATACGAATTCTTAGCGCAGCTTCATGTTGCGGCAACGCCCAATCTTTCACGTTACCATAGAGTGCCCTGCTGCCTATACTTCCCTCCACTCCCGCCGATACTTCGGTCCACCCATATCCGAAAGCAGTGGAAAGCACCCTTCACGACGGCGTCCCCGATGACTGCCGGGTGTTGGTTCAGCGGACCCGTGCTGTCGCAGAGGTTTTCATAGGTGTCTAGGATTAGGGACCCTCTCGGTTTCATTTGCACTTAAATAAAATGTTTTCATCGTCATCACAAACTGTGTTTGTTTGACGTTTTGGCCCTATATCAATGTAACATTCGTAACATAGTGCCACAGAAACGGCCAGCACTCGATTTTTACACCACTCTGTGCACTGCAGGCTTCGGCGACCAAGCAAAATGCCGACAGCCCAAGCAAATCCAGCCGCAGTGCGTGTGCCTACACTGCATGAGCGCGAGCTCCGATCGAGAAGCCAGAGCGAACGACGGAAGGAGAAAGTGAAATCAGAGGCCTGTGGCTCGTAATACGAACAGACTCCGCGCTCGCTCTCTTCCGTTCGCGCTCGCTCTCTTCCGTCCTCGCTCGCTCTCTTCCGTCCTCGCTCGCTCTGTCGGTTACACCGCCGACGCCAAGGGTGACGCCTCTCAAAGCGGAAACGGGTGCCTCAGCGCTCTAAAGCTACTTTTGTCGTATTAGTAAATCACTTTTTTTGCCGATAACAACACCATGATAACAACGAAAAAGAACAGGGGGAGGTGGGGCGGATTGCATTGTCCTGTGAGGCAGCCGGAGGCTTGTAATAGGAAGATTAAGCTTATCAGGATAATTCCTCTTTACCCTTCTTGGCTCAATGAGGATTAAGAAAGTTTCGTTGAGCCAAGGAGGCCAAAGTACGAGAAAAAAAATAATTTGAAATCCACGATGTCGCCATCGTTGCTTTCAACGGAAAATCTAAAAGCAACACATTTGACATTAATTTTCTAATCCATAAATACAATTTTGGTAGTGAAATTATCGACGCGGCAGTTCTCAAAGTATGATTCATCAGTCAGAACTAATTCATTGTTTCACTTTCGTACCAAGGAGAGTACAAGAAACGTTATTTGTATAGTAATTATGGTCTGAATTTATATCATCAATACTACAAGTAACATACACTCTCCTCGGCTTGTGATTAATAGAGCGTACGGGGAATAGCTACAGCGTTCCAAGCGAACCGTTCAGTCAGTTGGAAAACGACTATGGACGGGTTTCCGTCGTTTCTCCCTATAGCTGACACATAGTGCAAAAGAACGATCAAAACCCATCTCGATGGCTACATAGCACGAGTGAACCACGAAGGAAAGACTTCACGCACACGATTACAATCACACCCTTTACTTTTTCGTGAAGCATGCTTATGCGAGTTCCCTGCGATTTGTGGAGCTCCGCGACGCTTTAAACTTCGCGAGTTGAATGAATCAATGGATGATTTTATCCCTGTTCAAAGGGAAGGGGGCAATGGGAAAGAAGGTCGGGTGGGGGTTGGGGGAGAGAATCACTTGAAGTAGGCCTCCTCTAGATGTCCTTTGGGTATAGACGCGACACGGGTAGTAGGGGAGGGGGGTGTGGCTATGCTTGTTTTACGCCTCTATCCATGGACTCCGCCCACTCCTACCTATGTGGAAGCACGGAAACCCAAGCCTGCCGGAACTTGAAATGCGCAGTCGTTCTTAACTCTCTAATACTGCACTTACCTGGTTTCAGTTTCCCGTTTTGTTTCCTTTATTACGCTTCGCATGAACAAAGCTCATCAATAACGCAAATTATGCAGGAACAGCGCATAGCGCACCTTTGCAGCGAAGCTGTTAACGTCTACTATGCTAGTAAGCTAGTACGAGCGTGCATCGCCATCCCACCGGGTGTTTCTGCACACGAACCCGCAGCTGTAACTTTGTGCGCAGCTACGACGGCGTTCTGCAGATGTCTGCTCTGTAGACAAATGAAATGCGACGTTTCTATACCACGCTGTTCCAATGCTCCAAGTCAGATGTGCCTTGGCACATATTTTATAGATGTGCTGCAGGTCGGTCAACTATGCATCTATTGTGTCCTATCTCTCTCCATTGTTCTTCTACCTTAGTTTTGCCACCACGAAGAAGGAGAAAAGTTATAAGACATGTGTGCTCCCCTCTTTTATATTGTCTCCAACAAAGAATGGCCAGTACTCTATGTATTCAGCAGTGTCTTTGGGGTGTACGATGTGCTAGCGATTGCCCGAACTCGGCTGCATCGAAGCAATGGACGGGGGATGGGGTGGGCGTGGTGCTGGTGTGGCGTAAAATCGAGATAACAGAGGAAGAGGAGCGAGGGCAAGTGCTGCTTTTGCACATCCTGCTGACACCCATGCTCGAGGTGGAAGGAAAACATGTGATGGAGTTCAGATAACTCGCGTAAAAGGATGTCAATGGCAGTCTTAGTGTCTCGCCAAGCGACTTCACGGTCCTTAACAACAACCACGAACGAAAAAAAAGAAAGGAAGAAATAGAGAGAGAGAGAGAGAGAGAGAGAGAGAGAGAGAGAGAGAGAGAGAGAGAGAGAGAGAGAGAGAGAGAGAGAGAGCTATACGTTTCACACCATGACCAATGTCAGTCTGCCACATTTGGCCACCACACTGCTTGCTCTGTTCCATGGGTGGTCTGATGTGCAGAGTTTGGCGCTTACATCTTATCGGCTATTCCATCTCTGTTTGTCATGCAGGCCAAATTTAAAAAAAAAAAAGAAGTGTGGAAGCTTAGCACTAGGGGTGCCGATTCGGAAGGAAGTTCATAGCTGGGTGGTTTGTTTTTTTTTTCTTCAGTTTTCTTTCATTTCTTTATGAGTTTCTTTTATGTTTCCTCCTCTTTCTATATTTCTGTTTTTTTCCTCGGCTTATTTCTATTTCATTCTTTTTTCTCGCTCTCTCTTTGTTTCTCGCTTCATCTTTATTCCCACCTCTTTCTGTCTCTTTCCGTCCTGCTTTCTATTTTTTATTCGTGTTTTTTGGGTCCCTTTCTATATCCTTTTATATACCTCTCTCTGTTCCTTTCTCTCTCTTTCTATCTCTTCCTGTCTTCCTCCCGTTTCACTCTCTATCTCTTTCTTTCTTCTTATTTCTCCCTCTGTACTCGTTCTCTCGCCCTTCAGAATTATTGCATAACACGTCGGACAAATCGGTGCACGTGATCTGATAGTGAAGCAGAAGATGACAAATGGAGAGCGTGCCGGTTCGTGGCAATGATCGATTTCTGTTCGATTTGCACGGACCAACGGTCCACTCAAGCAGCCCCGCGAAATCGTTATCCAAAAAAACAAAATGAGCAAGTGAAGAAAGGACATGTAGGAACCTGAAACAAATAAAGATAAGGCAGCTTCGCCCTAGTCGTGTCAAGCCTCAAGGAAGTGCAGCTACGGGCAGCCTTATTTGCTTCTCTTTGCTTGTCTCTTTATTTCCTCCTTTTGCTTTTCTCTTTCCGGTTTTTTTCTTCTTGTTTTTTCTTCTCTTTCTTTCTATTTATTCGTATTTTCTTGCAAAGTGTTCTTTTATTTCTCTCTATTGATTATTTCATTGTCTTATTTGCATAACTGCCCCGCCGCAGTGGTCTAGTGACTAAGGTACTCGGCTGCTGACCCGCAGGTCGCGGGTTCAAATCCCGGCTGCGGCGGCTGCATTTCCGATGGGGGCGGAAATGTTGTAGGCCCGTGTGCTCAGATTTGGGTGCACGTTAAAGAACCCCAGGTGGTCGAAATTTCCGGAGCCCTCTACTACGGCGTCTCTTATAATCATATAGTGGTTTTGGGACGTTAAACCCCACATATCAATCAATCAATCATTATTTGCATAACAGCCGTGTCGCCGTGGTCCTCTCTCTGATACACGTGGCGATGTGGACCACTCCGTAGGTGCGTCTGCTCGTTTAGTATCTACTTCTTTAGTATATACTTCAAGATTCGCACGTGTTGGAATGCTCGTCGCTTCTACGGGCTGTGCTGACTGTGTTACACCCCCGTTTATCATGTCAAACAACCCCTCCCCCCTCCCTCTAAAGCTCATATACGAAGTATATGGGCTTTACCCATCCCGGTTGACGAACAATGCTATCTAAGACAACAACAAGTGGGGCAAGAAACGCGCGGATCATGATATACCTCGACTGTTCGTGAGGTGAAAGGCCTTGCGTTGCAGACGGGCGCAGCCACTCGATAACTTTTCTGTTTTCTTTTGGAAGATGCTGCACGGTCTCGACAAACATTGCGGTCAAGGGTACCAGTATACACGAGTGAACTACAGATCGAGGCCCCACACAAAAAGGCACATACGTGTACTGCAGTTGAGACAAACATTGCCAACAGTAAGCTGCGCCAAATACTCCTTGTACGTGCGCTCTCAGTCAACGTGCACTCTCTGTCACTCTCTGTCACTCTCTGTCAACGGGTACAAGCGTTGTGGTCAGTGATTTTTTTTTTTCGACACTACAGGTGGTAACAGAACTGTCGCCTTGTAACTCACTTGACGACAAGCGAGACGCTATTTATAGCGGCTTGAGATCCGCAGTAAGAAAATTTAGAAAATTTTACTGTGTCTTCAATAAGTTGTGTTAGGATGTGCGCAGCGAGAGGCACGGTTGATCGTAATGCTTAACTTGGTTCTCCCTGTACGGTTACGTTTCCCAAGACGTGCGGCTCACCCTTCTTCCGTCTCCTCGGTTCTCTGCTTCTTTGAGATGCGGACCATCTGTAGCTCGGGTCTTCTGGCAGCTTGGGCGTCACGTCAAGTACGGTCCACGTGTTGGAACTCATACCGTGCGCGAAGTACAAGTCGCTTGTTTTCGGTCGGAAAGCTTGAACTTCCTGGCAAGTTTAAAGCATAGATTCGGATCACAGGCGCACGCTCATGATTCGCACATCACTTTACGGGGAAACGTAATACTTTAAGTAGGAAAGGAATGTAAATTCAAGCGTTTGCTTTCTTTGTTAGACACAATGTTATTGAAAACTAACAATAAAGCATTGACGAGAACTTTAGTTCTCATCAATACTTCACTGCATGTTCTGGAGGAAGACGGATGGATGGTGAAACTGTATGCTTGTGTTTGTTCTTAGGTTATCGCTGGTCGTCCTGGTCAATTCAAGATAAGAAGAATCGACGTGGATTGCTTGTAAGTGGCGTCTCCAATCGCCACACGAGGCTATTATGACGTTCACTATCGCTGAAGAGTTCTCACCGGATAAACTACACGGAAAATGCAGGCCATTTCGTGGGATAGTATTGCCGATGGGACGATGTGGGCGGCCCCATAAGTAATCTCGAAACAATGTTGCCTCATAATCAATGTATACAGCTTTCTGCGTGCATTCAAAAGCCATCACGGCCGATTTCTTTCTGGCATCCGCCGGAAATCGACCCTGCAGCAGCAATCTCAGTAAATCTGTAGTGCCAGCATCATGCGACCAGAGTCATTCAGCCTATCGTGCGATATCAGCGCGACGTCCACATGGTTGGCGGTGCTCTAAAGGCACTGTATCGAGAAGCGAATGTGGAAACTGAAGCTCAACGGGCCTTGGGAACATTTTAACGACTTTGTTTTTCTCAAAACATATCTTATCGAAGCCCCTCGTGATTCCTATCAGGTGGTAGGCGTGCAACGGTCATGTCGATCAACATCAGATCACCTTCCTGACGCCTACTGGACAGCGTTGTATACGAACATATGCCCATTACTCCTATGTAGGCTAATTTAATAAACTGGTGTTAGATAGTGTTTTAACGTGATAGCGCTAAAGAGCTTATTTAGCAGCAATTCCGGCATCGGCGTCGTTGGTTGTGGGCGAAAATTCGAGACATATGCATATACAAAATTAATAAAAATGTAAAGTCGGAGTGACAACAGAACCTATGCTTTCTGCGGGGTAAGCAGGTGTTTGGCTTCGGACCTACGCCAGCGCTTTAAACTGCATTTAAAAAAAATTACTGTGGATCCACAATGTTATTACTCTAATGGAGCGAAGCTACGTCCTACATTCAGTAATGTCTAAGGTGAAGACACCGACTATAGTATAGAGGACGCGAGTATGGACGTATGGACAGATGCACGGACAGCGTACGGTCTATTTTAAATCTATATACACTCTATGAACGCTTTATGTGTGGAATATGCGACCCCTGTGTTTCGTTTAATCACACCAGGCGTCAAAACACAATAACTATTGTGCACTGAGTAGTTCATTCAAAGCTGTCCACCCCTGAACAAAGTGAGCAGCTTCGCAAACGCGCGTGACAACTCACGGACGCGTATAGCATGGGTACTTCGTCAATTCTGCAGAACGACGAATCATGGCATAGTGGGCACGTCACGGCTGAATTTTCAGTGGGTATTTTAGAACAGTTTGAAATAGACCCTGCTACGCGCACAAACCTTCCTTGCCTTGCAGCACGGCTGGAGGCGACGCGCACGGCTTAATTACGCTATCACGTTTGTGGGGCTGCTGCACACTTCCTGTAAAGTTGCTTGCGTTGCGTGGCGCACGTGTCTCGCACCAAAAGCCGCATTTCAGGTTACAACTACCGGGTGGTAGGTGGCGTTGTGTACGCGAGCGGTGATCACCACTATCATCATCATCATGGTATAGCGCCGGCAGCGACAAGCCTTGGTAGCGGCGAGCGAGAAATAAGCTGGTCACTCTTCTGCGCGTGCCGGTTAGCGCGAACGGTTGTCTCTAGCGTGGGTCCCCGGTGCGTGGCACCGCGGGTTGCGCGTCGGGGTCCCTCGTGGTGAGTCAAGCGCTGGCGACGCCACCTTGGGTGTGCTATTGTGTTTGTCACGTTTTGGAGTGTACGGTAATATTGTGTAAGGATGTCCTAAGCATGTTGATTCACGGTTTATGTTTAAATAATTCGGCTGACGATATCGTCGTTCTAAAGCAGTGAAATAAATGTATGTGTTGTGGGTTGATTCCGGACTGTGTCTACTGTATCCCTTCACTCCAAGAGCGTGGTGACGATTATTACCTCTAGACCCTTCACGTTTTACGGTTGAAGGCTGAAACTCAAGCGTCCTTACGAGTTTTACGTTGTGCGTTCATTTTCGCGCCATCTTGTGTCCATACGCTTCACAGCGCGCGTTTCGTGCGCCGTTAGCGTGTCCCAGTACACTGCGCCAGAAAATATTAGGGCGTTGTGCATGACTCATGCGACTACCATTTCTATGAAAGCACCAAGGGATGTGACACAAAGCGCGTTCTCAAGTGACATGCGTCCGCAGATGCACGGTTGGATGTACCAGTTTAACGTAAAGTGAATGATTGATAACACTTCAGTTCCTTCTTCAAGATTCCTTAGAACTCAGGTCTTGTGTGATTGATTAATATGTGAGGTTTAACGTTTCAGTATGATTTACTAAAGACGCCATAGTGGAGGGATCCGAAAATTTCGACCACCTGGGGTTCTTTAACGTGCACCCGAATCTGAGCGCACGCGGGCCTGCAGCATTTTCGCCTCCATCGAAAATGCAGCCGCCACAGCCAGGATTCGATCCCACGACCTGCTGGTCAACAGCCGAGTAGCTTAGCCACTCGATCACCGCGGCGGGGCCCTAGATCTGGTGTGAATGCACGTAATAACTGACGTTGTGACCACATCAGAGGTTGTAGACAGCCGATTTCAATATGCTTAAAAAAAGATGGATTAACATTTTATTTTAAAAAAAGTATTGCAAACTCATTGCTGTATTTTTTGGTATTTAAAAGTAAAAAGCATTTATACGACTCTTGTGTGATCTTAATATGTCTGATGGCGAATCCTCCTGAGTTAATAGGAATGGCTGACACTGCTGCTTGCGACCATTGCGGCAGTAACGAAACAACTTGGCACATTTTGTGTGAATGCCCACAATACTGCTCGCAAAGACAGTCACTCTGCAATGCACTAGACGAACTGGACAACCAGACCCTTTCGGAAAAAAAGGATGCTGCGCTACCGACAGGACTTTATGTCGCAGAAGAAGGCCGTGAAGGCGCTCCTGCGTTTCTTGCGTTCAACCGGCCTGTCCAAACGACTGTGATCGGAACTCCCTGAATGTGCGCGCATGTGAATTTTTTTTCTCATTTATTTTATATCTCTTTATCTCTATCCTCTTTCCGACCATTTTACCCACTCCCGTGCAGGGTAGCAAACCAGTTCTTCTAGGTTAACTTCTCTGTCTCTTCCTTTTATTTATTTCTCTCTCCTCCTGAGTCAATATTTTTTTTATTTTCAAACAACGCATGCGTCAGCGTTTCTTTTTTTTTTTTTTCAGGACTGACTTCAACGTTCGGAACATACACGGAACATTTATCAGAAAATTTTGATTAGATTTAAACTGTGCCCCTAAAGGCCATAAAGCTGAATTAGTATGGATCACACGTTAATATGAACAATTCGTTAGAAGTAGCCTTCCTTTCCTACCGTTACGCTTACTGTTACTCTTCTTCGCATTTTAACGGAAAGCCTAAACAATAGATTCGTGATTACGTTATATACCCATTTGCAAAAGAACCGAGCGCAAGTGTCTTTCGTATCACGTGAGATCACATATTATTCACAACCAAGACCATCCTGTTCGATAACACGAGTCAAAATAAATTAGGCATCACGGTAATTAGGCATCGAAGTGAACACGGAAGGAGGAAACGGCAATGCCGGTGTCAACGTCAATTTACGCGAAGCTTGAGCGACATTGACCGACAGGAAGCGGTACGTACGGCTGGAAGATATACGAGCAGGTTATCAAAGGTTTATTACATATCGGACTCAGCAGGGATGCCATTCTTGCAGCAGATTACAACCCAACCTGCTGATTTGTCGTTTAACGCTTTCTATGTGCTTTATGTTTGCTTGATTTCTATTAAAAGGTAATCTGGTTTATTTTTTAGTAAGTTTTCGCGTTCGTTAAAAGACAGAATATGCAGGGCTAGCTCTACTTGGTAAAAAGATTACTCCTGAGTGACATAATATAATATCGTATGAAACTACAACCGAAATCAAACATAATCATTGCGATTGAAATACGAAAAAGAAGTCGATTAGGTGGGAACGGTGTCAGAATTTTTAGACAGGGGGGGGGATGAGGGGACCATGAAAGGCGAGTTCCTTTGGAACGACAGAAAGGAGGGGGTAAGGAGGCGCTGGTCAAATTTGAGGGGAGCGCCCCCCCCCCCCCCCCTCGGTCACTAGGAAGCCTTTACGGAGTTTAATTCAGCAGCGAGAAACCACTGAAGACACAACATCAGAATTGACTGACTGCCACCGGCAGAAACCCGTCGAAGCCCGTTTCTGCCGGCGGCAAGTCATCTATTCGTCCACTCTCATTTTTCACACTTACATTACCATTACTATCGGTGACATCCCATATACTTTCCTTGGCATCACTGTCGCTCAGTTCTCATTATTCTTGTTTCTAAAGAAAAAAGCGAGCCCTTAAATTTACACTCCTTTTTTTTTTTTTTTCAAGCAATGCAATGGTATACTTAGAGATGCATGTAAAACTAAAACCGCGAAATGTCGATGAACGATCCATATCCCGTTCATGCGTTATTGACGAGAGATATCCACGCCGTTGCGTTCTGCTTATTTATACACCGCACGCGCGATAGACGGAGAGGCACTACAGGGGTCCATCGTTTATCAAATACGAACAATTTTGGTCATGTGGATTCACTCAATGTACTTATTGTTTAAATTAAGCCACCCGGACATTCGAACGAGACCGTGTGTGGGTTCCGGAAAGGAGGCGATGCCCCACGTGCCTTGTACACTATGGATGGCACTTTATTTTAGTCTCTCTCACTCTCGCTCATCGTCAGTCCACGACTCGTGCGAAACACCCGACAAACAGAACGTACATATATACACCCGGTCAAGAGCTAAGTTGTGGAGGCTATAAAGATAGCGCCGCGGCCGCATACCTGCAGTTACGTGTCGAGGGTGGGGGCGTACTTCCACGGCACAGCTGATTAAGAATGGGAGAAGACATGTTTTTTTTTCCTGCACGCATATATCTCTATCTATGCTATCTATCTATCTATCTATCTATCTATCTATCTATCTATCTATCTATCGTCTACCTATCTATCTATCTATCTATTTATCTATCTATCGTCTATCTATCTATTTATCTATCTATCTATGTATCTATCTATCTATCTATCTATCTATCTATGCTATATCTATCTATCTATCTATCTATCTATCTATCTATCTATCTATCTATCTATCTATCTATCTATATATCTATTTACTATCTATCTATCGTCTACCTATCTATCTATCTATCTATTTATCTATCTATCGTCTATCTATCTATTTATCTATCTATCTATGTATCGTCTATCTATCTATCTATCTATCTATCTATCTATCTATCTATCTATCTATCTATCTATCTATCTATCTATCTATCTATCTATCTTTGGTCCTTGTCGTGGTGCGCTATACCCATATAAATGATGATCCCCTCTCAAGTACAGTGGGTTGCCTACAAATCGGCCAAACGCAGCCGGACTAGGATCCTCTCCCTCCGAGTGTCGGAGGTGTCGTGTAAGTGCTTGTCCTTTTTGTTTTCGCCAAAGTGCACTGGTCCCTTTTCTATCTCCCTAAAAAAAACGGAAATCCGTAGACGAGAAAGAACTGTGCGGGCAGTTGCCAACTTGTGGCTCGTTGGCATTCCAAGTGACATCAAGAACACGTACCGACTACGGTTTTCAGATACTCAAGAACAGCCACGCCGAAGATACTAAACAAATATGAGCTGAGCGAGGAGCAGTTTCGGATTGTAACGAAGGAAAAAAAATGTTTCTGGAATTCCTTCACTAAGACACCACATGTTCTCAATGTGTTTTTACACAAATATTGTTTTTAATGTGTATAGCATGGGCTGTCCAGTACGCCCGTGACCGGGCTAAGAGGCTTGACATCCTAGTCCCGGCGTGGGATTAGCTAGGCAGGTGGCGAAACCCTGTACAAGACGTATAAATAAAGTTATTTTTATCCATCTATCTTATTGCGCATATGGTTTCCAATATAAACTTTTGTCTGCTGTTTTTTTTTTCACATTTCATATTGTATCGCATCCCAGCGGTTGTCTTTTCTACCTTGTTGTGAGGGAGGAAAAGGGGGGGGGGGAGGTTGTGAAGCTGCTGCTTACGGAGCTTTTATGCCACCCTCCTAACCTCTCCTTGCACTGTTTTTGTTGTGGTAAATAAAATCAAGATAAACTCGACATAAATACTGGGTAGACGTTACTGCTCCAATCTATGCCCCCCCATTCCTCCATCTTTTTCCCACGAGAATCTCCGTTCTAACGATACAGCGTGTCCAGCAAGCAGTCTCTTTGTGTGCAGAACCCATCGCGTGGCCGCTGCTGATAGGAGAAGCCAGTGCCTTCGACGAGGCACGAGGTCACCGACGCACGTTTCCGATAAACGAAGAGGTTGGGGAAAACACCGCATAAAATGGGTTCCGGTGGTACGCAAGGACCGGCGCATGTGATTGGTTGCTTGACAACTTGAACAGATTTCCTTCAAGTATTCACGGCGAGAGAGAGAAAGAGAGAGAGATAATTATTTTAATAGGGAGCTGGAGAGGTTTGCCTGGTTTTTTTTCACCTGACAGGCTACTCCAGTTGCCCAGTGATGACAATGATAAATACAACGATAAACACACAACACACGAGGTATTCACGGAGAATGTTATATAGCGCAATCCAATCCGTTACGTTGCCAGGTAAATAATCTTTCGACGTGAAATTCGGTAATGAAGAACGAGTTCACTTGTGAGAGCATGGTAAGCCTTTCCTGTCAGCTCAGGAGGGGGATCGAAGTGCCGACAGAATCACATTTTACTCAATCTCCGGCAGAGGAAGACGAGTGAAAGACAGGCCACGCGCAAGCGTGTCTTTCACTCGTCTTCGTCCGTGTTCATTGGGCAGTTGTAAGCCTTTATAATGAATACAAACCAACAAGCCCGACTTCGTGCTTTACTTTAGTCAGTTCTGAGACGTTGCTTTAAAATGTCACGGAGCGATAATACTGCAAAATTCTGTGTGTCATATCTAAGTGCACCATATTAAAGGTATTCAGTGATTAACTCTCTGCTAAAGTCACTTCAGAGCACACATATCCATAGTATATTTAACGGGACAAAGAGGGGTACAATGGAAGGGAAAAGAATGGGTCAGCGTGCCGAAACTTTTCATTTACGTTACTCTACGGCACGTCGTAGCGAAGTTCTTCAGGACTTATTATTCATACTGACCATCCGATGTTTGTTTACCGTGTCCGCCAATGGACGACACAGGCTACTGTTTTCACATTGCACTGCGGCCCCCGCAGAGTAAGCAGAGCGTTGTCCTGTCATACTCTTCAGGCAATATTTCGTCTGTGTGCCGGTGCGCACGGAGATCTGGTAAACGTAAACCTGGCCTCTTCTTCAAAGGCCCGCCCTAGCAGGCAACGAGGCCAGTGCCAGTAGCACAGCGGAGAAGCAGCCGCGCCGTTTGCCTAAATGAAGCAGCGGGGGATCTTACGAGGCTAATGTGTAAAGGCAAGTTGCTGACGAAAGGATGCCAGCTGCCACGGACCGAGACGGCCACAAGCATGAATCCGTGGCGAGCTATAGGTTTAACTAAACGTTCGCGGTATTGTTTAAAAAGAAGGAGATCCGAACGGCGCGCGCTCCCGTCCAGGCGAAAGTAAACAAATACGAGCCCGAGAAACGCGTGACCCGCATGGAAGAAGTTAGACGATGATAAACACCGCTGAGCGGTCACCGAAACACGTGTTCCTTCCTCTCAGCCGGATTTTCGGCAGCGGGGCGCCGTTTCCCCGTGTTTATTAGCGTGCGCATGCGCGGACGCGCCCGCGTGAGTTTCTTTTTCGGAAGCAGCATACTTGAAGCCTCGTGCGCAATGATTTCGAGATAGCCCTGCAAGGGTGCACTCAGACGTTCTCCGAATTCCCCGCGCTCGCAACGTAGGCGCGAGAGAGTCGCTATTTAGGCGCCTTTAGTTGGGCGTACGCAACAATCCTTCGTACGTACGCAACACGATACACTGCGTATACGCTCCAAACGAAGCACTCAACACCTGTAGTTTACCGCATCGACCGTACCTGGATGCGTTTCGTTCAACTAGACGTGTAGTATGAGGAAATGAGACAGCTTTTGACTGCGTCTTATAGCGCCATCGTGTGGTAGCAGCAGTGGTGACCATCCCTGGCATCCAAGCCAAAACGAATCGTTGGGTTCGTGGTGCGAATTTGCGCTGTGGAGGCCGCAGTGCCATGCGAAAACAGTAGCATTTTACTGATTAGAAATTTTATTTCATTTGGTAGTTCATGTACGTACAGACGCAATTTCGGGTCGTCACCAACGTTTAGGCTGCCATCGGAACGCCTCTATACTAGGCATACGCTTAAATTATAACTATGGATTTGGGAATGCCTCATATTTAGCAACAAATTAGGTTAGGTTAAACTAGGTCATATTCCGTTGGGTGAGGTTTTGTACGATGAGGCTAAAGATATGTGTAGTCGAGTGAATTGGTAAGGACTTTTAAGGTTTGTTATTTTTGTTTTGTTTTAGGTACTACGAATTAAATTTAGGCAGAGTAATTCATGGTATCAAAAGTACACCTTTGAGTTCACTGCATGTATATAAAGTCAACAGTGAACGGTGGTGCGGTCAGTGAATGCAGTGGTCGATGTCGCGTGGTCGGCCAGGCGTTCTTAATTCGCACCGTGACGAACAAGTGCCGCACAACGTATCGAACTTGGAGCCATTTTACCACAATCACGTGTGCCGTCCCATGCAGAGTTATCGAAGTGATTTGAAGACGTCTACTAGGTCCTATATGACTTCCACTCGATAAAAGTGAAGTAGTATTTTTTTCTCTTTTAGATTTTTACTTTTGCATATCTCTGAAGTAAGCAGTGCATTTGCAATCGTGTTTACACTTATGTCGCGTGAATGTTTCTTACTGAAATGCATTTGATTGTTGACTCGTTCCTGTAATGACTCCTTCTATGGTTAACAGTATTAATAAACAAAAACAACAAGCAATACATTGTCTTCTGTGGGTGCCCTAGACCCAGCATGCCAAGTTTCGGAGAAGTGAGTAATGGAGAGGAAAGTCAGGGAGATTAACCAAGCTTGCCTCGGTTGGTTACCCTACACTTAGGGTGGGGAGAAAAAGCGTATTATAGAAAGAAAAATTAGTTGAATCAATGTCGCCAAAATACGAAAAATACATTTTGAAATTCGCGACGTCACGCGCGGAGATGGAATTGAATGAAATGAAAGAACTTTCAGTCCTGCAGGTCCCGCTTAGCGCGTAGCGGGCGTCTCCCACGTAGGGACCGACAGGGAGTACCTGGCGGCCGCTTCGTGGGCCTGCTGGACGCAGCCCATTGTTAGAGATTCGGCGCGAAATTTAAAAATGAAACTTCAACCGTGATTTTTTCTCGTTAATAAATGAACTTATAGCAGTGAAACTCGTGGCATTAGAGTTGTCAGAGTGCATCCTATCAATCTAAGTCAAATCATTGTTTCTCTTTAGTGTCCCTTTAAGACGTGTGGCGCTGCACCATTTCCAGTTATTATTCATCGTTAATTTCCGTATAACACTTTTGCCCTTCGTAATTGTCATCCGAGTAATCTACACGTATACTGGGCTCAATATGGACGGACCACGTGAAAATTTATGAAAAAAAAAACGTTTCTTGAAAGGGCAAGCGTGTTTCGTAACCAGCGCGAACGTCATGTGGTAACTTCTCTGTAGTACAGAAGGGAGTATTATGAAGAAGCAGTGAAATGAAGGTACGTAAATGAAGGACGCGAGGGTGTTGCGGATGTGCCCGTCACGAGGCTTAACGAGACGTGACAGTAACCTTCGTTAACAACACGACCTTTGCGTGTAATGAGAGAGCGTGGTGAATGACGCAGGCTCCCGGATTAAAAGAACACAGCGGGAGGATCGGACCACGGAGGAAATTAAACAGCGGTTTTCCTTTGCCCTTTTTTTCTTGTTCTCGCTTGTCGTTTTTTTAGCAAGTATACTTCCCTTATTCGAGATTTGTTCTGTTATTTGTTGTTTTATTCCGAAAAATCAAGTCTGTACGTGCACTGTCGCGGGCGCAGTCCGGCGGGTGATGTCTACAGTACCCGACCACCGTTTGGCATTTTTCGGAAGCGAGAAGGCGGAAGAGATTACAGTAGAGCGCGCACGTACACGTGCACACGCGCACAAAAAGAAAGCAAACAATAACAACAGGAAGCTAGTGACAGCGAGACAAGTGTCACGGTAGTCGGAGCCCTGCGTCTAACTGCGGCTGACAACGCGACTTTCAGAAACAGTGTGCAAGTCGGGGGAAAGGGGAGAGGCGAGTAGGCGGATGGCGGGGCTTACAGGTGAGCGTAAACCAGTCACGCTGTTCATTAGCGCGGTTAATTGCATCGGTGCCTGATCATTAAGGTAGCAACGAGATAAAGTGAGATTGAAATCTCAGGCACAAGATGCCGCTACACACCAAAAAACGCAGTGGGGGGGGGGGGGGGGGACAAGAACAACAAGAGAGAAGGCAGGGAGGTTAACCAAGCACATTCCCGATTTGCTACCCTACGCTGGGGGAATGGGAAGGGGGCATAAAGAGAGAGGGGGGAAAGAAAAGAGAAAAAGAAAGAAAAGGATTGCTATAGAGGGAAAACAATGGGGCTTCGTTCGAAGTGAGGAAAGCTGATTTCAATTGGACGAAATTTGAAGCGCGACTAACGTGCGAGCGATGTCTGCCGCGTACACTTACACTGCCCACGTCTTAGATGCGCCTAAAACGTTTTTTTGTTTTTTTTTTTTCGTGAACATCTCTTCATTAGCACAATTCGCCAACTTGCCGAAAATTTGTTTTGAAGAACGACTTACGAATATGGATGAAAAGAAACGGACGGCTGATGTGCGGAGAAATTTGCGCTCACAGCGCGTGGACATGGATTGAACCAAGAGGTCGCTACCTAGTGCAAAGTAATAAGTTAATGCGTAAGTGAGCCATAACCGCTGTTCTAACGCGACGGCTAGGCCATTATCAGGCGCCGAAGAAATGTATATACAAACCACGACGAGTTTCAGCTGCCTCTTTCATCACATATGACGTTTTTTTTTTTTCTGACTCCTACAAAGATCCTATGCAGCTGTCGAGATGGCATCAGTGGAACGCCTCGGTCACAGTGTAGACATGCATGGCAGCGTGAAGCCGGAACACTTCTAAGCATGGCTATTGAGCATATTCATATCGTTTTTCGACAAACAAAATAAAGAAAAAAGAAAAAACCGCAAGCGTCCTTGTTTTGACTCGCCTTTGCCACGATGCACTGAAACGGCGGCAGTGTCAAGTCTACTTCACGAAAAAAAATTAAATATGCTTCATTTTTTAGAATTTTTTTGCTTTGTCACGCTTTCGGCTTTTTTACTTTCCGTCTATACCTTTCAAAGGAGTCGTTTCTTGGTTTTAGGTCTGACAGTGACCGCACAACACACTTGCTGTGTTCATGAGGGTGGTGATTTGGGCTTGTTGGTAATGGTAGCATGATAATATATGGTAGCGCAGACAAAGGACACTGGACAAGAGAAGGCGCATTCAAACAACACAGCGCTAACTTTCAACAAAGTTTATTAACACGCAGATTCCGCCTAGTGTATGTACTCCACCGCGCCATACGTCACATGGGCATAGCTTTGTAATAAGCTGTTGTTGAAAGTTAGCGCTGAGTTGTCTTGAATGTGCCTTCTCTTGTCCGTGTCCTTTGTCTGCGCTACCTTATACTATCTTACTGTGTTCACTTTGATTCAAGCTCGCCCACCTGTCTCGATTTCGGCAAGCTCGCTCCCGTGAGCGTTGGTTATCTTAATAATAATGTGTCGATTTTAACGAGACATAACCACGATAGCACTGTATGGGGGCACACCGTTGTGGAGAGGTCCAGAAATTTCGACCGTCTGGTGTAGTCTTCAACGTGCGCAGACGTAGCACACAGTACATGGGCCGCTAGCGTTTCGCCACCATCGAAATACGACCACCAAGGCTGGAATCGAACCCACGACCTCTGAGTGAGCAGCTGAGCACCGTAACCGTACTATCTATAGGCGAGCGTCAGTTATCTCTTACACTGGAAAGACAACGTGTGTTATAAAATGTTGTACCCACCCCCTCTGTAATGCGCTACGGGCCCTGAGGGTATTCTAATAAATAAATAAATAAATAAATAAACGTCGAAACTACAGTGAACGATATCTACGACTATTATAAACACGCTAACTGAAGGCTTTCTTCCGCCGAAACGTAGTTTTGCACGTGTACGAGACGAGGAACGCGTGGATCGGAACCGGACAAAAGAACGGGGCCCACCGTGCACAAAAGGCTCGGAGGCGTGCCACCGTGGACTTCGGTCTGCATCTCGTTATGCTGAACGAGCACAAGCACGGCACTGGTCAACATGTAGACAAGCGAACAATAAGGCAGTAGGAGTGAGAAGAAAGGGAAAGGGGAGGGCTGGCGCTCTTGCTAGTTTTCTCGTGCAAGCCATGCCAAGTAGTCGGGACAGAGAAGCCTCCGGCGAAGACATAAGAGAAATCGATTGTCACGTCCATTACCTTCATTTTCATTTCTTTCCCTGTTTCATTCAATTGCACGGAAGCAATGGCGGGGACTAAGGCAATGATTGATATGTGGGGTTTAACGTCCCAAAACCCACGCAATGATTATGAGAGACGCCGTAGTGGAGGGCTCCGGAAATTTCGACCACCTGGTATTCGTTAACGTGCACTAAAATCTGAGCACACGGGCCTACAACATCTCCGCCTCCATCGGAAATGCAGCCGCCGCAGCCGGGATTCGAACCCGCGGCCTGCGGGTAAGCAGCCGAGTACCTTAGCCACTAGACCACCGCGGCAGGGCAGGGGGACTAAGGCAAAAGCTACTACGATCAAGCCTGAGGTGCCCTTAGAGGCCGCATTACTAAACACATAATCATAATGAAACTTCAGCACATGGAAAGACATAGAGATTGTACTCTAATACGCCGTGGCTGCAGAAAGAATATAGAAACACCAGCGCCCATGACGAAGCAACTTTTGTCAAATTCTCACTCATGACGACGACATATGTCATGATACACTCTAAGCCGAAATTCGGCAAAGTTGGACTAACTGCAGTTGTTAAACCAATGGACGAACGGTTCGTCCAGCAGGGACTAAATGTGTGACAATGCGTGTCTTGCGCAAACGCCCGGCAATGAAGGGACCAACGGGGAGGGCAACTGCGCCGCGATCGCCTCCTGTCGATGCTGCACTGCAATGCTCGGCGTGGTCGGCGATGATGAAAACAATTTAAATAGGCTATACGCCACTGTGAAAGTGAAGCACTATGAAAGGAATAGAAGATGTTATTAGAGGAAAGTAGTACAACACGCTGTCAGTGCACACAGCAAGTGCCCTCGCGTTTCCACCATGCCGGCACGGGCGAGCCGAAGCCAAGTGAAAGTCTCCGCAAACACGGACAATGCCGAGAACTCGCTTTAATGTGCTGAATAAGTTCGAACTACGGTGAACACTGACAATGCTAATAAAGGTAAGCTGTTCATCAGCGTCGTGTACCCACACAGTGACCACAAGTTCAAGCGATATATAGGAAAAGTAGGCTTCGTACGTCATCGGTATCAAGCGGGCTGCCGGTGTGAGTGCATTGCCGGCACAAGTGAAGGAAACGTCGCGTACAAGTTCACAATAATAGTAGCTCAGGCAAACTTATGTCTTTTTATCCATGCGACAATCGTTATCAAAAATCCAACGCGTAGGCGATCGCGGATACGACTAATCGTGCGGCCAGCGGTACACAGGTTGTGCCTTACCAGCACGATGAAAAAACCGTGCCTGCGAACGGTCTCGTCGCTGTAAGTATACAGATATCTACATCACTCCGTAAGACACAGCGAACATGGGGCACTTACCTATTGTTCATTTGTGACTATAAAATAACGACGACGAAAATCTCACGCGAGCCGCATGTTGCGATCGCCGGCGGTCGTTTAGCCGTACTCGTCGTAAGCCTAGCGACGCCGTCGGCAAGCCGACACGGTATGGCATCGGCGGGGCGCCTGCGACTGCTTCGCCGGCTTTCCCGCACAAGCGCCGCTGCTATGTTTGTGTTTGCGGACTCGTGCGCCAGCACTGCGAACGCTGGTTCGGCCGACATGATCGAATACCAGCTGATAATTCGTATTCTCGGGCTGGAGGCATGTTGAAGATTAGATGGATCCATATTAAAAGATCGATGCGCATCGGTGCTACGAATAAGCCCATGTAAATTTTCGCGTTACGGTGTCAATATTTATTGTTTTCTTAAGCCGAGTAAAAGTCGCCCACTGGCACTAGATGGGAGGTCAAAATACTGTGCTATATATACCCGAGAGTCTGTACTCTGTAGTACAGCGCGGACAGTCAGTGTTTGCGGTGTTTTACTTTGACATAATAGTGCGTATGTATGTGTGTGTGTGTGTGTGTGTGTGTGTGTGTGTGTGTGTGTGTGTGTGTTGCATGAATAACATACTATGATCTTCAGTGCTGATTAAATTGGAATAAACATAAAATATACTGCACAAACGCAGTGTCGCCATTTTTTTTTTTGCCATTGGTCCAGACGGTTCAACTGTTAGTCCCACTGGAGCATTCTACTGGGGCCAACATTTAAACCAAGTGGAGTAAGTGCTTGGGGTAACAGTTGAGCCCTGCAGTCTACTCCGCAGTTAGTCCAAAATTGGTTCAAAATCTGTGGCAGCGCATTTAGACCCCTAAAGGACCAATGGCATACCCCACTTTAGTCTTTTTCGGCTTAGAGTGTATTTTTTTTTCATCCCTCACGTTGACGCCTACGCCGCCACCGATCACCTTTCACGTTTGACAGGGCAGCTAAGGGCCCCGCCGCGGTGGTCTAGTGGCTAAGGTACTCGGCTGCTGACCCGCAGGTCGCGGGTTCGATTCCCGGCTGCGGCGGCTGCATTTCCGATGGAGGCGGAAATGTTGTGGGCCCGTGTGCTCAGATTTGGGTGCACGTTAAAGAACCCCAGGTGGTCTAAATTTCCGGAGCCCTCCACTACGGCGTCTCTCATAATCATATAGTGGTTTTGGGACGTTAAACCCCACAAATCAATCAAGGGCAGCTAAGGCTTTAAGAAGGAAACGACCGCCCGCGACGAACTGAGCGAACACGACTGCGTTATTTAGAGATAAAATCAAATGTGCTCGGACGTACGGCAGCTGCGCGGATCCGCAACGCCCTCTCGACCCGTGCAGTGCGTAAACGTTTGAGCAGGAACACTGACCGATGACGTCTCGCACGTTTTTGTGCGCCACGGCGCTGTCAACGCAATGAGCGAAACGAGCGAGGCGATTGGAGATTAGGAATAGGACGTTGCTAGGTTGCCCGCGGATCTAACCAATGCGAAATTTGCAAGCGATTGATCCGTACTGTTTCTTCTTTTCTGATTATCATTCAACCAATGTCCTTGTAAAGAGGATCAGGGGACACGCTGCCAGAAAGTCGCACGCAAGCGCGATGCAACCTCGCTCAAGCCGATCGTTTATCAGCTATATCACTCCTTATCACTCCACCACGCCCAAATCAGTCGCATGCGAAGGCTGTAACGGTCACAGAGGATCGACGCTGTCTCAGTCATAATTATAGCGCATTAGAGTAGCGACGCTGTAGTCGTGACACCTGCATGAGGAAAACGCACAAGTATAATCAATGATGTGTGGAGGTTAACGTGCCAAAACCGCCAATATGATTATGAAGGACGCCGTAGTGGAGGGCTCCGGAAATTTCGATCCCCTGGGGTTCCTTAACGTGCTCCCAAACTTGAGCACACGGGCACAAGTAATCCAGGAAAGGCCACGAATTGGTTGTTGCCTTTAAAAAAAATCGCACAGAAAGTTTGCGGCGAACTTTACCAATGGGAACTATATCTTAGGGTGCGAAGTGTTTATCGAACGAGGCAAATGGGCAATAGTGTATTATTTATTCACATTGTTATAAGAGCCGATTTCGAAAAACTGGTCACAAGTACTCAACAGTTAGCCAAGAGTTAACCAAGCCAAGAAAAAGATTAGACTATAGAGTAAGCTAACAGTGACTGTATCACGAAATTAACTATACACTTCACATGTAGTGTACACATTTTTTTCTTAAGCGAAGAACTTTTGCTTACCCCTCGCGTGAGCAAACTGCCTTTCTTCTGCTCGGTCATGTCAGGTCAATGTTGCGGAACAAACACATCATCTCTTCCGCAAAGAATTTGACGCTTTCGTTCGGAAGATGTGTCCGTTTTTCCGTAATGTATTAGCGTACATTTCGTATTGATAACGTGACCGTTTGTATGTTCTACCTTACATCACCATACAAATGGAGATAGAAAAACTTCTTTTTAGACTGTGATATGTAAAATATTTTTTTCATTAGGCGGACATGGAGCTTCTCTGCCCTTAGTTTTATGAATGTGTGCGAGTTGTTGTTTTTTTTTCTTTTTTGACCCAAGAAATGCTTCTGGAAATCCGTTTTGCTTTATACAGTATGCTTCATATAGATAACGTGATTAACTGAGTGCTTGTATGAAGTCGTCACACGTCGTAACCCAGACGGTGATCAGGAAAACGGAACTCTTTAAAAATTAAAACTACTAATATAGTACTGCTGTTGCTGTTGTTGCTGTTGTTGTTGTTATTGTTATTGTATTGTTGTTGTTGTTGTTGTGTGTTGTTGTTGTTGTTGTTGTTGTTGTTGTGTGTTGTTGTTGTGTTGTTGTTGTTGTGTGTTGTGTTGTTGTTGTTGTTGTTGTTGTTGTTGTTGTTGTTGTTGTTGTTGTTGTTGTTGTTGAAAGCGTGCAGCCACCTGTTCACTACTTCTGTATTTCCGAATCAAACGGATGTGTGCGAAGCGCCTGTATACCTCCCTCCCGTACTGCATAGCCAACGACATGCAAAGCCGAAGCGGCGCGTTTCAGCGTGACGTGCGACGTCGGGGATTGAATGTAGGTGCGTTCGATAACCTCGGAACCCGGCCGTCTGGCATTCACTATTGAAACAGGTCGCGTCTATTAGTAATCAAACAGCCGACGTTTGCAGACTACACAAAAAGCTGAAGCGTCATCATTCTGACTCGATAGAATTCAAAGGAGGGACGATGAACGGAAAACTTAAGGCACGTGCAAAAAAAAAAAAAAAAGAAGGACGCGTTATAGACGATAAGAGATTCCGTGAAGCTGAGCGAAGTCTTTTTGTTACGATATTATTCAACTTTAAAAGGACCTTAACGTACAAAATAAAGCAAAAAAAGGAACCGATAAATTATCCTTAGCAATCTTTTGCGATTATGTGTGCAATTAAAGAAAAAAATACGAAAATAACTATTATTTCGTAAATTTACGTAGAAACTCCGACAGCGTTACGCCAGTGTTTCGTCACCAATTTCAAATGTGGTGTTTTTCCTTTCGTTCCTTTTATTTTGCTGTCCTTTTTATTTTTTTGAGTCCGCATCGGTGAAACAGTGGCTGCGTTGCTCGGTTGCTTACACGGAGGTCGCGGGTTCGATGCCGGCCGCGGCGCGGTCGCATTTAGACGGAGGCGAAACGGTGGAGGCATACCGGGTCAACCTACGTGCAGAGTTCTTGCGCGTATACAGCCGACTTCACCCACAAGTGACGCGCGCTGTATAGAATGCTTGTGAGTACGTTACTCGCAAGCAATCGATTCGCGTAAATCGCACAAGGAAGCCTCATACTCGATTCTGGAAAACTTCGTACATACATTGTGTCATCGTAGACAGACTTCACCAGAATCAGTTCCTTATTTTCAAGCGAGACGTTTAAAAACTTAGTGATTCCAGTGGCGGCGTCGTATGTGAAATTAATCGGCGCCGGGCAAGCGAACGTAAACGCGGCCCTCGAAAGTGTGCAGGTCGTATGCGTGTTTGTGTGCGCAGTTTTCCGATAATCGAAACTCTTTAGATCGTTGGCTTGTCAGCGGTCAGCTGTTTCTGATAGGCACGATTCGATTTCTTATCGAGGTCACCAGTCATTCCATTTCGGCCACATTTCCATTGCCGCCTGGTTATGAATGCATGACATTCGTTGTTTCCAGGCCCCGCCGCGGTGGTCTAGTGGCTAAGGTACTCGGCTGCTGACCCGCAGGTCGCGGGATCGAATCCCGGCTGCGGCGGCTGCATATCCGATGGAGGCGGGAATGTTCTAGGCCCGTGTGCTCAGATTTGGGTGCACGTTAAAGAACCCCAGGCGGTCGAAATTTATGGAGTCCTCCACTACGGCGTCTATCATAATCATATCATGGTTTTGGGACGCTATAGACCCCACAAATCAATCAAATTGATTGTTTCCAGTTGGGCACTGTTAGCACATGGATGAAGCTACGATACCCGGAACGGAGTACTGCGCAACGTGAAAGAAAGAAAGAAATCACACCACATTCGCGGAGTGAATCATGATGGGCCGAAGCGTCCGTATGTATGTATGTATGTATGTATGTATGTATGTATGTATGTATGTATGTATGTATGTATGTATGTATGTATGTATGTATGTATGTATGTATGTATGTATGTATGTATGTATGTATGTATGTATGTGGATATGATGTGCTGGACTCGCCGGAGGGAATGGACTGCCTTAAACCATAAGGAGCTTCGCCCCTAAAAGTAGTACGTCAGACATGCCGACGTAAATGTTCGCTTGCCCGCATGCACCCAATACACAGCAAGGGCTGGTGATGACTTTCCCCATACTGTATTGCATAAAGCCTCATATAACAGCGGTGCGAACAGTTTTTGGTGACCACGGCTCAATGGCAGACGAATCCTCACTGAAGATTAGAGGCTGTCGAGACGCGACGCACGTGAAAAAAAAATAAAAAGAGGTAAAAAAGTAAAACAAGAGTTACGCTCAATCCATCTTGGAGTCCGCTTAGCACACACGTCGCATCCACATGGCACACATTTCGCGTCGTACGGCATACTTCGCTACGCATGCAGTTTAGATATCATATTTATCGGGGCGCGCTATAGTCGACCGGTCTGCACTTCAGACGCAAACAATAGCGTGTATTCATCTTACGGGGAAGACCCCCGGACAGTTGCAACTATATTATCTTTCTAGCGCGCCATAGTCTTTCGCGCGACACCCGACAGCGCATTCTTGACCTTAATGCCTAGACGAGATAAAGCGGTGGTCTGTACAAGCCCCTTCTATCGCGGCTCCCGCATTTATCTGTGCATTGTGAACTGGGAAGGAAAAAATACGGCGGAATTTGATTGGTGTCAAATATCATAGGCGGTGTATTTGGCATAACGACGGCACTATAGCCCTAGGCACACGTACGCGTCACGCACTGTGACACGTGCTCGCGTGGGGTCAGGGCTTATAGGAGATGCGAAAAAGCTGACAAGCATCCACACCCGCTGGCTTGCACAAAGTAATTTCTCGACAAGACAATCAGTGCTGTGCACGATGGTCCCAGCGTCTGAGCGCGCTCGCTGATATTGCTTCACAACTTCCAGCGTCTTGCCACCTATCGCAAAACGCTCATTGATTGATTGATTGATTGATTGTTTGATTGATTGATTGATTGATTGATTGATTGATTGATTGATTGATTGATTGATTGTGAGGCGCCGTAGTGGAGGGCTCCGGAAATTTCGACCACCTGGGTTTCTTTAACGTGCACCCGAATCTGAGCACACGGGCCTACAACACATCCGCCTCCATCGGAAATGCAGCTGCCGCAGAAGGGATTCGATCTCGCGACATGCGGGTCAGCGACCGAGTATACTTAGCCACAGGACCACCGCGGCGGGGCTATCGCAAAACGCTATTCTCTGTCTAGAATGTTGCACGTTACTTTATCTTTATGAATATTATTTTTCAGATCTATACTCTTTTGCTCTCCATGTCCAGTCAGTATTCGTGATCTGTAAATTCAATGTCAACGACGAATTGCAGGTTACTAAGATACTCTCCATAAACTCTTCTCCCCAACTCTTCCAAATCTATACGGCCCCGAAAACCTCCTATAAACACACGGCGAACAGCATTTCGAAGCATGCTGTCTCACTGCCTTACCCCCTTCTTTATAAGGATTCTGTGGCTTTCTTTATGGAGAACTACGGTTGCTGTAGATTTGCATAGGCTTCGTTGATGGCCTGATTACGAAGTGCCTGCATTACTGCTGATATCTCCAACGAATCAAATGCCGTTCTAATTTTGGTCTACCCCAAGTTAAGGAGGTGATCCCGAGAGAACCCAGGTGTAAGTGGATAGATAGATAGATAGATAGATAGATAGATAGATAGATAGATAGATAGATAGATAGATAGATAGATAGATAGATAGATAGATAGATAGACGACAGACAGACAGACAGACAGACAGACAGATAGATAGATAGATAGATAGATAGATAGATAGATAGATAGATAGATAGATAGATAGATAGATAGATAGATAGATAGATAGATAGATAGATAGATAGATAGATAGATAGATAGATAGATAGATAGATAGATAGATAGATAGATAGATAGATAATAGATAGATAGATAGATAGATAGATAGATAGATAGATAGATAGATAGATAGATAGATAGATAGATAGATAGATAGATAGATAGATAGATAGATAGATAGATAGATAGATAGATAGATAGATAGATAGATAGATAGATAGATAGATAGATAGATAGATAGATAGATAGATAGATAGATAGATAGATAGATAGATAGATGCATACCTAATGATATATACACATGTGTTCAAATCTATCTATCTATTTATAGATTAAGCCGAAGTTCAGCAGAAAGTGCAGTCCTCAAAAGAAAAATAGTCATAAACACAGCGTGTCACTGGCGCCAACGTTTTGACAAGAGGTATTGCCTTTTTTTCTTCAGGCGACTGCCTTGAAGCCGAATTGAATTGAATTGGAAGGAATCTTATTTTCACGTGTGGCACATGAAGGAAGGCTGCCTTGAGCAAGACACCACCATTTATCTAAAATGTTGGCTCCACGCGACAGCCCGTGTTCAAGTTGTGACCATAACGCGTTCCTCGCCGGATTGAGGACGCCATCAGCTCGAAGTTCTCTGCAAACCATGGACACCTTGTAACCAGTCCTTACAAGTCTTGCGGCCCACTTCATGTAAGACAGTCAAATTCTAATCGTATACTCTGTGACGACGGGCATAGCACGGTGATATGCGTGCGCTCATGTTACTTCTCTCTTTCCCACTTGCTTTTTTGGTTATTTTCCCAGCCTTTTCCCTTCCCCACGTCAGGTTAACTTACCAGCATTTCATTAGCCTTTCTCTCTCTTTTTTTGCGGTTCGATTGTTTACTGTGTTGACCCGTCTAGTTTCGAATGTATGACATACTTCGAGCTCTTTTCTCGTGCTGCACATGCATTTAGTCTACTACGTGAGAAGGAGCGACCAGCGCCGCAATAAAGGCACTTAGCTTTCCAAATGACCATTTCAATAAAAAAGGTATAATAATCTATTCATAGATCACTCGATCACAAGTCACATATTCTTTGGCATTGACCTGTATAGTCGTTATCCGCGTGTTTTTCCCAGCTTCGGGGGTGGAAGAACATATCTCTCTCCTTCACGTGCAAGTACTCGAAAACGACGTTCGATTCGCATAGTGCCCCCGAGCTCCTCAGCAGATAGTGGAATGACCTTCATTCAAGCATCGCGTCCGACTGCGCATTTGTTACGTCGCATTCACGGTCGTCGTCCGCAAAATGACAATCGGAAATCTTGTTGCGGTAAAATGAATACTGGTCGTGTCCGTACTACGAGAAAAAAAAAAGATTGTATCAATCCTCACGTGTATGCGTATATGTGTATTATTCGGGTGAGGTATACAAAACGAAATGTACGTACAGTTGTCAAGTGGTCAACAAAAGCAGGTTTGTACGCGTCAAAGAAAAAAAAAGGGGGGTGGGGGTTAATGACCAGCCTGTTGAGGTATGTGTTAGCAGCTCAAATGTACCACACGTTACCAACTCACGAAGCCCTTTTCACCTGTTACTGTGTACTTAGAGTGCTCACTTCCACGCGAATAAATTGATGATCATTGTTATTATTGATCGCAAGCATTCGAGCAATCGTCATTATCACCATCAGTGAACATCTCAAAGGTAGACCCTTAAGCTCTCTCTGAAAGGAAACATGGGTTCACGTTTGTTGATAATATTTTGTTATATAAAAACGTACTTGTAAAGCATGAAATCAAACTTCTTCGGTTACATAACCACGGATTCGTTTCAGTCACTCGAATTTTCGAGGTTGAAGAAAATAATCAGGGTCTCGTTACCGAGTTTCGTAAGTCCTCAACCAAGTCTGGCTAAACGAACTTACATTTTCAAAATACAAAAGAGAGTGTTAACCAAAAAGAAAAACAATAAAGTGTGTGAAGACAAAATAACATGAGCATTCTTAACATTTTGATATATAATAATGTCGATCTAGTTGAGATTGATTGATTTATGCGGCTTACCTCTACGTGAGTGCTGAGTTCGTGCTTGAACGACATGACTTTTTCCACACAATATGAGCCGAGCTCTTCAACACCTCTTTGCGTTAACCAGGCTCTTCTCTCTTTTCTTCAACGACGTAAATCTTGTGCTTCTCTCAGACAGACACAGTCTCCACCACTTCGACGTCAATGTCGCGCAAGAAACACGACACCCACCAAATCACTTCACGAAACACGCACAACTTCGCACCCATCGGTCCAGCACGGGATGAACAGTTTTGTCGAGAAAACACAGCAACGAAGACGATGTCTTCTCCAAAAAAAAAAAAAAAACGGTAGTCACCAAGATCAACACCCGCAGTTCATCAAGCATGGGCAGACGTCTTTATACGCGGTCGCGAATGCCTCTCGGCTCATACGTCGAAAACGAGTCTCTCGCAGTACGTCTTCTATAGATTTCTATACGTCTCGACAGAGTCGCATCTGGTACGTCGGCAGTAAGAATCGCAAAGAGCTTTGTGAGAGTTCCGACGGAATTTTCGAGTATCTCACGCAGGCTTCGCAGCGCTTCGCCTCACGTACGAACACCGGGCTAAATACTTTGCACCCCTGTCGTTATCAGCTGCGAGAGTGCTGCTGCTGCCGGAGCTGCACTGATTAACGCCGACTGCTTGCCTACTCGTACCGTATAAACCACGGCTCGAGTATGGAAAGAACGGACGCGGATAGGACAAAAAAAAAACAGAAACAGAAAAGAAGAGATAAATGTTGAGCAAAGCGTATACGACAGACAGCGCCTCTACCGGCATCTCTCTATCAGCACTCGAAGCAGAAAAGTCCCCATCACCCTTATCGTCACCCGCTGTCCAAAATTTGAATACGCGCGATAAAAGTCGAGAGAGGTTCACGAGACTGAGATGGAAGGGGAGAGAAGGAAAGAGTGTGTTACTGTCGCGACGGTGCAACCAACGTCTGCATGCCTTGACGGCAGAAGAAGCGTACCTATTCTGATAGGGTGATGAAGATGGTGAAGATGAATTCCGATAGGGCACCGATAAAAGACCGATACTTATACACAGGCACGTATGCTCGATGTAAATTTGCTATTTCTATTACAGAGGACACGCGCTGTGATCGTAAGTATTACAAGTAGTGTGCGTGGGAAAAATTTCGGAGACTGCGTACAAGCACCTAAAGAGCCGGTCAAGCTGCAATAAGGCGAGGTGAATACGAATTTCACGTGAATCGAGCTATATTAGGCTCGATTGACGTAAGCTGAACTGAGCACGAACCGATCTGCATCAAGAAGCACAACGTTGCACACATCTCCCGAGGAAACAGCGTAATACGCGGACACCCGATCACGTAATAAATAAAGTTTCGATAAGATACCGAATCGGAGAGAAGAGACGTGCGAGGGACGTGCGAGGGACGTGCGACGGAAGGCAACCGTACGAGACAGACGCGACAATGCACTCAAGGCTTGCACTGCTGCGCGCGTTTTACGCTCGACCGACTCCGCTCCCGTCGAGACGAAAAAAAAAACGCGATGCCACCTTGTTTCGGATATTCACCGACGCACCTGCCGCTGCTTTCAAACGGCGAACGGAGAACAACGCATCCCGTGTGCTCGTGCCATAGGGATGCTCGTGCGCTTCACCCGCAACCGCTTTCAAACATGTGGAAGACAGCGCTGAGCACGGCGCGTCGAGCAACAAGCGCCGTTCGCGGAGTGCCCGCGAATTCCGGCAGGTGGCGCGACGTGTGATTCCACCGCACTTGTTTACTATACATTTTTTTTCCTACCTCCCGGCCGCTTCCTTTCCGCCTACGCTCGGCGTTCCAGCTCGCAAGTTTGCTCAACCCCGCCCGCACCGAAGTTTATTTATCCCTCTATTTTTTCATCTTGTTTTTTTTTTTTTTCAATGCAGATTGTAAGCCGAGAACGTGCAATCTCCAGACTGCGCGAACGCAATAAATAGTGAGACATACAAACTATTTATACAAACCATCATATATGCCTGCGCAAGGTTAAGAGAAGGCGAAGGTTCTTCGCACCCCCCCCCCCTTTCATGTCAACGTAGGGGGCTGACTTTCCGCCCCCCCCCCCCCTAGTCGCAGCACACCCCTCCCTATGATGTCAATGTACAGGGCTGACTTTACCACTACAACACCCCCCTCCACTCCACCTTCTCCCTATTATGTCACTATGGGGCAGACTTTGCGCCTCCACCCACCTTAAGTAACCTATATGTACTAGATTTTGCGTCAGAAAGCAGTTCAAAAATGAAAGACCGATAGTGACGTATAAACTGGGGCATCGCTATCATATTCGGCGCTTCAGCAACTCCTGGAGCATAGATGTGCGCACAATGGACACCCTTGTCGGGATTGTGTAAACTGAATCAAATACCAGAAAGGGTGACTGCAAGTGCACATCCACACACCACATGCCCACAGAACGTTTATTTGAAACTTCGTTCCATCACGTGGCGCTGACATACAGAAAAGTCACCACTGCGCACGATAGTCGAAGATTTGGGCGATTGTACTTGCCTGTCTCATCATCCACAAATCACAGCTATGCGTTATCAACAGTGGCATGGGGTCAAAAAATAGTACACTCCGGGAACGGTGCTAGGCACCTATACTGCCGGTCACGATGAAACATGCTCCTACCAAATATATTCGCTTCATTTCCCCCCTAAAACGTCCTTGATTGATTGATTGATTGATTGATTGATTGATTGATTGATTGATTGATTGATTGATTGATTGATTGATTGATTGATTGATTGATTGATTGATTGATTGATTGATTGATATGTTGGGTTTAACGTCCCATAATTACCATACGATTGTGAGAGACGCCATAGTGGAGGACTCCGGAAATTTCGACCACCTGGGGTTCTTTGACGTGCGCCCAAGTCTGAGCACACGCGCTCACAGCATTTTCAACGCCCCAAACTGCATCTTTGACAGCCTACTTCATTCCCCGCTTTGAATTATAGCGCCTATAGAAGGTGCATGCCTTGTGTGGGCTTTCCCCGACTTTTTCGTTGCGATTTGTTAAGTTGCTGACGGGCTTTTCCAGCGTGCCTCTGTACATGTTTGCTTCATTGTGGATTTTTGGCCTGTGGTAATCATCTAGAGCTCGAACCTCAGCAAACAAAAGAAAAGGCATTGCCCTACGTGTTATTGTACAAAACGTCGCTTCCGTTCCTGACGTATTTCTTGCTGCGTTGGTAGATCTCCGTGGTCTTTTTCTTTTTCTTACGCATACTACACACTCGAACCTGCAGTTGCCGTTTCTTCAGGTTTCTTTTTTTACCTTCCATCTGCCGCTCACCCTCCACATATACGACGCGTACTTTACACCGATGCCCCAAAGTTACTGCATATGGCTCCTTTAGCCATATATATATACTATACATGGCTACATGTACTGCATATACTGTATATTCTTATTCTATATTACAGATATATATATATATATATATATATATATAGCATTATTATTATTTTTATTTGTGAGGCTTTCTTTTGCCGTGTAAAGGTATTCTTTAAATTGCACATTGTGTACCACGTATTCGGTTATGTTGTGATGTTACTGCAATAGTGTCCGGGTTTTTACGAGCCAAAATCGCGACACGATAACGAGAGACATCCTAGTGGAGGTATCCGGTAATTTCGACCAGCTGGGGTTCCTTATAACGGTGCACTGACATCACAACATTTCACCTCTATTGCTATGCGACCGCCGCGGCAAATACCGACTTCTGGTGTGGCAGCGTGAACATTTGATGTATGTAGACTGATTGTAAGCCCTGTTCGCTGTATTCTAGGCACCTTCAAGAACTGATTGATTGATATGTGGTGTTTAACGTCCCAAAATCACCATGTGATTATGAGAGACAGCCGTAGTGGAGGGCTCCAGAAATTTCAACCACCTGGGGGTTGTTTAATGCGCAGCCAAATGTGAACACACGGGCCTACAGCATTTCCGCCTCCACCGGAAATGCACCCGCCGCAGCCGGGATTCGATCCCACCACCTGCGGGTCAGCAGCCGAGTACCTTAGCCACTAGACCACCGCGGCGGGGCCACCTTCAAGAACTGGGTAGCGGGGGCCTTATTTGTGCACCGACACTCTCTTCACAACATATCAACAATGAAAGAAGTGCTGTCGCTCAAATGATGAAACAGCGACAATAAAATGACGATGAAACGATGAAACTGATGAAACAGTGAAGCTGCTGGCATGCAGTGGGGCTGAGCGAAGTGCAATGAAGTGGACTGAAAGTAGTGGGAATGAAGTGGCATGACGTATAGGTGAATGAAGCGGGACAAGTGGGTGGTGGTGGTAGTGGTTAGAGGATGAGAAAAGGCACCCAATTTCTGCAACCCGGTCGGGAGCACGGCGCAGCGCCTAGTGGTGCACGGCGCAGTGCCTAGTAGTGGTGGGCGTAGTGGTGAGTTGTGGGAGAAGTTGCAGATATCCGTAGTGGTATTGGCCCACTTTCTGCGGGTAAATATCACCACGACGTACGACGGTACCCGGACATGAGGGTTTCGACGAACAGCAGCATGGCTGTAAAAAAATATAAGAAGAACAAAAAAATCAGGGCGTTATCACCCCCCCCCCCCCCCCGGAGCTGGCAAGGATGTGTGGAAAGCGTTCTGTGCTACCAGGAGCCTTTTCCGGCCACTGGCTGCTTTTATCTTCGCACCGCGCAAACAGGGACACCATTTTTTCCCCTTCTGTTGTTTATCTCTCATTAAACAAACACGAAGGCGTCGCCTATCCCATTATCTCAATCTCAGTATCCGTCTGACAAGGGCGGCGCGTGGCGAGGAGGTGGGGGGGGGGAGAGACTTAGATGTTTGAAATGTGTGGGCGACATTCTGGCAGAAGTTGTAAATGTAGGAGGAAGCACCGTCCCACTCCCCCACTATACCCCCAGCCGCAAAGAGCAAACAATCAAAACAGTCTTATGTTTCGTTAAGGAACGCAGCAACTTTCCCAACGTTATACCGAGGTGTCACACGGGCCCTTCCGATCATGATCACGGTCGATCCACATTTTGCTCGATCAGTGTCAGGAGCTGCTACACGATCTTTAAATCGCGATCAAGCCCAATACGGATCAAGACGATCGCGATCAACGTCAAGCTCGATCCAGGTTACGTATGTACGGACTGCGTAGCGGCGACCATTGTTGATGGCGAACAAGAAGTTCGATCAGGATTGGCCCTGATCACCATCAAAAGTGCTGTGTTACATCGGTATTAGACTGCTAAAGACGACGCACAAGTTTCCCGCCTCCCCCTCCCCCGCACACACACCCGCCCTCCTTTCCGTTCGACAAAGGCGGCCAAGGAAAAAAAAAGAACAGACTGCAAGCTACTACATACACATCAAACGGAGGAAAATATCACGTTATCTCGCGGTGTAACAAGCAATCACACGCGCCGAGATCGCGCGAGTGCGTTGCAATCGCGTTCTCTATAAACGGCCAACTCTGTGCCGCCACGAGTAACAACAGGGAGGAAGGGCTGGGGCCCGCAGTGTTTGAGCAGCGGTGTTTTTTCCCCGCAGCTGAGACGACGGCGCGCAATGAATGGCGCACACCACTCCACGCCCTATCGCACACAAGCATCCATACAACGCCGCAGATAGAGACGGAGACGACCATCAGCGGTTGGCCGGCTCGAACGTTTTGCGCCACTTAGCCGTATCTGAAAAGGCGCTCCATGCATATAATAAACAAAGGCAACACACAAAGCATGTCTGTTTGTGGAGATAGCCGATAATATTAGATAGCATACTACCTAATATACAGTATACTATCAGATATCTGTTGAAAGTTATCCACCTGTACTGCGTATATATATTTACACAATTCTATTTCTCTTTTCTCTCTCTCTTTCTCATCTTTATACTCCCCCTTCCCAATCACCCAGCGTAGGGTAGCAAACCGGGCATGTGCCTGGTCAACCTCCCTGCCTTCTCTCTCGTTGTTCTTGTCCTATTTATCTACCTACTACCTACTATGTTCTATGCTATAACATAATATCGGGGTTAGTAGATAGCATGTAGATAGTGTTTATATGGCAATAGAAACAAAACACGGAAGCTATTTGAGTTTAATTCGCCTTCACAACTTTCTGAATTAGGCAGCAGAAGTGCAGCCAGAATATTTTATTGCGAGCAAGGAAAGAGGATCCGACACCACCTTCCTACATGCATGTTCTGTTGCCCCGCCGCGGTGGTCTAGTGGCTAAGGTACTCGGCTGCTGACCCGCAGGGCGCGGTTTCAAATCCCGGCTGCGGCGGCTGCATTTCCGATGGAGGCGGAAATGTTGTAGGCCCGTGTGCTCAGATTTGGGTGCACGTTAAAGAACCCCAGGTGGTCTAAATTTCCGGAGCCCTCCACTACGGCGTCTCTCATAATCATATAGTAGTTTTGGGACGTTAAACCCCACACATCAATCAATGCATGTTCTGTTATAACACGTTTTTGGTAGTTGATAAATTGTATTAGATATATATTCAGCCCCCCCCCAGTAACCCCCCCCCCAAAAAAAAAGAAAACAAGCACAGGAATGACATGAAGAATACAGGAAATGGATCAATCTATACCAACTGTTTGTTCGGCAGATCGGGGCTGTAATATTAGCGTTATGCACACAGCCTTACCCGCAAGTTCACGTCATCACACGTTTCTAGTGTTTGTCTGTTTTGGATTTATAATTTTGTTTGTTCATGCATAGCATTATGCGCGATGTAGCGAAGTTCCCTTGCGGCGTCTATACTCTTGCATGCGCCCACGCTGTGTGTGGGCGCTCCATAGCGGGCGTATGGAGCAGCGTCGTCAGCGAGGTCGCTATACACCACTTACATATTTGCACAGCGCAAGACTACGAGCAGTGACGGCGTAACTACAGAAGAAGAAGACAAAAGGACAGAAAGAGCGCTGACTTCAACTGAAATTTCATCAGCCAAAACCCTAAAAATATATACTCGTGACAGGCCCCGCCACGGCGGTCTAGTGGCTAAGGTACTCGGCTGCTGACCCGCAGGTCGCGGGTTCGCATCCCGGCTGCGGAGGCTGCATTTCCGATGGAGGCGGAAATGTCGTAGGCCCGTGTGCTCAGATATGGGTGCACGTTAAAGAACCCCAGGTGGTCGAAATTTCCGGAGCCCTCCACTATACGGCGTCTCTCATAATCGTATGGTGGTCTTGGGACGCTAAACCCCACAAATCAATCATTATACTCGTGACAGAACATCACCGCGTGGTGATGCAATAGGTTGCGCGATTGCGCGGTGACGTTCTGTCACGAGCATATACTTCCAGCGTTTTCGCTAATAAAATTTCAGTTGACGTCAGCGCTCTTTAGGTCCTTGTCTCTTCTTCTGCAGTTACGTCCTAACTACTCGTAGTCTTGCGCTGAGCAAATATGTTGATTCCCAATCACCAACTAGTCCAAGCATCTGTACTATATACCGCTGATCCCACAGTGACCCGGCTGGCCACTGTAATTACCTAGCTCCAATCGTCGCCCACAGCACCTTCAAATCTTTGCTCCAGCTGCAACTGTCATCCAGGATTTCTCGACGTGCCCCGGTACACAATGCTGTGTCGGTTGTATGCCGGTGTGTAGCGTTCACCAACTCATTCAGCTATCGCATTTGGCATGGCAGATTAATCCACGTTCGATAACTGCAACTGTGTCGAGACTAGTAACCATTTCTTGTGCTTCTGCCCCCTGTTTGAACAAAAATCGCCGGACTCTTCACTGCGCCTTGAGGAGACTTGATGATCGGCCCTTTACTCAAAGGAAGATCTTGGGAGCCCGCTCGCACAGCACATCAGCCCAGAAAACCACACGAGCCCAAGTGCAGTACTCAAAGGCGACAGCATATAGCGACCACCTGTGAAACTCTCCACTGCATGGATGCCGTGAAATCTCTCTCTCTCACTCTCTCTCTCTCACTCCCTATCTATCTATCTATCTATCTACCTATCTATCTATCTATCTAGCTATCTATCTACTTATTTATCTATCTCTCTCTCTTTTTTACTCCCTTATTCCCCCGTTCACACGTGAAGAGTAGCAAACTTGGAGTGTAGCCTAATTAACCTCCCTCCATTTCCTATTTTATTTCTCTCTATATTTGTTCATGCGTGCGTTCGTATGAGCATACGTACATCTACGCTAACGAAATGTAAAAGATGGCTCCCTCTGACTGCGCTAATGGTAGACACCTCGAGGGGGAAGTTTTCATACGTGACAGAAGCCGGGTTATTTACCAAATAGTAAATGGGCTCTCACAACTGAACTTCCGGTCACTACAGAAGTCTAGTTGTCTAGGAGACATAACTGAAAGCTGACCGTATCTGGCATCTCATTGAAATGACAGTAATAGAACACGGAGTTGTATTCGTCAATAATTATCGAGACTTATCAAGGGGACACGAAAGAGGAATAGTTAATCGATTTAGATTTATAAATTGTATTGTCGGAACTCCCATGTTGTCGCTTTCACCATCCCAGGTTCATTAATACAGGAGAAAATTAAGGTGAAACATGACTAAGAGTGCAAATCAGCGCAACCAACAGGATTGGGCAGAAGAGAGGACACAGAGCTCTGTAAACACATGTGCATAGTTGGGAGAACAAAAGCCGAACAAAATTGGGACAAAAGCGGGAAAAAAGTTGCTTCCCGCAACACGTAACAGCTGCAATAAGGTTTAGTTTCTTTTTCCTACATGACCAACACGCCCAATCATACAGTCTGCTAAGGTGAAAGTTTTTGTTGTTTTTTTTTTCAGATATTGTACCGAAATATCCGCGAGTGACGTCACGAATTTCAATGTGTATATTTCATGTTTCAGCGACACTGACTCGTCCTGAAACTTGGTACGCTATAGGTCCGTGGACCACTCGGGGAACAATGCGCCTGATTTTCAATGACTAGAATCGACGTAAAGCCTAGTAGGAGCCGTCAAAATCTATGACATCACAATGCTTGGTGCGGGAACTTCAACGTGACTTCACCACCTGATTTTTTTTTTTTTTTGTCCGCTCTCTCGTTTACCAAGCTTCTTCACACGGCAAGCGTGGTAATATTAGAATCGTGGAACAGCGATTTCATAATACCAAGCATTTAGATCAACGCGATGGCGATATAATAGATTGCACAATGCGCAGTCAGTTTTCCGCCGCATGCAAAGCTCTAAGCCTGGCTGCTTACAACGCTCGACTACGCACATTGGAGACTGCAGTATCGCGCTACGCGAAAACCCAACACGCGTGATCTCCGACGTAATATTGCGCGACTTACGTGCGTGGTTGGGCGAACAAAACGCAAACAGCAACGGAAAGAAAGGACGAAAGCTCTTCTCGCAACGAGAAACAGCTGCAATAACGTTTAGTTTCCTTGTCCTACAGGAGCAAGGAAGCCAGCTTCGCGCATGCATGTAGCAAAAGGCCCAGCTGACATAAAACAGAGTGCTAGCAAGCATATGCAGACAGTTCAATACATGTCCCGTCTCTTTTCTCCCCCCCCCCCTCCTCCTTACAAGGACGTGCCCAGGGTTCTTCGTAAGGGGGCAAAGAAAAGCGCCCCACTCCGCCTTTTTTTTTTTTTTTTGACGAGTCTTAAATACATATGCAAAATTGATAATGAAGTGATGACGTGCTACAAAAGAAGGCCTGTCATTGGTCTTCTGCTTTTCAGAGGTAAAGGTTTGAAGTAAACAGTTCTTTGAATGTAACATCGGGGGTCCGTGATTGCCATTATTTGTAAAAAAAAACACGCATAGTCATAACCGTGCGCATCAAAATATGACGTGAAAGGCCCAACCGAGTTAAAGTATGGGACATACTTCGAGTTTGCTTTCAATAATGGGGGGGGGGGGGGGGCACTTTTGCCTTCACTGCTCCCCACCCCACCCACCCGCCTGTTATTTTTTCGCGTTCACACCCATGTTAAAGTTCAACTGCTTCTTGCGCGAAATTTCTTAGACGACTTCGTCCGTTATCAAAGCAATTTTGCGCAAGAATCAGTTGGTCATAAAGTACAGCTAGCTCGAACGTATACATTTTGCTATGCTATAGAGTTACACCCCACTTCTTCGTTTTGTAGACTTAATTTTATTTTATTTTCATTATCTCGCTATAACCACAACCATTTTACATTCTTTAAGCACTGAATTTCTTGTCTCAACACGAGAGCCGCGTACACAATCGCACCACGTGCTAAGCCTTGTTAAGCGTTGCGTCATGTCCTACGATATCATCAATAGTGATGTAACCACTTACCTGGAAACTCGGTCATAAAGCGACGTTTGAACGAGACAAGAAGGCGTTGCGTGCGATGCGAACACGACACTTACGCATGCAACAACTCGCATATATGTTATCTCCCGAAAGAGAGGCGAGTTACGAGTCACTCGTTAAACTTCGGCTTTTGTAACGCCCGCTCCGTGGCGCTACGATTAACCGATTATATCGGCGACGCCAACTGGTTGCGTATCCCAGCGTACGAAAACTATGGAAATAGTATTAAATTTATGCGTCGGTAGGGTACGGGCCGCCGCTGACGCGAATATTTATACCTTTATAAAGGGGCATACAAGTGGAAGTATATAGGAAATTGTCAAAGCTTGCGCTACGCTGCGCAGGGCTTGAAATGATGCGGAACTGGACGAATCCGAAGGCTGACCTGGTGGCTTATGGGTTATAAAATTCTGTAGGCCTGTGATGCAGGTTTTTTCTAGGCTGCTTTTATAGGTCGTTGATGGACTTTAACTAGAGATGATGCTTCACCCATGGCCGACACGTATCGCACGGCCGGGTAGCCCACCTTTAGTCTATATACGCACCGCGGTTTTCCATGCTCGTCTATATCACAAGTAATCTGTACACTGCCGACTCGATAAAAGGTGAACCCCGCATCGTGATGACGTTCCTCAGTGACAGGCGCAAAGTCACAGACATCACTATACACGGACGTCCAAAGTATAGAGAGACAGAAACTGGAGTTGAAACCGAGCGCTCGCACCTATAGACTCTCTTTAAACGGAACCTGAAGGGACCAGGAAAATGTGCTCCGTCTAACAGGAGTTCCGTATACCGAGAGATGAACAAGGGTGGAGACTCCAAGTAAAAAACCAATTGTGCTGAGAGAAGTTGTTCCATTTAAGCAGCAGTTCCTCTTAACAGATTTCCGTGTAGCGAGAGTCTACATATGTATATCGTAGTTCTACGGGCACGGAGCCGTTAGAGTAGGGCTTCCATCACTACGCGATCTCCTCGCAACGGCCTGTCCCGTTCCCTAGCTCGTTGTACGTGCTCGGTGTGTTCGGCTCGCCGTAGTCGCTTCGCAGCCATTCGTTGGGATAACTGTCCACTTTCTTCCTCCTTACTGGACCAGTGCTGATGCTGAGTAGGGGGATTCCCCCGTAATGTCTGTGGCGCATAACCATTTGTGGTGATTGTAGTTTTATTGGTTCGCCTGACAAAGAACGATCCGCTAAACAGCTTCGCGGTTAATGAATTATATAAACTGATAAGTTATACAACGTAAATTCTAGTGTCGTTATACCTTCCCCACATTACGTTGAAAAATAAATGTCAAACGTTTCACTTTTAAATTTCCAGCCTTAATATCTGATGGCGACGTCACGAATAATATTATCACGAATATTGAGTGTGCCACATTCAACTAAAGAAACACACACACAGCACGCCATGTGCGTGCTGTGTGTGTTTTTCTTTTGTTGTATTCCGACCTCCTTGACTCAACGGGATTCCTCGAAACATGATATATGTTAGGTGTATGACTCCCTCGGAAGACAATGTAATTCATTTTCGCCCATTAGGAACTGTAAGTAAGCTCCCATGCAGTTATCCCAGTAGACAACGCCAAAATCAATGACGTCACGGCGGCTGGTGCGTGAATTACAGTCTGGCGTCGCTCGAGCGTCACCAGCCGCATTTTCTCTTCGCACGTTCTCTCGACTATACCAAGCGTCTCAGCTTGCGGCAAGCATGGAGTTCTTGCTATCGCGGCAGAGTAATTTGCTAACACGATAAAAGTCACTTATCGCTTTAGTGTTTCGGTAAAAAAAAAAATGTTATTATGCGTTACAGAATGCTCTCAAACGTTACCGTTTGTATTTATAGTTCTGAGAACGACGTGAACTCAGTGCAAATTTCAGAATGATTAGAGCGACATAAATTTCGGTTAGTTGGAATGGATTCGCACTAAGAGAAGGAGGGAATACGGACACGGACACAAGAGAAATGATTGTGTTGTCCTCATCTTTTCTCTTGTGTTCGTCTACCTTCTTTTCATAAGTGTAAAGGTGGGAATCGACAGATTGTATTAGCAATAAAAGTTGCGGAAACAGTGGTAAAGTGCCTGCAGACTGCGTACCAGCCAAGTTGCGGCACTTTATCTTTGTGTATCCTACCTTTACGACCATCACGCGAGAGTTAGGTTGGTTTATGAGCTGTATAACGTATACCCAAGCAGACTCAGGCTATGATATGAGAGATGCCGTTCTGGAGGGTTCCGGGACATAATTCTGACCACCCGGGATTCCTTAATGATCCTCACCACCGTAACTCTGACAACGCCCACTGAAGGGCAAAGGCCTCTCCCGTGTTGGCCAATCAATCCTGTGCTTGCTGCTGCCTCGCTATTCCCACAAGCTTTCTAAGCTAACCTAACCAAACCTAACCTTGTGAAAACGGAAGTGTGAGTTAGTTGGTATATGCGTTCATGCTGGTTAATACAACACACACGAGACGACGGCGAATGCTAAGAAACAAAGGACAGTCGCTCACTCACAGATAAATATTAATTAATTAATTAATTAATTGATTGATTGATTGATTGATTGATTGATTGATTGATTGATTGATTGATTGATTGATTGATTGATTGATTGATATGTGGAGTTTAACGTCCCAAAACCACCATATGATTATGAGAGACGCCGTAGTGGATGGCTCCGGAAATTTCGACCACCTGGGGTACTTTAACGTGCGCCCAAATCTGAGCACACGGGCCTACAACATTTCCGCCTCCATCGGAAATGCAGCCGCCGCAGCCGGGATTCGAACCCGCAGCGTGCGGGTCAGCAGCCGAGTACCTTAGCCACTAGACCACCGCGGCGGGGCGAATAAATATTAATTGCAAGTCAGCGCCTGTCATGTGTCTCTTAGTCTTCGTCGTCGCCTCGTGTGGGCTGTGTCAAGAAAGACTAACTTGACTGTCTTCCACAACGCCCCGCCGCGGTGGTCTAGTGACTAAGGTACTCGGCTGCTGACCCGCACGCTGCGGGTTCGAATCCCGGCTGCGGCGGCTGCATTTCCGATGGAGTCGGAAATGTTGTAGGCCCGTGTGCTCAGATTTAGGTGCACGTTAAAGAACCCCAGGTGGTCGAAATTTCCGGAGCCCTCCACTACGGTGTCTCTCATAATCATATCATGGTTTTACGACTATAAAACCCTAGATCATATTATTACTCTTAATGAAGAGCATGCAGTTATCCTGCCTATACACGCACGCTGCATGCCCGGCGCATGTCTATTTCTCCTTGATTCCGACTGTGTCCACGTTTGTTCTATTACCCACTCTATACTCTCTTTATAAGCCCCTATTTCGCCACTGCTGCTACGAGACCGCCTTGACCGGAATCAAACCGGGGACTTCTGGGTCATGTAGCGAAGCACGATGCGAGAGTTGGGACTGCGCTCTTTTGCGCAGCGCGATATTTCACTACATATGTGTGTATTTTCTGAATAAAGAAAAAAATCACAGCATATCCACGGAGTGAATGGCGATGAGTGGGGCGAAGCATCCATCAGCCATTCGTTCATGCTTTCGTCCGTCCGCGCGACCATCCGTGCGTCCGTCCGTCCGTCTGTCCATGCGTCCGTCCGTGAGTCCGTCCGTCCACCTGTATGTCTGTTCGAGCGTCCATCCATCCGTGCGTCCGCGCTTCTATCCATCCGTCCGTCCACCCTCTGCTAGCCGGTGTGTCCGTCCGTCCGTGCGTTCATCTAGTGAACACTTCAAGTACCGCCATCTCCCATCTCGCATTCCCTGTGGCGCATACCCGCTCTAGAGTGGGTATGTTCCACCGGTGGCTACGTACTACTACATACATACAAGGGATGGGCAGACCCACGCCTTAAGGAGCTTCGCCCCTAAAATCGGATGTTTTCTTCGCGCGCTGCGCAAATCGAGAGGTAATCGAGAGTTAAACAACGACGCCTTATGCCCAAAACAAGTTCGCCCACAAACGATCGTCAATAACGTGCTTACCCGGCTACAGAAATTGCGAGGAATAGGCATAGGATGACGCGTCGCCAGTCTCGCGTATTTGAGCGTTGAGTGAGCCGACGTTGATTTCGAAGATGTTGAACGACGTATAGACGTTGACGTTGCGGGTGTGTGTGTGCGCACGCCTCGAACTTCCCCGCCACTGCAAATTAAGCACCCGCCGCGTTGCTTTGACTATACTTTATAGCCCCTTTCACTTATAACAAAATTCCGGTTACAAAGTATTCTCACAGCCAGAGTCTACTATTGACAAAAGGACGCCGATATTTCGCTTCCGAAGTTGCGTCATCGATAAGTCTGTACAGATTCTATCACGAAGACAATGTCACCGACACAAAGCATGGTTGTAGATGACTACGAAACTCTCAAGGCATTGCAGAAATCTATGCAGTGCAAGCAGAGACATTAGAGAGAAGCCACGACATCACAAACGAGGCAGGATTAATACAGCTGATATTTCTAAGGCATTAAAAAAAGCGCCTTTCGGGCTCAGGCACCACAAATAGGCAGTCAAAATAACGTTTTGGGTCACAGACACCATAAATGTAGGCCCACTAAATTTTACATAAATAGGAAAAAAAATTACAACGAAGGCTAGCGCGATCAATCTGCGACGGGTGAAATGTTTATCACGGTCAAAAGGCGCCAACGTTTGAACACAGCAGTGCCAAAAAAAGGTATTTGTAGGCACTATCACAGCCCTCCTCCATTAAGCTCTAATTCGCGCTCATATACCAGACTGACGTGAGAGGAGCACAAGAGACAAAGTAAACGCTCGCCTAAAATCCGCTCTGCATTCGTAACACAAAATTCCCAAGCTGATAGGTAGCGCATCTCAAAGTTAGTATATGTATACGCCACGTTAAATCGGCACGTTGCAGGTACAATCTCTGTTTAAAAATATTTTCGGTGTTCCCTCGTATGTCGCTCGCGATTGTGCATGGTTCTGGAAAACGATACTGGAGTCCTGTTGTGCCGGGAATTCCCAGCTGGATTTCTCAGAACACATGTAGCCGATTGTACCTTCTTTATATTACTCTGCGGTGTAGAAAGCAAGGCCACTTGAGCATATGCGCGACGAAAAGCCCATCGTGTTTGGATAGCAGGTCTAAAGGTTCGGCCCACTTGAAAGCCACCAAGCAACAATGGGCACGTGATAACACGGCGCACTAATGGAGTTTCACGAGGCTTATCGTGCCACATCTCGTTTTTTTTTTATTTTGCGTTTTTAAGCGATATGTATTAGCGATTCAAACGTTGTTGAAGCAGCAGCAGCAGCAGCAGCAGCAGCAGCAGCAGCAGCAGCAGTAGTAGTAGTAGTAGTAGTAGTAGTAGTAGTAGTAGTAGTAGTAGTAGTAGTAGTAGTAGTCATGACTGCGATGGTAGTAGTTTCTACGTTTGCATTTGATCATCTCGTATTCAGTGTCTCATGTGTAGTAGTAGTAGTAGTAGTAGTAGTAGTAGTAGTAGTAGTAGTAGTAGTAGTAGTAGTAGTAGTAGTAGCAGTAGTAGTAGTAGTAGTGGAAGCAGAGACCTCTGCAGCTTAGTGGTACTGGCAGCCACGGCTGCAATGGTAGTAGTTTTTTACGTTCGCATTGTATCATCTCGTACAGAGTGTCTCATGTCAATTCATTCAACGATAATATTTGATCTCATATTTTATGTGATGCTTAAAATGTTGTTCGTTTCATTAATTCATGTAATCAAATCATGCACGGGAGCTTCAAATTCATCCTACCTGCAGGACCTCATTCTGCATGCAGATCTTTTTCGTAACTGCCATAAATGGTCTCTTTCCATGGAATATATATTCTGTGCTCAGCCGCGCCACTTTCCTCATATGACCAGCCACGACCGGGCTTGACCAGCGCCTCCTAGAATTTAAGTTCTAGGTGGCTTTGGCTTGACTGGAGGCGCACGCGTCGCGTCTCCCCTCAAGGGGGCAGCGATTGGACAGTGTCTCATAACTCCCCCTCTCCCTTTAAAAACGATAGTCTTTCTTGGGGACCTTCGACGCAAACACTTTTCACTTTGGTCTATCTGTACACATACGTATCTGTCTGTTTGTCCGCCCTTAACGGTACCCTAAACGGCACCAAAGTGGCCACACCATACTCCAGATGTCCGACCCCATCCGCAGCGGCCACCAATATTGCTCAAGATTCAGGGTTCGTACTTGTGCGATTATCAATTAAAAAACAATTATTGCGCATATCTGAGGCACCATAACAACAAGTCAATATTCTGTATGTGTGTCCCTTACTAGAAAAGGCATACTTAAGTAATTCTAAGTACCGTAGCGTTTATCCCGTAGCGCTGACCATGCAACGCTTGCACGAAAAGGCATGTTTTTCCGACACTTTGCTAAGACGACACGGTGGTGGCACCTACCCGTCGCCTTGCGTTCTACAGCTTATCACCTCCGAGACGGGCGCGCACGACGCGCGCGCGTCGTTTTACAAGATAACTACCAGATAGCGCTCATGCCTCACGTGTCATGTGACGATGCGCTCGTTCGCCTCCGCTGCACGCTCGAGGCACCCTAAAGCAGCGCCTCCAGAATACCATCGACCGATTTTCTTGCGCAGAACATCAAATAAACGTTTTTGTTCACTCTCTCCAGACGCAAGACTATCGTCTTTCGTGTAACGTGCAGATATGGGGCCATTTTTTTTCTTAAGTTTATCGATTTTGCATGTGTATAAACGCACGCAAACATTCATTCAAACACGCTCAAACCTGCAAAGTCACCGCCCGTCCCCGCCCCTTCTCCCAAAGGAAAAACTTGTGGCTACGGCCCGTCGCAACTTTAAGACACCATTGCGATATTGAATATACCTAATAGTCACCCTCCTATCTTTTTTTTTTTTTTGAGCGTGTTCCCGCAAACCGCCTTATAATGCGTAGTTCAGTTACCATTGCTACATGACGTTAAAGCCTAATGTTGGTCATAAATAATAATAATTGTTGGGGTTTAACGTCCCAAAACCACCATATGATTATGTGAGACGCCGCAGATGAGGGCTCCGGAAATTTCGACCACGTGGGGCTCTTTAACCGTGCACCTAAATCTAAGCACACAAACCTCAAGTATCTTCGCCTACATCGAAAAAATGTTGGTCAGAAATCGTATGGAACTGTTTCAGTGAATGCACTGAAACTGTCAGTCACCCAAAGAGAGCCCCTAAAACAACAAAAGGGGAGGAAAACAAATAAATCGAGAGGCAGAGGCACTGACACAGGGGTGGCTACTAACAACTCACATTTCATTTCTAAAAAAAAAAAAAAAGTCTCCTCCTATGTTACGGAGCATGTGCGAAAGCACCAGGCTAGATCGCTAATTCGATCTTATTCATGCAGACCACCACTGTTCAAGAATATCACACTCTCAAATTTTCTAGTCTAAAACACGGACAGTGCGCCTACACATTTCTTCACGCATAAGTTTCCAAAGGCGATATGTCTTAATCAACTCGATTTTACACAGCATTGTAGTAAGGCGTCTTAGCCTTACCTACAATAAATACATTTCCGAACGTGGGTGTGTACAGCCGCACTGCTTACAATATAGCCGAAGGCTGTCATCAGTGCAAGAGAGTAAAAAATCTGCATAGTCCCGCAAACGAAGATTAACACAGCAACGAGATTTTCTAATGCATTGCTTATCACAACTAAGCGGAGCACTATATACGTCACACGTGTGTATCACACCACACGCGCAGTAATTCTTGACATGTTCGACGTCGCATGCTTTCCTTTCTATGCGTAGCTGCGAAACCCTCTTGCACCGACTTACAAGTTTGCATGGTGTAGAACAGACCGATCTGATATGATATCTCGAAGCGACATTTTTCAAACTGTGTGAAATACCATAAGCGCGAGGTGCTTTTTCTTCGGGTCCCGAACATCGCAATCACCAGAGTGTCATAAATATACAGAGTAAAATGCGTCAATGCTCACTCTTTTGTTGATGCTGGGCCGGAATTCGAAGTCCACCATTTCACTGGCAAAAGGCTACCGTCAATTATCCCGCGCAAACGCAGGCTCTGCGTTTGTCCTGCCATCTGTTCGACGTCAATGCAATTTTTCGTCATGATACTCGGCCTTCGAGATACACACATGCCCTTTCACAGAGACTTGTTTTTTTCTTTATCAAAATTGCGTGACGTCACGTGAGTTATCTTAACAACATAACTGACATTAATAAAACATAACATACCAGGCAATTTAAATAAAAAAACTATTTTTCCTTGTGACAGCTTGGTAGCGCGCCCTTGACTCGTTTTTTTGACGCAGCCAATGACGTCACCAGGCGAAACTCGCCGCATTGAATGCAGACGCTTGCAATGGCTGCGGAAGATTCAAACGAAGCGAGGATACACCACGAAACGGCGCACTGCGAGAAACCGGCGGCACCCGGAACTGACATCTTCAGAGATACACCGGTTCGCTTGCTAGGTACGCCTCCGAAAGCTTTCGTTTTGTCGATGATCGATGTGACGGTGATTGGGAAGACTCAGACGGGCACGCACATACACGCGTGTGCTCGTCACGTGCGGAAGGATTAACGAGCCTAGCCGTCGACCTCAGGATGTGTCGAGAAGCTCTGGCGAAAAAGGAAGTTCATACGTCGCCAGAGCCCGCATTTTAAGGCAATCACTTTCGGCAATACTATTGCGCTTTTCTGATAGACGCGGCACAACCGGAGAGATCCAACTTCTTTCACCACAATAAAGTTGGCACTTAAGAAACTAGGCTATATGTGATTATGCATACGTGGTATTTCCAAAATACGCAGTACGTGCGTCCGCGAGCAGCACTAGAAGCTTCGTTTGAATAATTCACTCGCTATCGCAATCGGACGCGTGGTATTGCTGTTCTTTTTGGCATAAAAGCCCCGCCAGAGGCCCCGCTTCAACGATGTTCCGTGGAGTTCGACATTTTTTAGCCAAGCGAGTAGTAACATACGTTGCTCGCTATTTGTAGATTGAGCTAGCCATGTGCACTCGTGAAAGTTTAACCTGGCTGTACGTGCGGAGACTCTGTGGCCGTAGCCACGGATTTATAAATCCAGTGCTCCGCAGACTCGCGATGTGATGGTTTTCGCGAAAACATGTCCTATGCTTTTCACTCCTAATTATTAGAAAAACTAAAAAGAAACATCAACGGGGATTGGTGTTAAATGATTCCTTTAGAGAGACAAGAAAACAATAAAAAGGGAATAAGTGTTTACAAATATGAATTGCCGCAAGTGATCCTGATACTAATATTATGTCAGGCGCATTGAGGCTCTTTTGTACGCTTTGCAATAAGGTCAATTGCTGAGTGGTATTTCACCTATCATGTACTACATGGATACATATATGCTGCAAGACATTTGTAGGTACATGGCCGTGAGACATTCACTTCTCTTTTCAGGATATGCAAATGAAGTAGGAGAAGCATTCCGGTCCCTAGTTCACGTCAACGTCGTCCGCCTGTCCTATGCCGTAGCAAGTGCTTACGTCGTGGTCGACACAGCAGACAAGGTCTTGAAGGCAGACAAGGTACACAAACATCACCACTGTACAGTAAAGTTACTGGCCACCATTAATCACCGCTGTACAGTTGAAGTTATTGGTTATATTGTATTACACACTGTAGTTGTACAGCGAAATAAGGCTGCTGGGGGGTTAGCATCTAGAAATACGGAGAGTTGACCAGCCATGCAAGAATGCAAAGCATGGTCCGCCCATAACAGGGTAACAGGGCCGGTCCAAAACGCATCGGGACAGTCTGATAAGAAGAATTTGTTGATTCAATAAGTACACATTGTTGAAGGGTCTCTAAAGACCGAAACGTTTTTTAATGTATTAGTAAAGCACAATTTCACGATCCTGAAAACACCACTCTTACTACGACCTGACACATGGTAAGTGAGGAAAGGCGCGAAAATAAACCTCGGGTGGAGATTCTACTTTGAGATTCCCGCAGCGAACACTGTGACGTCATAAATTGTGAAGGCCAAAAGCAGCATTATATTGCGTCTCTTGATGTGTACGAAAGGTTCTTTATTTAGTGCAGCTAGATTTATTACAAGTAATTAATTGCAGGCGGTTCGTCTGACGTCATTGGTATCATTTTGATAATGTCCTACTTCAGCGCATGTACTCTTGTGAATTTACCTTAATTTCTCGGTAACTAGGGCATTGCTGTTGATAATATTGTCGTTTTAGATGTTGTCATCCATTAAGCTTTCACTCCGATGTAAATTGTTAGTTGATTTTAGTGTCCCTTTAAGTGAGAATGAGCAAAGGGTGATGCGCACATAGCACTTTTTGACGTAAATTGTTAGTTGATTTTAGTGTCCCTTTAAGTGAGAATGAGCAAAGGGTGATGCGCACATAGCACTTTTTATTACCATTAATAGTTATATGTTTTTTTTTACATGTTTCGTTGTACAAAGGTGTGTAGTTGCCACTTTTGTCATGGGCTTTATATCTTAAGTTCTGTTTTGCTTCTCAAAAACTTGCTGCACAGCTTCCAGTGTTAAGACAAAGTTTTCTAGACGCTGTATGTGGAAGAAACCTAATTGTACTAATTTGCTTATACTTAAGGTTCAAAATCACAAGAACTGCACAGTTACATTCATTAAAAATACTTGAAGGTCTTTTGTTTCAATGTAAACGTGACAATGTTGACGAAGGCGTGACTAATGGTGCTCAGTGAATTCTCATGGCACTTTGGTTGTAGCGTGAATGCAAATAATAGGACAAAGAACATTACAAGGATGCGTACTGTCCTCGTCCAATGCGTGATTCATTTAGAGCTGCCCTATTTCATTGGGTTATACTTTTCTTATACGTTGTCCGGTGTTTATGCGGCTTGTAGTGAAAAATCAAGGAAGGACAGAAATTTTATGGTTTGCTCTGTTTCTTGATGTGCAACACAGAAAAAAAAAGGAGTAAATAAGAAGTGATGAAAACTGCGACATTCTGCAAAAGCATTTACAATGAGGGACTGCATACTGTTGCAGTCAGAAAGTGACGTTTTGATTGGGCATTCCGACATCAGGATGAAGTCTAACTGGTTATTCAAGTAGAAGCACAGAATTTATAGCACTGACACATCACTATAAACAAACAACCACATCATGCACAGAAATTCTTTTTCTTCATAAAGAAGAGCTATTGAAGTGCACGCTATAAACTCTGTGTTTCTTCAGAAATGAACCAGTTGGAACTCGGCGCTTGTCCATCTGTCGTTTCTTGCGCTGTTCATTTGTCAATCCTTACAATCATAAATATAATCAACTAGCTCGATACAGCCCCATTACTTGACCAAGTATCTACATGCTACATCTTGAAGAGGTAAACAATTTCATTCTTCGATTGTACCAGAAATGCAGAATTTTTTAAATTTTCATTGTTAAAATACATTCGGGAAGGTCGTTTTTGTTTGTCAGGCACGGCTGAATAAATGGAACAAACCAGGGGAAACATAGAAATGATTGTCTGTACTACTAGCACACTAAAAATGGAAAAACAATCCTATGTTTCTTTCTGAGCCTTTTCGTTTCTGCAACATTAGTCGTGATCTCAGCACCGACAAGAACCTCACTGTCTGCTGAAAATACATATATGTATCCAGCTTGAACTTCCTCCTCACGGCTACATGTTTTTTTTAAACTTGTGCGCAATAGCAACACTGCAACTAAATTTGAGCCTCAGGGAGGTTTAGGGGCCCCTTAATGTGGGCCTCTGTACACGTGAGAGCTGTACAATGTGCTCACTTTAACGTAAGCAACACTGTCTTGCAGGTCAAGTGCCCCGATGCTAAAGCTCACCGGAACAAGCTGTTCAACACTGCCGTGGACACACTGGTGTGGCAAGCGTTGGCCTCGGTCATCATACCTGGTTTCACAATCAACAGGGTGTGCGCACTGTCTCTCTTCCTGCTCAAGCGTTACTCGAGCATGCCCCTCAACGCCTGCAAGTGGACTACGACCGGCGTGGGTCTGGGCTGCATCCCTTTCATTGTGTCGCCCATAGACCACGGTGTTCATGTGCTCATGGACAAGACGCTCCGTCAGTGGTTGCACGCAAAGGAGTCTTCCGACTGACCTTTTTCCCTTCTAGTGTCGAGCAATACCTTTTACTAGTTCAAAGATCTCTGCAAGGTGCTCATAAAACAAAACATGTATGGACACATTCGAAACCCGCAGTAATGAAATCACGCTCCGACGACATGTCTCAGTGTCCTGAGCGAGCATGTATTTAATGCGTGCCATATTTTCGAAGGATGGAATTTTGCTAAGCTGCAATATCACCCCAAAAAAAAACTGAGGGGATGTTCTCCCATACATTTTCTGCTCGCACAAGGTCAGCATATTCCAAAATGTGCTCGTATATCTTTGCTTCTCGTTTAAAACTGTAAACAAGCACCGCTGCAATGCGCTTGCCTAGGTGCTGCCATATTTGCTTACAAAATTGGAACACTGCTGAAAGCGGTCTGGTGTGCAAGACATTGCCTTCCCACTATGTTGCTTGTTTAGTCAGTTCTTCCTCATTTTTTTTTTTAAGTGTTCATAGCCACATTAGAAAGTAGCAACTCAGCCGTCCAAATAATCGGCACAGCCGCTCGCTGTTTGCTGTTCTCAGGCTGCCGGGTACAAATGGTTTTGCTCGCGCTTGTAAAGTTAAGGTTTGCTCGCGCACATAAAGCATCAGTTATTTGAAAACGGTGCCAACAAATACATGTGACCAGTGCACCTAGTTGTGTTAAGCCACGTTTCTATGCCATCACCAGTGCCAGGTTTTTCGTGAACTATGCCGCTGCCATTCGAGACTTGTGACTCATAGACACTTTGCTTAAAACCTTTTATTGAATGAGGCATCACCTTCTGTTTGAACGCAGACAAGTACCTTTGCCAAAGATTGACTTCACTCTCATTCTATGTTACAATAACTCGTTACAGCATGTTGGTCTTCATTGTATAGTTGACCATGTGTAGCAGCGAACGTATGGTAAGAAGCTATTGAAACAAAATTTAAGCTAGTATACCTGCAATCACCAGTCTTTCCACATGGTGCCATAATGTGCCAATCATGTCAGACAAAGGATAGCGTACTTAAAGTAATGATGTGCAGCTCACGTTTTTCTTGATTTTCTCATCCACTTAGCAGCTAAAGTAAAAACAAACTTTTTGGCAGTGTAAAGAAACTTGTCTTTTGCTTACATAGACATGGGCACGATTTTGTATCAAGGGAAGCCACAATTGACCGCTTTTTGGTAGCGCACCCTTGGGCAGCGGCCATCTCATATGGCGTCCCGGACTAGGGACTGCCACCGAGGTGCACGGGAACTCTCTAGTGCATTTCAGAATAAAATGTTTACTACCACCACCCCCACCACCGCCTTTTTGTCAAGTTCATAGAAAAACAAGCTTAGAAATGAGTGAAAAAGCATAAATGAAGCAATGACGGGCTTAACAACTTTGAACAATGGTGGGTCAAGTTCAACTGAATAACTTGGCAGCCCACCTCAGACTTCGCATCTTCCTCAGATGATTCGAAAGGCGCCTCTCCTTCCCCCCCAGCCCCCTAACCCTTGTGCACACACCTTTATTCTCATATAAAAAGCAGCCCTAGAGCAAGACATTCGTGCCAGGAACAAGAATGATTATGTCATTAAGTTTGACCTTCACAATGTCGAAACTGGAGCTAGTGATGCAAAACTCGCAATGTTACATTTGAAAACCATCGCATGGTCTACTGCGATTCAACATGCCATAAAATCATGTGCATAGTCACAAAATGTAATTTACATGCATTTCACATAGTTTCACATATGCAAGTTTTTTCAGCGTGGGCGTCAAAAATGGCTACATGTTTGAATGTCTTTTTGGGTTTTTTCATGTCGAACTTGGTTACTTTCATGCACGCCATGAAGTGCCTGTAAAGACTTGATGTAAAGGTGTTCAACATAAAATGTAATGATTTTCCAAGCCCCACAGATCTGCCAAAAATACTTCCATTGTACACTGTTCTTTAGAAGGGGAACACGCGAAGGTGAGGCCTGCGCTCTGCGGCGGCTGCCTACAGCGCCATCAACTGACAAGTGAAGAAAGCACATTCGCTTTTCGCGTCTATGACGAAGCAAGATAACGAGTTACGGTCGGTAGACAAGTGCTGCTAAATCACGTTTCCTGATCGATCGCGCGGCGTGCAATATCGGGCAATTACTGCAGCTTGCGCCGTGGTTGCAAACAACGTTATATGTTGGCAGTCGACTACGCACTGCAGGCGTGAGTGGAGGGAGAGTGCAATCTAGCAGTGCTTGTCTACCGGCCATAACTCGTTATTATCTTTTTCGGCAACAGATGACGCTGAAAGCGAACGTGTTTCCTTTTGCTGTCGGTTGATGGTGGTGTAGGCAGCCGCCGCAGAGTGCAGGCCACGCGTTCGCGTATTCCCTTTCATAAAGGACAACTGTGTACATACCACTCATTTGAAATAAATTCAAAAATTTTTTTAATTATGTGCAGCTAGCCATGTCATCGTACTGTGGTAAAATTGTGCAGCAGGACACATACTGCGTTATTTGCTCATTATTACAAGACATAAAACATGCTTTCAATGTGCCAAGCATTTCCTAAAAGTAATAAAATGGCTACCTATAATACCCACGGTTACAAAGTGTCATATTGACGCATGTTTCACAAGAGTACACCTTGAGAAGGCGGCTATATTATCCGCTGCCTATGAATGGCAGATGGGCAAAAAAACCTGCACCAATAAGAATGCTCTTGACAGTGTGTGTCGCAGGTCACACAGTCGGTGACACTACCATCGGAGAACATTGCAAAGTACCTATGCCAAATTTTACGGTCATGCACTGCACAAAGCAACCGCAGAATGCGAAGTTGTCATTTTCTCAAGTGCCCCCTTTTGATACAGAGGCTTGTGCTCACTCATTTCGGAGCTGATGGCACTTGCGCTTGACGTGGATCTGCCGACAGTATGTTATCGACCAATAGACGGATGTTTGGTTCAGATGCACTTCCTGCCACGGGTTGCTGCACTCCGTAGTCTGCTAACATTGCAAAGCGATGCACCCTTGCAAGCTTAGCAATCGCAATGAGAAAAAGCAATCATGTGTCATCATGCGTAGTTAAGGTCATGACACACGCTGGCATAGCTTCTTTCGACCATGCCATTCCACATTGCTTGCTCTCGTAGCATGTTTGCCCCTACGAGAGCAAGCACTCGAACGATGCGACAAACCCCAGTAGCTCTGCTCGTGCTCGACAGATTCAAGAATTTTTCATGGCGATAAGCACTTACACTGACATCATTTGAGGATCGCTTTTCATGTTGTATTACTACAGACTGCAGCATTTCCGGTGCTGTAACAGAATGACCTAGTTCATAGAATACACTAATACATGATACGACTGAATGTGACCCTATACACAGGTGAATCCAGACACATTCCGAGGGCGAGTACAGATGACCTTCCTTTGCCGTATTTATTGCACAGTTTATACTATCATTATACTTAACATGCTAGCAAGTTGCCTATATAAGTTAGATACCAAGTAATGGGTTGATGTATTAACTCCACATTGCAGAACTTCAAATATTTCCTTTGTTAATCAGTAAGAAATTCTCCCTGACACCTGCATTGGAATCTACAATCAAATCTAACCCAAAATCTCTCATATATCATACGTCATGAAAGAACTTGATTAGTCCTGACATTTTGACGAAGGTGATGAGTAAAAAAAACACAGATGCGCAAAACAAAAAGACAGACTTGCATCTGTTGTTTTGTCTGCATGGGGCTATCTCAACTTACCACACTTGACGACACAACAAAAGACTCCACGTATAATTTTAAATGCGCAAAACTGACCCCAACGAAGCTTGAGAGAATCAACTAGCTTGTTATTCTCATTGTGTCTCATAATCATATGGTAGTTTTGGGACGTTAATCCTCAACAATTGTGTTATTCCTCAGCGGCACAAGCCTTGGTGCTCAAGTTCATTTGACCAAACTTTTCTCAAGTCATTGAGATTCAGAACACGTCGGTCCATGATTTTTCTTTGCAAAACAAAATACCATTTAGAGTGTTGATAATATTCTCCGGAGTACAACGATTACTTCAGTTAGAGTGCAATAGCATAGGCATTTACCATGGTGCCAAAGAGATCAATGTCCCGAATGAACGAATACAGAATCCCATGAAGTCAATCAATGATTATTATTAAGTTTTATTGGCACAGACATCCAAGGCCAAGGAGTGCCAGTAGAAGCGTTTTCATTTCAGGTTATTAGTCTAAAAATTAAAACAAATGATGTGTAGCAAAAATCTATAAAATATTCAAAACACTGTCTAAAAGGAATGCCACTTTGTTAAAAACCTTCATTTTGTTGGCTGAAGTCTGTGACAATAAATGAGTCGGCAAGGTCCAAGACCCTCACGGCTTAAGTCCTTGCCTGAGCAAGAACTGCGAAGGCTCAGACACACTTGTGTTTTTTGCCCTAGGCGGTACCTCACACTTGAGGCGCAGCCTGGTGGCTAGGATGGAATGATATGAAGTCTCTTTTCCTGGTTTGAGCTACTGTACTTGTGATGTCGACTTCGTAATTGAGACATGTAGCAGGGGTAGTCAATTAGGAAGAACAAGTGGGTGGCCGCTGCTCAGCAGCAACTGCTTCAAGTGCCGGCAAAAGGGCATCTCTCCTTATGGCACAACCTATTATTGGCAGCCAGAATAACCAGGCACGACTGATGGGCAATAGTCTGTTCCATTACCTCCTTTGTCAGAAGGTCGTTTTGGCCAGTGAAAAACGCCAGCAAGTAGATGCCACGGAACAATCGTGCCGCGCCAATATTTCCTTCCCCCAAATGAAGGCCCACCTTGTACAGCATGTTCTTGTTTAAATAGGCAATTGCTAAAACTTGGTACTATACAGCTTCGACAAAGTTCGGAAGAAAAAGCTACTGGGCTGTTTTATCAGCAAAGTCGGATTTGATAGCTGCAAAACCACACGAGTACCTTTCACACTCGCACCACTGCTATAGTGGCTGAAAAACTTCGTCCAGCGGCCGTGCCAGTAAACAGAAGGGGACATGGGTGGAGGTCCAAGTTAGCTTTTCCTTGAGAATGGTTCACCCAACTATCCTTTTCTGTCGCTGATGCACCATTACAAGTTGATTTATTTAATGTTGTATAAGGGCTAGGTGACGAGAGAGGGCAAATACAGTTGAACCCCTTCACAAGAGGCATGTTCCGGGCAGCAGTTCGTCTTTTACAGGAGATGACTCTTATAAGCTAGGTACAATCTACTCATTTTCTTATCAACCCATATTGTTGGCACACTGGGTTCTCTTATATCATTCATAAAGTGGTTTGTCTGTAAACCAGCGAGGTGCTCAATGATCTATTAAACAGTACCAGGTTGTCAACCTCGTAAACAGTTAACCGCCCTCCAGAATCTTTTCTGCTATGGAAGTTTGCCCAAATGGGAAACTTTTTATCTTGCTAGCTAAACCGAACCAACCTGTACCTCATTTACAGGCTTTACTTGCATTATTCTGAATTGTGGCCACTGCAGTACATTCCCATTAGAAGCAGCCTGTATACTGCCAGATGCCAGTGAACATTATCAGGTGGTCGAAATAACAGATTGCTCCACCATTGCATCTCTGGTAACTATATCACGGTCATCTAAAGTAAAACGCCAGGTATTAAATTTGTGCTCATGAGAATACCAATCACTTAACTTCCACAGCATTTTACAGTACTATGTCATTACATTACCATTTCATTTGCCTTAGGAAAGTTGGCACAATGCCCTATGTGTATGTTGACTTCATTGTTTTAGTAGCCTAGAATTTGCATGCAACATGATTAAATGCTCATCACACCAGGGAATCAAAGGATGCCTACTGTTCACAAAAACCCAAGAGATTTCAGGCAATCTAAACTGCTCTTTTATTCCATGGCCCCGAGCAGGAGGGAACAAACGCTTTTCAAAACTCCTCCCCACCATCGTCCTCCGCACCATCTGCAGAGTCGATGCCGACCTCCTCGTAGTCCTTCTCAAGGGCAGCCAAGTCCTCCCTGGCTTCGGAGAACTCTCCCTCCTCCATGCCTTCGCCGACATACCAGTGGACAAACGCCCGCTTGGCATACATGAGGTCGAACTTGTGGTCGAGACGTGCCCAGGCCTCGGCAATAGCCGTTGTGTTTGAAAGCATGCACACAGCACGCTGGACCTTGGCGAGGTCGCCACCGGGTACAACAGTCGGGGGCTGGTAGTTGATGCCAACCTGCAATACGAATCGGGTGTAGTGATTGAACAACAGAGAATGCAGTAACTATTCTATAGCAGCCACTTTTAAGAATTCCCTCTGGTTTAATGTTCCTTAAACTCCTCTTGGTCGTTTTGGATTTCCAGGCGCTTTAGAAAGGGATCAAAATAAAATTGGGCACCAAAATCTTAACAAAAGAATGCCTCAAAACCTTTGGACAGATTGGTTTCATCTCTGCCTCCATAAACAAGAATCACTAGAGCCCTTAAAGGGACACTAAAGTCGAATAACAATTGACATCAGAGTGAAACCTAAATGCTTGCCGTCTAAAACGGCAATAGTATTAACAGCAGTGCCCTACTTGCCAAGAAATTAAGGGAACAGCACGAGAACAAATGCGACACAGTAGGCCGTTTGCAGAACTCTTTCGATAAATGATTACCACCTAGAATTAAGGGGGGAGGCTGCCACAAAAAGGCAACTTTCTTGTTTGTTGAAATATCCTAATAAAGTTGTCAGAGTGGTTCAATTAATAAAGCCATTTGAATAACCAATAAATTTTATGCACCTAGGTTCACTGGTTGCCAAGTTACAGCCATATATATCGGGATAGTCCACATAGGTTTGTTACTTAGGCTCTGGTGAATTTATTAAATCTGCTAGAACCATGAAATTCACCGACTATTCCTGGATGGACTCTTTACACTAGAACAGAGCCCCCCCACCCCTTTAATTTTCATGCTGAAAATTTAAAAGGGCACTGAATTTAGTGTTTGCCATTGAGTATTTATCAATGAAATTTTGATTAATGACCAAATTACACACAATTTAAGAACGGCTGTCAGTGTGTGAGCTACTTATTAGGGTACATAATAATACAAATCTGACATATCAGATCAGCGGTTGCAGAGATACCACCAGACTAAACATAAACAGCCTTACTGCCCAAAAAGTCATCCTGAGAAAATGGACTTAAAAAGTTTCGAACACATATTTTGGTCTAGAATGACCCTGCAAAGTAGCTGGAAATGTTCTTTAGGACCTTTTTCTTTTTCCGCTTTTCCTGCTTTGTGTTGAAGCCGTTTTTGAGCAGTTTTCACACAGAAAGGGTCTTTCTCCGCAGCCTGTTGGTTGCCGTCATTGCGCTATCAGTTGCCGACATAGCGCCGAGCTTTGGTTGCACAGCAACATGTATGTTATCGTCCTCTGCCAACTCCTAGCACGTCCAAAAACGTGTTGGCAAATGCACAGTTGATGATGCGGTCGCACTGTTCGGGGCCATCATCACTGCAGTTGGCGAGTGCAACGCGCCAGGCGCACGAAACACCAACACCAGCTGCGCGCCTCAGCCGCGGGAAACTTGAAAGCTCTCGCGAGCCCTCCAATCATGAGCGGCTTGCTCCTCTCCTGCGCTGCCGCCGGCGAAGCAGGTGGCGGGAAAGAAAGAGCAAGAATTCACAAACAAAAAACAACACCAAAATGGCGGCGCTCCGTCGAGCAGTCGAGAAACTGCGATCACGCCAAGTTGGGGTATTTTGAGCGCTCGCGCGCCGCTCGAGGGCCGCCGCGGCATGTTCTAAACTTTATTTCAAATGGTTTCGCGACGAATTAGACGTTGATATTTACAGAAAAGGTAGTTTATGACACATACTGCCCGAATATGTGGTTTGCCAAAAATCGACTTTTTCGCGATTTTTCGGTTTTCAAAGGCCGCGTCCCCCTTAAACAATATTTACAGAACAGATAGACATGCTACCTGAACACGTGGTTTTAAAAACCAACTGTCACGGTTTTTCTGTTTTCAAAAGGCGCATCACCCCTCAACGCACAGAAGATTCTTATGTGCAGCTAGACCAACTACTAGTGATTAAAAGACAAAATCCTGCTTGTTCACTTATGTGCGATTCATAGAAAAATGAACCGCCGAAAAATAAGTTTTCACCTGGTGAAGAAATGGGACAGGTCGTGCCATCTAGCGGGGCCCAGTTAAGCCAAGCACGCCTGCAAACTTGAAGGCCATCGCTAAAAATTTTTCAATGGCTGTGGTTGATGCTGCGGCTCCCGCTACTTTCTCTTTACTGCTACAAGTTACGGCGTCAGCGCAGCAAAGCCACGCAACAAAAGCCACGCAACGCAGTAAAGGCACCCAAATAGGAACTTCCTTGGCACAAAAGTAAAACTACTAGGTTTCTGGACTGCTATTTCAACAATCGATGATGATGATGATCATATTTCGTGTTTTTTGGCGCAAGGGCCATTTGATGGCCAAAGAGCGCCAGTTAATGCGACAAGAAATGTGGATAATGATTGCGATTAGCGGCTGTATAAGGGCCATAAAATTCCTCTCAATAAGGCGGGTAAAAACATACAAGTAATAAAATTATGACCATGCCCTGAAAGGTGTGTGTGGTGTGAATAGGTGACAAAAGTTGGTGATGATGTAAAACGATGGCGGACATGTATGGCATTATTAGCACAAGTACCTCACTCCTTCATACCCTTGCGTCCAAGAGCCGTGAAAGCAAGTGCTTTCCTGTGTAGCCACCGCAGCAAAAACCTCCCTGGAGAGGTGCTACGGAATGCCCGGGTACACGATATGAAAATTGAATTTCTTATAAAAATGCTAACAATGAGTTATGACGCTATTTCAACAATAGCCATCGACTTAACAGTTGTTATTAGTGTACCTTTTAAAAGATGAAATTTTAAGCATTAAAAAAGGGGCGGTAAAGCTTCGCTTCTTCCTTATTCGCACTTTGCGCACCAATTCTAAATCAATACATCTAAATAACCATGTCCTATACCCAAATACAGTCGCTGACCGAAATTCGGAATTGTTGGCTATTTCGGACTTGAAGTGCACCATCAGTGTTCCCATAGCGCTAATGCATTCTTTCGACCAATTTTTCGGACTAAATCGCTTGTTTTGAGCTGCACCACGAATCTGTATGAACGCCGCCATGTTGGATTTTATGCCGGCTTGACTAAGCTTAGTGGCTTAATTTTAAAATAGCTGTCCTGCCTCCAAGATTGGAAAGCAAACGTCATATTTCAAGTTTCGGAAACCGCGTCTGCTTCAGAAATCGCAGCACAGGACCATTTTCTCGCCTTCGGTCAGCCATAGGGGTCAGCACTGTCATCGCACCGTACAGGGAGGAGGCTGAGATGCACAGTAGTGGAGTGAATGTGCCTGCCACAGCGACATTAGGGAGTTTTAGAATAGCGCACTGCAGGCCCTTGAGGTGCTGTCGCAGCCACTGCACATGCGTCGTAACACATCTACGTAACGTGGCAATATTGTTGGTTCTCATTAATATATAGTATCTTTAGAACTACCTGGTTCTCTCAATAACGCTAGGCACGACGCACAAGGTAGCACCAAACTTACCTTGAATCCAGTGGGGCACCAGTCCACAAACTGGATCGTGCGCTTGGTCTTGATGGCCGCAATAGCAGCATTTACATCCTTAGGCACAACATCCCTCGGTACAGGAGACAGCAGGCCATGTACTTTCCGTGGCGAGGGTCACACTTTACCATCTGGTTGGCAGGCTCAAAGCAGGAGTTTGTGATCTCAGCGACCGTCAGCTGCTCGTGGTAGGCTTTCTCAGCAGAGATGACAGGAGCATAGGTGACGAGGGGGAAGTGGATGCGGGTAGGGCACCAAGTTGGTCTGGAACTCTGTCAGGTCGACGTTCAGGGCACCATCGAACCGCAGAGAGGCGGTGATGGAGGAGACGATCTGGCCGATGAGCCTGTTGAGATTCGTGTAGGTGGGCCTTTCAATGTCAAGGTTGCGCCGGCAGATGTCAAAGATTGCCTCATTGTCGACCATGAAAGCGCAGTCTGAATGTTCCAGGGTGGTGTGTGTGGTGAGAATAGAGTTGTAGGGTTCCACGACTGCTGTGGAGACCTGCAATGAGAAGACGTACACAGTGAAGACTAGAATACACCGCTGCCGGTAGACACACTTAAACCTATTTATAACGAACCTCCATATAACGACTCAACGATCTCTGCTTGAGCAGCGCACGAGCTTTTTTACTCGCTCGTGAAAGTTGAGACGTGGGGGGGGGGGGGGGCATGCTATCGTTTCGGACTTGTTACGGAATATGGCGCGACGGCAAAAAAAACACTGAAAATGTCCATATAAAGGCTATCAATTTTTTTACTGGCGCCAGTACGCCCTATGGCACCGGTGTAAATACAGCAAAATCTCTAGAACGAACCCCACATTAACAAACTTTCTAAAAAATCCGACGCAGACTTCTAATAGTTTAG